>LJGR01000013.1:932996-1263163 GCA_001513835.1 Fusarium temperatum | reverse complement strand
AACCCTAACCCTAACCCTAACCCTAACCCTAACCCTAACCCTAACCCTAACCCTAACCCTAACCCTAACCCTAACCCTAACCCTAACCCTAACAACTACAGCTAAAAATAGCTAGTACTATTTAAAATAGTATAGTACTTATTTACTACTATATAATCTAATACTTTTTATAATTATAACTAGTTTATAAACTTTCTAAACCTTTTTATTATAGCTAATTTAAGTATTATAAAAATAATAAAAGCAATTTAGTGCTTACTATAACTATTCTAAATATATATCTTAATTTAATACTTAGTATAATACTAATATAAATTATTTTATAATAATACTAATAGTATAATTATAATAGTTACTCCTTTACTATTATAAAAATAATATACTAATAATATAAATAATATACTCTTACCCCCTCCTATACCTATAATCTATATAATTAGACTCTTACTTTATATAATAGCCTAGATTACTGCCTTTTATTAGCTATAAAATACTATATCTAAACCTAATATTTACCTTAATTAGCTAGTAATATTAACTTACTATATCTATCTAAAACGCTATAACTAGTTATACTTTTACTCTGTCTTAAATAGCTTTTACTTTTACTTTTACTACTATATACTACCTGCCCTATTAATAAACTTATTACTATCCTAAAACTCTAATAACTAATACTACTAGCAGCTAACTAATTAAAACTTATTATATATAGTCGCTATACTAAATAACCCTTACTGCATTTTACGTATATATACTATACTAGCTATATACATTTTATAACCTGCCTATAAATTAACTAGGCTATCCTCTATATTATTATCTTTATCTTTATTTAATATTAACTCCTTAAATGCCCTATTTAAATAACAGCATACTATAGCTATAGCAATCTGCCTTTATAAACTAATATTTAATATAGTACCTAATAATTATTAGCTATACTATTAGATAATTTAACAGATACAGTCTAATATCTAATTACACTCCTTTACTTAACTTTTAAATATAATATTAATATCTATATTATTATTATTATTATTATTACTACAGCTACTACTGCTATTACTAACTTTATCTTTCCTGCTCCTAGCCTTTATCTCTGCCTGCCTCCTTTCCCTTTACTCTATCTTACTAGTCTTAGCCTTACAAACTACCTTATCTAGCTATAAATATAGGCTATATATACTAGCATCTTTAACAATACCCTGTACCTACTGTTAAAATAGTAATACTAACTATAAATATTATACTAATAACTCGCTTACCTTCTATAGTAAATATTAGTAAATAACCTTAGCCTGCCTTATAGCCTAAAACAACTTATAGTATAATATAATAAAATATATTAAACTATTATATATAAATATATTATATATACTACTATTTATTATATTTTTATATTAAATACTTAAAATTTCTATAGCCTACGCTAGCTAGCTAGATACTATATATATTAATAAAAATATTCTTTTTATTAATTCCTTTACTATCTGCCTATATAACTATACTGCTTTAGCTTAGAATAGCTTCCTGTCCTCTTTTCTATAGTTAAACTAAATCTTTTAATAGCCTGCAGAATTAGTAATTTACTATATACCTTAATTCTTACTAGCTTTTAACTATATATAGTTATAGTTATTTTTTAAAAATAAATAACCTACTCTATCTTTACTATAATTATCTTTAAATAATAACTATAGGATCTATAGTAACTAGCTAATATTATTTACTATAGCTAATATTATTAATAATCCTTATACTTTATCCTTTAACAAATATAATATCTTTATTAACTTGCCTATCTAGAATTACACTTAGCAGTACTTAATATAATCCCTAACCTAATTAATTATCCCCCTTACTAGCATATTAAATTATATATATATACTATATATATATACCTTATAAATCTAATCTATTAGCATAAGCTTAGCCTTAGCATTGCCTAACATAACTATTATAAACTACTATACCTTTTTACATATAATACGGAATATACTTATAGCTTCCTTTTTCGCTTCCTCCTAGGCTTCTTTCTTATCTAATAACCCATCCTCTTACTACTACTTATCTATCTTAACCTGCTTTAACCAGGCTACTTTAACCTATCTCTCCACGTATAATTAGTATATAACTATAATACAGGCAATCTTAATAACAGCAAAATATATTAGTATATAATCTAATATATCTATCTAATTACTATCCTTTTAAATACCTATTACTACTAATCTACTAATAATAGCACTACAATACTCCCTAGCTACTAAATAGTAATTTAATAATACTATTATAACCTGTAATACTAACCTATCTACTTAGTCCTTATCTAACAGCTATATATCCAGATTATTAATATATACTTTAATAATTTTACCTAATTTATTAAGTAGCTTACTCTGCTACTTTAATAATTAATACCTAGGCCTATTTTTATCTACTATATCCTTAGTATAGTATATATAATATACTAACTTAGTTTAAATAGCTATATACCGCACCTATATATTATCCTCTATTTAGTTATTAAATAGTTACCTTAGCTTTTTATTTACTTCTTTTTACTATGCCTTAAATAATACCTAGCTACTAACCTACACTAGCATAGCTATAGTACAGGCCCGGTTTATTACTTATATTAAACTATTTAGTATTAACTATAATATATACTTATACTTACTTACTAACTTAATTAAATACTATATAGCTTCTAGGTTAAATCCTTCTAAATGCATTGCCTACCTAACATACTCTAACTATACATTAGTATCTATCCTTACATTAGCTACTTTAATCTTTTCCTTATCTTTTATTTTAAACTAGCACTACTACTACTTTATTATACAGTTTATCTAGTTAATAATAGCCACCTCCTTAGGTACTGCTTGGCTAGCTTATTTACTAAACCTAACCTTAAACTAGCTACTACTTAGCCTGTTACTAAATAACTATTAATACTATACCTTAATTCGCTACGGTACTTACTATGCCTTTATAGCTTGCTTTTAGGCACTCTTCCCCTTCCCTTAAGGATTAGTCTATTAGTACTCTTCCTAGTAATATTTCTATATACCTTATATTATACTAACTGCATATAAATACCTTTCCTTACTATATCTAATCTTCTAGCTTAGTAAATAGATAAATAGTATAGGGTTAATTATTAGTAATAGTAGTAGCTATATTACTAAATCGCTTTGCTTTATTATAATATTAGGGTTATATTAGATTATTATAATAATCTTACTTCTTTCTGCTACCTATATTAACTTATAGTGCCTTCTTAAATGCTACTATACTTACCCCCTAGTATATATATAATAATATACTTTGTAAATAATAAATAGAAGCTAGGGCAGTTTTATAAATAGACCTATATTATCTATAATTAATAGTATTAGCTTATAGCTATAAAATGTTAATAGATTAATTATTAATAGATTAATTATTAATAGATTAATTATTAATAAATTAATTATTAATTATATTATTTTAATAACTATTAATTGTTATTTTAAGTTATTAATAACTATTTACTTTTATAGTTACTATAGCTTAAACCTTAACCTTAACTTAGTTATATAAATTACTATAGATAAATAACCTTTATTAATTAACAGCTTGCTATAATATTAATATAATATATAGTTATAATATAATTATAAGTTAGCTGCTATTTATAATTCTCTTACTTTATAGCTATTTTATACTTATTTTCTCTTATTCTCTTAGTTATTATTAAGCATACAGGAATACACAGACTAACTTATTGTAAATAATTTACTAATTACTACCTACTTTTAATAATGCTAAATACAATTAACTAAATTTAAAACTAATTATAATCTTATAATACTTAACTGTAATAGCTTAAGTTTTAAATATAATATTAACTAGTAGTTATTAGTTAATGCATTGTCTTAAATGTCTTTTTTTCTAAATTTTCATAATAGTAACCTAAATTTATTAGGGGCAATTAATTCAGGTCCCTGTCTTTATTAGCGTAGTTTTATTTTATATGTAATTTTTATTTAATTTAGACCTGTATTTGCCTTGTAGCTAGGATAGGCTATTTACTTCCTATTAATATTATAACTTATTAGTATTTTTTAAACTAGTGTTATTATTAGGTACTGTTTTTTTAGTTATGTATTTTCCTTAAGTTACTGCTTTAAACTTTTTTTCTACTTTTTTAATTATTTATTATAATTATTTAATTTTATTTAGGAGATTTTTAACCTTATTAGCCTGTTTATAAAGTAGTATACTAAATTATAGTTTTATAACTTTAAGCTAGTTATACTATATATTAACTAGATATCCTTTTATTTCTTTTTATAGGTAAGGTCTATTATTAGGTATTCTTTTTATAGTAACTAGGAAATAATTATTATTTAGTTTTTCTTATTTATAATATTTATACTAATAGTACCTATATAATACCTATAAGATTTTATTATATCTAGGATTTATTAGTATTATCTAGATATTATTTTATATACTAAAATTAAGTTCTTTATATAGTAAATTAAGTGTATTACTAGTATAATAGACTTTTATATAAACTATGCTTTTTTTTTTTATATTAGTATATTTTCTTACTTTTTATATATAGAGTTTATTATATATTTAGAAATATCTAATTTCTTATTTATTATATATTTTTTTATATTCTTAGGTTTATATTCTTATAATTTTCTTATTTTATTTCTAGAGATACTGTACTATAACTTATACTAATCTTTCTTTATATTCTATACTTTAGGATTATTAGTAGTAGAATTATTAAATATTATTTCTATTTATAGTTTTTTTTTTTTATATTACCTTTTTCTTAGTAAGTTTAGTTTTAATTAAAATATTATTTATTACCTATAATAACTATAATAGTTTTAGGTTAGGGGTAATTATTTTTTCTTATTTTATTATTCTTAAGGTTTAAGGTTTTTTAAGTTTTTTTTATTTCTTAAATTTTTTAATCTTCCTTTCCTTTACTTTATCTTTTTACTTTTATTATTATACTTAGATATGTTTTTTTTTTTAAGGTCCTGTATATACCTATAGTAACTTTCCTTTTATATTTTATTTTTATATTCTTTTTTTTTTTAAGTAATACTTTTATCCTTTTTTATCTTAATATATAGGGTTTTAGCTTTACCTATTTAATACTTATTTTTCTAATGCTAGGTATATTATATTTACTTTAAGTTATTCCTAGAGTTTAAGTCCTGGCTACTATTTACAGTTTAAGCTATTATATTAGTCCTAGGGTCTGCCTACCTTAGTTAGGGTTTTGTAATTTACGTAGCTCTAGGTATTATTATACTATATATTTAAAGTTATTATAATTATAGTACTTATATCTAGATATATTTTATAGTTTTTATTTATAGCTATCTAGCTATATAGCTCCTAGTATTATAGGGCCTAATTGTATTTTATATAAGGTATTATTATAATAGTTACTTTACTATAGTCCTTAATTTTAAGGATTACCTTAGTTATTATTATATCCTTAGTTTAGGTAATAGGGGTTAAAGTTATTTTTTTATCCTGTCTTTATAGACCTTTCCTTTTTATATTTATACTATTTTTTATTAATTTTAATTACTATTATAATATATTTTATAATATTATTAAGTTAGTTTACCTTATATAGTTTATCCTTAACCTTTTTTTTAAGTCTTTAGTAATAGACTTTTATAAAAGCTTTATTATTTTACTAAGTCTTAGATATAAGCTATTTAAATTTAGCAGAATATATAGTATATAAATAAGTTTACTTAAGTATTATAATTTTAGTAGCTACTTATTATTTTTTATTAATTACTTTAAAGTTATCCTTAAGTATGCTTTTAAAGTTATGCTAATTAGTAAAGATATTAATAGTTTTTTAATTTTAAATAATTTTTTTATTTTTTAAGTAGTCCTTAAGAATAAGTTTAAACTAGTTTTTAGTATTTCCTTAGATTAGAAGTACAGTAAAGAGTACTTTTTTTATAGTAATATCTAGTTTAGTTAGGAATAAGTAAAAGTAGCCTTTTATTTAGGTTAAAAAGGGGACTATATCTATAGCTTATCCTTTAAAGGGTTCTAGCTTAGGCAGTTTTAATGCCTTTTTAATATCTTATTTTATTTAGGGGTTACTATATATATTTCCTATAGGTATTATATCTTATTTATAGATATGCATTTTTATATTATAAATAGTATTATAAAGCTAATAAATCTTAGCTATTATCTTAGTAAGACTAGGTAGTTTTTTAGTATAAGGAAGTACTAGACTATAGTTACTAAATATCTTAATAGTATAATATTACTTAGTTATTTAATATAGTATATTTTAAATAAAAGCTATTAATATATAATAGTTAGGGTTTTAAATAGGGAAACTAGTTTATACTAGATTTATATTTATAGATTATATAAGGCATTGTACTAAGTATATTAGTTTAAAGTTATATCTTTTAATAGTTAATAGTATAGGTAAGGCTTATTAAGGTAAAGAAGTATTATTAATAGCTAGTAAGCTAAGTTCTATCTAGTGCTAAATAAATATATATATATACTTAGGTAGCTTATAGTATTATAAGTTAGGCTTATAGTAAGTTATAAGTTTATATTATAAGTTATATTTAAGGCTTATAATATATACAGGGTTTAAGCATAAGTTAGTTACTAATTAGTAAAAATAAGGTAAGGTCTATATAATATAAGCGCTTCTCTTATTAGGTTATAATAATAAAGCTAATAACTAAGGTAAGTAGCTAGGTAAAATAAGTAAGCTTATTATTATTAATAGTAATATAAACTTTAATTCCTAGCCTGCTTTGCTTTTTTATTATTACTAGCAGTAATATAATACTAATCTTTATATAATAAATTAAATAGATAAGTAAGCCTAATAGTAAGCCTTTTTAAACTATAGCCTAAAGAGCTTAGCTAGGCCTATAGTTAGGCCCTTTAAGCTATAGTTTAAAGAGGCTAATAGTAAGTAAAGAGAATTAATTAATAAACTAAATAGGTTTTACTAGTATTATAGTAATATAAATTATAGTTAGTTATTTTTATTATTAACTTAATAATCTTAGCTTATATTTAAGTTAATTAACCTTAAGGTAAGCTTAGGGTTAGCTTATAATAGAGAAGGCAAGGGGCCCTTTTTACTAGTAGTTTACTATAAACTGCAGTTAGCAGTAAATAGCCTAAGCGCCTAGCTTTTTTAGCTAATTAGCTTACGTTACTACTAACCCCTAGCCTTACCTGCCCTTATAGTTTATAGCAAAACGTAGCTAGACTAGTAGCTAGGTTTTAGTATTAGGGGAAAAACTATAAATATTAGCAAACTAAAGCTAGCTATATAGGTTAGTAATAAATTAAATTAGGCCCTTAAGGCAATATACTATAAAAAACACAGGTTAAGGAATAATATAGATAATTAATACTTAAATATATTATTATATATAATAAGCTATTAAATTATTAAGAAGGCTAGTATTAGCTATTATTTTAGTATCTTAAAAATATACTAAATTCTATTACCTTTATACTATTATTATAGTAAATAATATTTTAAAAAAGGGGTTTAATAGAAAGTGCCTAAAACATTATATATATATAAACTAGTATTTTAGTAATTTAATAAAATATATAGATATAATATATATATAAATAACCTAGTAATATACACAGGCTAGATTTATTGTATTTTATTAAATTACTACTATAACTGCATATAGTAAGAGGTATAAACGTCGTTTTCTAAACAGTACTGTGCTATCTATCCTTACCACTCCAGGCAACATCCAATAACGTCCTGCAGGGCGGGAGGTTATTGTTATGGGCTTCTTAAGAGACAAAGGTGGTAAGACCATAATGCATAGCTAATAGCACTTCACCTCGGGATAATCCTCTTGCCAGATCTCAGGGTCGATAACAAATACAATAAACCTCGTTCTGTTTGCTAATTTAAGCTCTTGGCCACAAGCCTCAACTGCAAATAGCACAACTAGCTAACAATACATCTTCCTAGACTTAACCCTATACTTGCCATTATGGACAATGCTGTAGGTATGTATCTAGTTCTTATTGGTCCATGATTCAAGACATGCTGCTATATTCATACTGGCAACTACCAACATCATGTATTAATAAACCCATCTTCAGTCCAGGTACAATTTGTATCCCATGACCAATCTTGACATAACATATTCAATACATCGTCGACCTCCAATCCATCTGCCCATAAATCTGCGGCCTGATCAAAACACTTACTCTCGTTCGTGTCTTGTTCAAGGCAAGACTGTTCTCCTTGGCGGATTAAATCGCAACTTGTTTCGAAGATTTGGCTCACAACCCTCTTACTACAACGTGCAGTCAATGACCAATTCTGCATCTCCTCAAAGAGCCCCAAAGCCATGTGGACCTGGTTACGCCACTCAAGAACACTAGCACTCTGGGACTTCCACAGCATGCTGAGTAGGGGTATCATGGCGGCCTGGTAAAGAAACCATACGGCGTTCCATCCTGACATCTGATGGCTCAGCCACGTCTTGGCTATATCTTCAATGGTTATCTTTGAAAGCTGTTGGCAATTCTCGATAGCGTCGTGATCAACCTCTTGGTCCGTTTGAGGGTTAGTTGTCGCATCCAAAAGTGCTGGACGATACAGAAGCATGCGCAAGTTCCAGTATCGCCATCTCATAATGCACCGAGCAAGATGAACCGGTTCATCACAGTCTCGGTCTTTTGAAAGGATAGAGGGTAGTTGACTATGCCAATTGATCAGTGCCTCATCGAAACGATCGCGGTCCGCGGCATTGAGAACAGGAGTTACAGCTAGGCTATCCTGTATCTCAGTTGCAATCCTGCAAAAGCGAATGTTCTCAACAAGTGTTGTCATTCCCATATCTTGCTGAAAGTTTTCTTCGCCACCGTCGATCCCGAGCTTGGGGAGTTGAATGTCAATGGAAGGAGAGAAACGGCCGAAAGAGGGACGGCCGAGGGTCGTCGTTGTCCAAGTGTCCAGACAGACCAAAGACCACCAAGTGCGTCGCCTCACTTCTACTACTTCAGACTGATCGCCGTCTCCGTCCTTTTGTGAAGGCTCTCGATGGAAGCCAAGTGCACTCGCCATCCGAAAGGCAGCACCGAGAATAGCATTGCCTCTATTGGGCCGGTTGATGTAGTGAAGATAATAGCCTCCAGCAAGAGCAAGAGCCTGTAGCGTTTCGATGCTACTGCTGCCAAAAGCGTTAAGGTCGAGGTGCCTCATGGCCTCGGTGTAGTATTTGCAGTGATCCCGATCACTGGACTTGCTAGATACAATGCTTCCCATGGCCAAGACCATATTTAAGAGAGCAAGCCAAGGCGAATCTTGGCGCTGGCTTCCAAGGTAATTCATTCTAAAGGACGTTTCATCGAGCATCGGGGTAAAGATATGGATCCGTTGGAAGTATGCGTCAACTAGTGCTTGTCCCTTGCTGTTCCATTTTATGCAAGGGTGTTCTAACAAGGGCCTGGAGGGATGGTAGCAAGGTCGAACCTCATCATTCCTGGCGATGTTGTTATTCATGCCTGCCTGGCGAGAGGCTAGCAAGCCACGTAACTGAGGCCGAACCTGGAGCATAGCTGCAAGCGCCGCTCTGATAGATGAAATGCCGAGATACGATGCCTGTCGGTCAAACGGCAGGGACAATGCGTTGACATCATCAGCCTCAGCAGGCAGGGGATCTCGCTCACGTCGCTCTTCGTCCCATTGTGAGTCTTGAGTAACAGACCTTTGAGGGGTGCTGTCGGAAGGGGAAGGTAAGACTTTATCAGTCGACCTTCCATTCAAGACGGTTTCACGAAGTTCCTGGTCTGATAACAAAGCCAAGTCCGGAATACTATGATTGGGGAAAAGCCGGAGCAAGATAGCATCGCGTTCTTTAAGACTTTTGGACAAAGTCTCTACTGTTCTGCCACGATCGTTAGAGTTTTCTTATCGAGAGGCCTGACTCTTTTCAATTCATTTGAGAACGGACCTCTTTGACGGCACAACACGCTGAATCTGCTGGGTGTAGACGCATCTTGCCTGTAAATCCCTCGACTCGCATTGGTTACAAGGCTTTCGGCCGTCGCAGCGTATCTTTCGCCGCTTGCAGTTACCGCATGCATGCAGACCTCGCGTAGGCTTTGACTCTTTGAGTGTCCCCGAGCTCGAGGGTTCAGAAAAGCCCTGGACTTGTGAAACACAATAGTCAGTCAGAGTATCATGGCCAAAGACAACCAAACCTACAGGTGGAGAACATGTTGAGCTCAGATGCGGGGCAGGGGAGCAAAGGTGAAGGTAATTCTAGCAACCTAGACGTGAGGAGTTGGCAAGTATGAGTCGCGGAGTGGCAAGATCGCTTGTCTTACGAGCATGGTCCAATCTCATCACATACACGTGGTACAAATGCGGTGTGCGGCGTATCGTGCTCCGTACCTGGGGTGATTCTGAAAATCTGGGGAAACAGCTGCACTCCAACGTCGACGGAGTTTGATGGGGGCAGTTGCTAGCCAGAACAGAAGCGGACTGATAGCATCCGTGGCTGAATTGGGACTAGTCAGTTGCTCATAGCCTCGGTTACGCCATGGATCTGCATGATCGGCTCTCCACTTACCCGAGAGCAGTAGGTTATATAATCTAAATTCCATTCTGTTCGATGGTGTGTTTTCTCAGTCAGATTATGTATTAAGCTCCCTTCATAGTAACAGTCCAATCAAACGAGCTTAGCAGGCGGTAGCGATGACAACAAGACTAGAAACAACTATTCCCCTGGCGCTTTTCTTGAAAGGACGGATATGATTTGCGCAAAAACCTTGCAGCAGCGGATTAGGTTCTCAACTAGCAGAGAATCCCAAAGATAATAACCCTTGATGACATTAGATGCTAAAGTGTTGAAGTGAACTGCGTTCCCATTTCCATTAGTACCGACATAACGCTTGCCAAATTAGACCGCATAGTGAAAGGCTAGCTGGACAGTGGGTTGTCAGTGCTGAGGAATGTAAACACAGGATAGTCAGAGGAATTAAGATTGATATAGAGAGTCCTAGTTTTGTTTGTCTATAATTTCTAATCTCTGTTATTGTATCAGAAATATATTTTAAGTTAATAATTAAGCCTGCAAACTTGAGACACCCTGTGCTGTCTTCTTTAACTCTGCCAATATATACTCACAGAAGATTACACAGCTCTCCAGCACAGTTAAACCTTCCATGCAAACAAGCTCGTCGTGTATCCACAAAGTCTTCGAACTGCTGCATCGTAACCTCAGCTTCACACACATTATAGTCAGTATCCTGCATTTCCCGACTTCAGGTATAGATGGAACTTACGATTCGACTTGAACTCGCTATATTCATACTTGAACACTTGGCCATGCAGTGTTGGGAAGTCGTTGCTGAGGATCACGTAATAATCCTCGTCGTCTACGTCTCCAAAAAGGCTATTTGGCCTGGTTCCTTGGCCATTGAACTGGTATTGCTTTTGGCCATCTTTCCAAACAGCCCAGGTGTACTTTTTCGCTTTCATATCTTCTTTCGCTGTAAAGGTTACACAGGCTTGAGATTGAAGAGCGAGGGCGAGGATGCCGAAGATGAAAGTGGCCTTCATGATGGATAGTCTAATGGAGTTGTCGAAAGTTATATAATCTGGGAGGCTGCTGTTGAAGGTCAAGGGGTTGGGTAGCAATAGATAGCCTTTGTCGAAATATTGAATACTAATCAACATTATAGTTCAGGACCTAATGCTGACTGAGATAACACGAAGGATTGAACAAAAGCTCACAATAACGTATACATGCCGTGTCTTCCGTCCGTATAGTTAGACCTTACGCAGGGCGCGATGGAGTCTCACCAGTCAGCTGACATGCAGCAACCTTTGACTCTCAAAATTACCGTATATGGCAAGTGAGGTAACATCTAGGAAATATAAGGGGTCTAAAGTGTACCTCGCATAACACCCAAGGGGAACCCTTTTCCGTTGGGCATGTAGTACTGGAGTAGATGGCCTGTCCATCCCTGTTAGTACTGACATAGGATGCGGACGAGGCAACGGTCATGCCCGCCCAGACAACGGTGTAAGCAGGACGGGTAGCAAAAAGAAAAAGAGAGACGTCCGATCTTATCGACGAGGAAATCGCCGAGAATGACCCAGAGGAACTATTAGGAATAGTTTAGCAGCGTGTCAATGGTCGGCTTCGATCGCTCCAGTGTAATCATCCGTGTCGAGTACTATTTCCTGCCCATTACTATATATTCAAATATCCAAGTTGTATAAAAAACAGGAGAGAGCAATCTATGGTAAAAGAGAGCAAGATACAGGACGTATGAAGAGAAGCTTTTTCTTTACTTACACCCATTTTTGATGTTTCGTATTGTAATATCTATATTTATCGCAGTATCATTTCTTCAACGGGATTATCTAGATCAATAGCCTCGCCAAACATCAACCCGTCGACATAACACCAGCTAACAAGAGTCCATGTCTGAATCGAAGGTGATCTCATTGCTTCAACACCTGTCAATGAGTCAGGTCGCAGTACGAGCGGTACTCGACAGCCCGGGATGGTGCACACAACATCTCCTTCCATGGTAGGTTCTGGACCAATACCGAAGAAACCTCGACTGGTAGCGAATGCTTTCATTGTGTCTATACGGGGCCTGATTATGCGGTGGTACTTATTGGACTCAATTCTGTGAAGGTCCTTTTGTCGCGAGCTCGATTGTACCCATTGTAGCCATTCGTCAAAATACCGACGGTGTTCGTCCCATCCTGGCATATCGACTCTCAGTGGGTTGTCGTCGATATCGAGACCCATGATCAGAGACTCAGCTAATCTGTCCATCCACGCTTCCCTGGAAAGGTTGCCTGCTAGCCGTGATCTTAGGGCCAAGACAGATTTGACTGCTGCTCGCTGCTGCCCTACAATCCAAGAAGCGAACGGAGGGCAGACCACGTCTATTGTGTCGACTGGCTTGACGTGGAGTCGAAGCCGACGTGATGATTCAGTATCGATCTTCGGTGATGTTCTCAATCGTCCGCCTGCATCCCAGCCTGCGCTATCACAAAGAACAAGTGGCTCATCGTAGGCATGGCATCGAAGATCAGGGGCCCAAGTCGGTATACTGGAATCTTGCCGCATATATCCCATCCAAGAGAGAGCTAGAAGATCAAGGGAGTCTCCGTTGCAAAGGAGTGCTTCGGCTGTTTCCACGAAGACTTGCTCTTCAGTGATTCTGTAATTCGCTTTCGGTACTGGCCGGTTATCTGCAATACCGTGGAAAGCAAAGACTTTGTCGCAGGTCCTTGTGGCCTGGCAATGATATGCCGCTTGAAGAAGAGTCTCATAGCATATTCCACTTTCTCTCTCATTAACCCTCTTTTGGTATTCTTTTCGTATATCAAGCATTCTGGTTACACACCAGAATCCAAGGATGGCGGGATGATCATCTTGATAGCGACCTAAGCCAATAAATGAGTTCCAAATGGCAGAAACGCCATCTGAAAAGAGGTTCAGATCTACATAGTCCTCACCACAAACCACTTGGACATTCCTCCCGGCAGCAACCTTCTGAATAACCCATACTCTTTGAAACCACGGGCGCTGAAGGAGAAGTAGCATGCTCTCTAGGCCAGATTCATCAGTTTCGTGCCGATAGGGTCCTGAGACCTTACGGTATAAACTCCGAAATCTATCATAAAACGAGCTTGATCTGACCAAAGGTTCTGGCTTAGTCTCAGCGTCCTTTTCTTCGAGCGACATGAAACGGAATGCATTTTTAGTAATATCATCACTGTTGCCCAGCCAAACTAAGACTTCTGTGGAGCGAGAATAAATCTTTCCCATGAGGGGAACTTGAAATTCCTTCTCCGTTATGTCTTCCTGGTTAATGCAGATGGCATCGATCCATACAGTGAACTTTGGGGATTTCTTCTTCAGGGAGTTAAAGAGATCGACCAACGTCTGGCTAAGAGGGAGGGAGTTGCCATTTTGAAACTTAATCCTCGCTATGTCTGTTGAATTGTCCCAGCAGTAGGAAATAGCGGTGTATTCTGGAGGGTTCTCTAGAGGGACAACCCTAAAGTTGCAGAGAGGCTCAGAAAGTTCTCCATTAAAGCTGACGTCCAAGATCCGGATATGATTCCGAGAGAGAGGGGGATATGTGATATTCATAGCGATTTGAATAGAGGCAGAGCAATAAGGATTTAGCCAGAAATCGAAAGCGGGGAGGAAAGGTCTGTGGGGCAAAAGTTAGGATAATCTAAGCCTGTTTTAGAACTCCGAGAGTGGAGTCTCTCTTGGTGTAGTTGTCCCCCAAGGCCAGAATTGGAGACGGAAGAGCTTGTTCCGCGGCTGATAAATGCCCAAGTCCCGTGTCGGAATTCGGAAACTAGCACGGAGATTGGTAGCACCGGTCAGATGCGTCCATAACTAAAGTCAAACATGCCATGTATTATAAGCAGCTCACAAGCAAGTTCATTAAAAGGTATCATCGCTCCCGGCATCCAATTTCATTGTCACAATTCGAATACCAAAGATCTTTTATACATCATTGGCACTGATCTGTATCGACAAACGAAGCAGGCCAGTAATTTTTACATCTCTGACCATGATGCCCCCAATTGCACAAAGAACGCTACTTGAGAAGGGATGGTCGTTCAAGAAATCAACAGATGGCCACGATGCCTGGAAGCCTGTAGCCAGAGTGCCAACGGTTGCTCACATTGACTTGATTAATAACGGAATGTTAGTATACAGAGTTCTACGGTTTCCCAAGTGCTAATCGATGAGCTATTTAGCATCCCTGATCCATTTCTCGATATGAATGAGCTCGAGGTTGAGTGGGTTGGAGAGACGGCTTGGACTTACCAAACTACTTTTGACTCACCGTCTGCCAACAGTAGATCAGTGTATCTTATCTTCGAGGGTCTTGATACTTTTGCTCAAGTCAAGCTCAACGATATCATCATACTCAAGAGCGACAATATGTTTCTCAGCCACCGTGTAGATATAACTAACAAGCTTTCTAACGACGGGGCCAACGTGCTGAGCATCGAATTTGACAGTGCACTACTCAAGGCCAGAGAGATCACAAAACAATATCCTGGTCATCGATGGGAGCTCTTCAATGGAGAGGCTGGGCGCTTGGTTGTGAGAAAAGCTCAATATCATTGGGTATGTACAGCGAATAGAAGGCGAAAGATCTTTTGCTAAAGAAACACACAGGGATGGGACTGGGGTCCAGTGCTTAACACAGCCGGGCCATGGAAACCAGTCTGGCTTGAGGTTTCATCTGCCCACATCAATGATTTCCTCCTCAAGTACAGTGTGTCTCCAGATCTCAAAAAGGTCCAGGGTACAGTGGAAGTTGATATTGAGGGGCCCTATGACGTGGCAAATGTCTGTATTCACTTTCAAGATAATATTGTTTACAATACGGAAGCCGCAAAGTCTTCCGGTGGTCGTTTGGTTATTCCTTTCGCCATAGGTACTAGTCATAGGCCCTTTTCCACGGTCCAAAAGCTAACAGCCATCGATTAGATCAGCCAAAGCTGTGGTATCCCGCTGGATACGGTCATCAGTCTCAGTACACCGTCAGTGTCAGTATTGTCGAAGACGGTCGGAAGCTTGATGGAAAGACCAAGAAGACTGGCTTTCGAAGAAGTGAACTTGTTCAAGAAGAAGACTCTCATGGAAAATCATTCTTTTTCAGAATTAACAATATCGACATCTTCTGCGGTGGCTCGTGCTGGATTCCTGCCGACAATTTTCTACCTCGAATCACCGCTGCTAAGTACCGGGACTGGTTGAAGCTTATGATAGAAGGCAACCAGATCATGACGAGGTGAGTGGTGATCGATGTGTCTTTACTCTTGGTACGCAATTTGCTCACACAATTGCATTCAGAGTTTGGGGCGGTGGCATATACGAAGAGGATGCTTTCTATGACTGCTGCGATGAGATGGGCATTCTGGTGTGGCAGGATTTCATGTTTGGCTGCGGGAACTATCCAGTAGGGCCAGAACTCATAGAATCGATCCGCGAGGAGGCAGTGCAGAACGTCAGTAGACTGCATCACCACCCTTCTGTCGTCATATACGCCGGCAACAACGAGGATTACCAGGTTCAAGAGCAAGCAGGTCTCGAGTACAATCCAGACGACAAGGATCCTTCTTCTTGGCTCAAGTCTTCTTTTCCTGCTCGATACTACTACGAGTATCTCTTACCAGAGGTAGTCAGTGAGGTGTTTCCAGGGATGATATACTGGCCTGGATCACCGTTCTCCGGAGGCAAAGACACTGCAGACAAGACTACTGGAGATCTCCACCAATGGAACGGTAAGTGGCTAATTTCATCTTGCTTTTTCTTATTCACTGACACCTCTACAGTTTGGCATGGTACACAGGAAAAATACCAGGTCTTTGACAGGCTGGGTGGCAGGTTCAACAGCGAGTTCGGTATGGAGGCTTTCCCAGCCTTGTCGACGATCGAGCACTGCATTACCGAAGAGTACAACCGTTTTCCGCAGTCCCAGATGATGGATTTTCATAACAAGGCAGATGGCCACGAACGACGAATCGCTACTTATGTCGTGGAGAACTTTCGTCCTCTTCCAGATCTAGAGGTATGTTTCCTCCGGCTTCAGAAGCAGAGTTCTTTCTTACTGACCCCTCGTCAGTCTCATATATACTTGACGCAGCTTTGTCAGAGCGAAGCCATGACTTTTGCGTACCGCAGCTGGCGTCGCCAATGGGGCGATAAGCGTCGATGCGGTGGTGTCCTCGTCTGGCAGATGAACGATTGCTGGCCCGCCATCTCATGGTCTATCGTCGACTACTTCCTCACTAAGAAGCCAGCTTACTATTCCATTCGTCGAGCCCTCAAGCCTATCGCCGCGGGTGTTCAACGTCAACATCACGACTGGAGTGTCGTTCATGCGAGGCCCGCAAAGACTTCTCCATTTGAAGTTTGGGTTGTGAATAGTAAGCAGGAGGAGGTAACAGTCACTGTTGAAATTCGCTTCATTTCGATCAGCACTGGCAAGGATATCAGAGATAAAGTCATGAACGCCAACACGGTTCTGATCCCGAATGGTACGACTGACATCCTTGCTGGAAAGATTGACCATTCAAAGGATGAGCCACATGTCATATCTGTCAGGGTTCTACAGGGCGACATTTGTGTTTCCCAAGACGTTGATTGGCCTCAACCTCTCAAGTATCTAGACTTCTCTGACAGAGGTGTTGAGGTTCAGGTTAGGCCTGATGGGTATCAACTCACAGCTAACAAACCTACCAAGGGCTTAGTCTTTGAAGAGCTTTCCGGTATTTTCTTGGAAGACAATTGCATGGACATTATGCCCGGCGAAATTGTTAATGTAAAGGTCAATGGGGGTGATATTTTATCTGGAATCCCGAAATATAAGTACCTGTATTAATAGGAAAGCGAGAATCTAAGCCAAGACAACGCAATATCCTCGAGTTTACCACCGACGGGAACAGGATAACTTGAAACCTTGAAATAGACAGCAAGATAAAATGATAGAAAAATCTTTCAACTCGGTAGAAACTTGTCCAAGACTTTTCATCGCTTATGTTTCACCGTAAGAGGTCCTCGAGTTTCCTACCCTAGGTAAGCTAAGCGCCCAAGGCCAGTCTATATTTAGCACCTCTCCACCACAACCCCTGTGCATCAACAAAACCCATTGTAATTGGACAAAGTTGCCCCTTTTTGGCGCGTCTGTCAGATTCCCCAGCCATCACTTTATGAGGACCGACGCTGGGCATCAAGAAAAACCAAGTCTTTGAGACCTCACAAGTACCCAAATCGGACCATCTCAATAAGACACAAAAAACATACTGCAGCTCTTGAAATGTCCTCAACAGCTGTACCAGACCCGAGCTCTGGCGGAAGCAGTGACGACAATACCGAGCTCATTATTGCTGTGGTTGCGCTGGTCATCTCTGTCCTGGCCTTTGTCATTGCGATTCTCCAGGCGCTACAGCAGTATCTCGCCACAGCGACCGGTTTCTCGTCGTGCAGTGAAGCTGTCATAGGGAAATGGGCACAATTTGCGCGGCGCCGGATGATCTGGTCCGAGTTCCGTTTCGAGGTCCAGTTCGAAGCTCCAGTCATTTTCGTCGCCAAGCCCAGCAACACCAGGGGGCCACTGGGCGATGATGCTCTAGCCAAGGACGAAAGCAAAAAGATCATTCGCCTCGATGGCGGAAATGACAACTTCAAGTACACAGATACTGTCAAGGAATTCGACAACGAATACAAGCAGAGCACGCAGCGGATCATTCACACGGCAGATAATGAGAAAGCTACCTGGTACGGCTTGCTCATGGCTATCGTGAGAATGGAGAAGGAATCTCGCGAGTGGCAGGGCAAAAAGTCAGCTGAGTGGGTCAAGGCGGCTGGTCCGCGCCCACCAATTGACACAGAAGAGCCTCATGCTTATCACTCGCTAGTTGTCTGCATGCAGAGAAAGAGACGTACGTGGGATAGCATGCCCAAGGACTTTGCCAAGCCTTATGCCACAACCACAATATCGCATCTCGTAGAAATTGCAGGAATGCTAGGCATCCATTGGAGGAAGTTTGATCTCAATACCGACCAGTATCGCGGTCAAGGCAACGGGTTTGTTCTATATGGATCGTACACGGACGGTCTTGGTATCACCTTCAACTTTCAGAAGCAAGGGCCAACCTGGTTCGAGAAAAACAGGGTGATCCCCAACTACAACGTCAAGCAGCTATGCTTCGGTATGGCCCCAACGATCTTCAACCAGGAGAAGAAGGTCTATGCCGATGAGGCCAAGGGAGCTGAGAGTCTTCAGTTGGGAAGTTTGGCTGAGATTGCAAAGACGCTCGTGGTGCTTGGATGTGATATCAACACAGTCAATTACTTCCGAAAGCCTGACCAAGCACGCCACACTCACCTGTTTGCGGGTAAGTTGCCCTCCATTGAGTTGATGGAAGAGAATATTGACCTTGAGCAGTTCCATTCGAAATTCTTGGCATGGTCGGAGAAATGCTTCATATCAAGGGCACGGTCTTCCGTATGCTTCCAAACCCGACCGTCTTCTACTGGGATCCCAGTTCCTTTTCTCTTTCAGCACTGATGACGGAATACATCAACTGCTTACGGCCTCTACATGAGACAGCCTTGAAGGATAGCGAACAAGTACGTAAGATCATTAAGTGGGCAGAAGCGGATGAAAAGTTCCCGCTCCTACGAACAGAAGGATCAACGCTCGATATCTTTGGCGAAGAAATCAATGGTGCAAACCTGGTCAACCACCTCAACAATCTCCGATCTGGAGTCGATTTATGTGATGAGTACTTTGGTAGGATGAAAAAACATGGGTTATCCATGATTAAGAGAGTTGTGCGTATGCATATCCAAGAAGTCATGGGTATTCTACACGAGAAGAACGAAGCCGACGATAACACAAAGAACGATGACAATGATAAAGCTTTTGATGACACACCGCTCACCATTCACAATATTGATTCGGCGCCAGGCGAAGACAAAGAGACTCTTCTGATTCAAATGTATTTCGACCGCGTTCGACAAAACGTCGTCCGGAATCTCAGCAAACAGGGCCTGCTAAGCAAGCGCATGAGAGCAAGACAAGATTCCTTTGTCTCTGAAGATGACATGAGTGCAACTCGCCCCAAGCACGGTGGAAAGTTCGGGGACAAAGAACTCAATGAGGCTTGGTGTGTACTCATGTTCCGCATGTTGTGCTGGCTACAATTGCATGATTTTCACAAAATGGATATTCAAATCAGCAAAAGCGATGCATACGCGAGCCGCATCCCAGTTTATATTGTATGATAGCGACAAAATAGGATTAAATTTTGACCGACAGCCTGTATCGCGGATTGAATATAACGGAATCGCCGGTTGTCTAGACACCTCATGTAATGACCACAATATCTTGGCCTCCTCGGTATTAAGAACTGATTATTGAAGCGTATGGGCAAATTCTATGATCGCTGATACTTACCTGGCGACAAGCGCCATCGGCAGTGTGTACAATTTCCTTTGGTCACTGGTTGGTTCCCTGGTAGTTTCTGCAGAGTAATCATGAATGGGTCTTGGAGCTCCACTGGGCCAAGGGCAATGCACTTTGACTATTCGACTTCAAGGCAAGCTCAACAAACGTCCGTGCCGGCTATACCTGTCTTTCGGGATGTGGATCATGCCTGGAAGACAAGACCTCGGTGTCTTTTGCAGTCAATTTGCTGCAGGTATATGAATAGTCCTGTAATTGACAAGGCCAGTCAAGATTGAAAGGAAGGTGGTATCTAAAGTAGTGGTGGCCGGGCAGACAGTTGAGATGTTGATGCTGCAGTCAGCACAAAGCATTCGCACTGCAAAGAGCGACAGTTTGAGCTCTCGTACTCCGTAGTACTCGCCGATACATAACCCTTCTACTAGAACTATAAAATAAATCGCGCATTCATTTAGTTCCAGGTGAAGGGGCTAATTTCGGCAATGGTTTCACATAGAACAATCTTACGATAAAGACACTGTGGCAGTCAATTCGGCTTATCCTCCGTTATTCCCGGCACTGTGCACTGTTCTTATTAATTGTCTATTTACCTTTACAGGTCCGGCACTTACGGAGAGTGCGGAACTAGCCTCTGAAACAAGCTTTAGACCCCTGAACCATTGACCTTCTATGCTTGGGGTGCAGTTAAGCCAAACCACGAGTCAGAGACGACTAGATACTGCTATGTCCGCCATAATAGATAATCAACCCGCCGCAGTTGCAATGCAAACTCCTTACTGAAGGATCCCAATGACATGGTTGCCTTGATTAAAGTTCAGACAGCCTCATAATGGGCCACTTGCGATACTACGACGCGTATTGCACTGTCGATCTATGGAGACACTTACGAGTCATCATCTCAGATCAGGAAATGTCGGTAAGTACGTCTGTCTATTAGATAGCTACCAGCGCTGTATCAATACGAGACAGGAACAATACTAGATCATATAGCCAGTCCACATATTAAAGTTGAGGTGGAGTTATGTCAAAGACTACCATGTTACTGGCAAACTTATTGGAACGCAAGGGACAAGAGCCAAGACATTCTAATTATATCTCCATATAACGTGGGCCGACTCATAGTAAGACGATACGTGTGACTGATCCCCACGTAGCATAGTGGTAGAAGAACTCCCTATAAAAGCCCATCCGTATCTACTGGCAAGTTTCCTTTGTGATTCACCATCAACTCAACAAGACTTTATAACCCGGTCTCTTGTACTCCCGAAATTCTATCAGCTCACATTCAAATTATCTTTCCAAGGTAGGTTCATGAAGAATAGATATCACTCAGCTTAGATTAGCACTAACAGCACAGCCAGACTCAAGCCACATAAGCAATGAAGCTGTCAGCTGTCGGTCTTTTCTTTGGTCTGTTCGTCATGGCCAGCGCAAAATGCTACAACTGCTTCTATGCAGACGGTTCGCCTCCTTGCGACGCGTGCCCCAAGGTTATTAATGGTGGATGTGGTGGCTGCATCGGCGGTTGTCCTGCTGCGCCGGGTGGATCTTCAGCTAGTGAAGAGGTACCCTGTTAGACAAGTCTGGTGGCAAGACATTTTTGGGGAGAACTCTTGTATTCTTCTGAAGATAGAAAGTTCAACTGATAAAAGAATCCGGACATGATGAAGAAAAAAGTGTCCGGTGATATATTGTCGAGTCACCAACTTCCCTGTGCGGCAAACTCGTATTAGTGAACTATACCTATTTAGGAAGTGCGAAACGCATCTTTACTTCAATGATGTACTCGCACTTGTCAAAACAACCGGCTGCTTGCCGGTGGAAAGTGTTAAAGATCTAAATGACAAGCATGTCCGTTTCAAACTATTCAAGGAGGTATTTGACTTAGCAATAAACACGAGTTATACCGTCAGTCTGAGTTACTTCTCTGTGGTGATTTAAGTTCCTAGCCACAAGCCTCATTGCACAAAGAATCTCGGTCCTTCTATGATTCTTGATCTTCACAGACCTTCAATTCAACGTTACAACATGATGCAGCGACCTTTCCAACTATTTAACCAGGATCTTCTGCATGAAGCATCATACGTCCACGGGGAATGGGTTCAAGCAGCGTCCAGCAAAACCTTTGTCATCACTGATCCTGGCAGCGGTATTGCTTGGGCTACTTGCCCTGACAATGCAGCTGAAGATGTCAACAACGCAGTTCAATCTTCTTACAAGGGATTTCTGGAGTACAGAGGCTTTACTGCACGTAAAAGAGCTCAGCTCCTCCTGGAGTGGCATCGCTTAATTGGCGACGCTAAAGAAGATCTTGCAAAGCTTGTTACCTACGAAACTGGAAAGCCTCTAGCTGAAGCACGGGGAGAAATTGACTATTCTCTAGGATTGGCTTGGTGGTTTGCTGGCGAAGCTGAAAGAATCCAAGGCACAATCGGGGCGTCCAGCAATGCAGAAAGAAGAGTGCTTACGATCAAGCAACCTATTGGCGTGACTGTTGCGCTAGTCCTATGGAACTTTCCCGTTGCCATGATTATGAGGAAGGCCAGCGCAGCCTTTGCTGCCGGCTGCTCTATGATTGTCAAACCATCACCCGAAACGCCTCTGTCTTTCTTAGCCCTAGCAGATCTAGCCACCAGAGCTGGTTTCCCAGCAGGGACACTCAACGTCCTGACGACCTCTTTGGAAAATACTCCTGGTCTTTCCGAGGCTTTATGTACTCACCCATTAGTCGCCAAGGTGACCTTCACTGGCAGCACTAGAGTGGGCAAAATCGTTGCTGGTCTTTGTGCTCAGGGGCTTAAAAAGTGCACACTAGAGCTTGGTGGAAACTGTCCTGTTATTGTCTTTGATGATGCTGATATCAACCAAGCCATCGACCAGATCATGGCGTTGAAGTGGAGGAATGCGGGCCAAGCATGTATTACGGCAAATCGAGTTTATGTTCAAGCTGGCATCTACGAGAAATTCGCCACTGCTTTCTCCGAGAAGACCAGCAAATTCAAGACAGGTCACGGTGCTGATCCCTCCAACAACTTTGGGGCTGTCACTACGATTGTCGGTCTTCAAAAAGCTGAATCACAGGTCCAAAATGCTCTTGCAAACGGGGCCAAGCTCAGGACAGGTTCAGGAAGACCTCTTCTGTTATCTTCCTCGGGAGCGAGCAGCCAGTTCATGGAGCCAGTTGTTCTCACTGGAATGACACAGGATATGCAGATGGCCAAAGAAGAGACGTTTGGTCCAGTTTGCGGTCTCTTTAAGTTTGACACGGAAGAGCAGGTTGTCAAGTGGGCTAATGACACCAGCCTGGGTCTCGCAAGCTATGCGTTTACTAAAAACTCGGACCGCTTGTGGAGGTTGTTTGAGAAGCTAAAGGCAGGCATGATCGGTTTGGTAAGTACAAGCAGTCCAACTAAATATTATTGTTCCAGAGAAACTGACATGCTATAGAATACAGGAAATGGCTCTGCCGCCGAGAGTCCTTTTGGAGGTATTAAGCAGTCTGGGTACGGGAAGGAGAGTGGCAAAGATGTCGCTGTGGCGGAATATCTTGTTGAGAAGACTGGGACTTTGACAGTCGTGTGATAGTTCTAAAAGGCGACGAAAAATGGCCTGATGCACTGGAAGTGAGTCCCGCACTTGGATGTTTTCTGTACTTAGTTTGGACTCGAATACAGTTGATTGAGGACGATTGTGTACCTGGATATCTCGAGATCCAGTGAGCTCGGCCAAAATTTCTATCTGTTCGTGTTGACAAGGCCACGCAATATTACTAGTGTATTACAACATCTAATGGAAAAGGACTGTTTTATGTACATAACAGGGTTCAGATAAGAATCTTTATAAACTAATATAATTTATTTAAGATATTCCAGAGCCATTCAGTATAGGTCATACCCTTTATTACCTTACCTTATAAGCCAGATTCTAGCAAGACTACAGACAGGTAAGTAAACATAGCTCGTAAGGATATGATCAGTTCTGTAACATTACAAATAGCATTATAACACTTTGTATTAAGAAACTAGATAATTTTTAACAAGACTATTATTATCCCTAATTGAGAAACTCGCTTCCGGCAAAGTCCCCCAAACGCGTGACTTCCTCCAAGCACTGAGCAATAATATGAAGAGCCTTAACTAAATCGTCCTCTGTAATTGTCAAAGGTGGGCTAAATCTCAACCGATCCGCACCAATACCGACAAGCACACCGTAATGGGCAGCAAGAGCCTGGACTCTTCGAGGGGTGACGCCCGGTACACTCTGATCAAGAACCAAGGATTGGAAAAGCGCAATTCCCCGAAGCTCCTTAATGTGCGGGGGGTTGAGCTCCTTGATTGTCTTCTCCAGAAGTATTCCAAGACGTTCAGAAGGTTCCGAGATCTTCTCGTCTTCTAGAACATCTAGAGTAGCAAGAGCAGCGGAGAGAGCAATAGGAGAGGCCCCGAAGGTTGAAAGAACTTCACTTTTATTCAGCAGATCCATGACATGCTTCTTGCCCATAACTACAGACATGGGGTAGTATCCTACGGCAAGTTAGTCAACCATAATAATGCCGAGCAGATTCGATGGGAACCTGACTAACCTCCCGCGATCCCTTTGCCAAGGGTCACCATATCGGGCTCAAGTTCTGGTTCGTGGTGAAAGGAAAGGTCTTTTCCAGTTCGCCCGTAGCCAGCCTGAATCTCATCACAAACTAAGAGGACGTTATGCTTTCTGCACAAGTCTTGTGCGTCCTTCAAGTAGCCCTTGGGAGGAACAACGGTTCTAATAAACAGTCAGTGGTTGGCCATCTGGTGAATGTTGGTTTGGAACTAACCCCGCCCATCCTTGGACTGGCTCCACGAAAAATGCAGCAAGTCTCTCACCATCCTCCTCAAATACTTCTCTCAAAGTATCTATGTCTCCAAAGGGGACAAGCTTGCCGCTTGTAGGGGCATATGGTCCCACGTTGGGAAGATGTTGTCCGAAATCTGCATTCAATGAGTTTCAACACAGGGAATTATGGTTTACGGATAGCGGAACAAACGTTTCTGGGAAACTGTGGCCATAGGCATGGTGGATAGTGTCAGACCGTGATAGCATTGGTCAACCGTGAGAATATGAGCCTGATCCTGGGGTATGCCTTTCTTGAGATAAGCCCATTTGCGAGCGATCTTGACAGCCGATTCGACTGCCTCAGATCCACTCAGCATAGTCGCAATGGAATCGAACCCGAATTTCTGATTATAGATCAGCATTTTCCATCTCATCAAAGATTTGCCGGTATTCCGTCGTTACTTACGTTAGTGAGCCGCTCTGCGAATTCCACGTACAACGGGCTGATGTGACCCGTTCCACTTAGCGGCATCTTGTAGATCTGGTCCACAGCTGCCTTGGCGATCATGGGATGAGAATAGCCAAAGTTCATGACGGCAAATTGCCCAATGAAATCGATATATTCCTTACCATCTACATCGGTGATGGTATGATCCTTAGCTGATTCAACAGCAACTGGTAGGGTCGGGAACCCTCCCCTGATGTGCTTGGACCACGTGTCTACATGGCGGGCAGTCTTCTCAGACAGCACGGGTGTGCTGCTGAGTTTACTGGTAGGTACCTGAGGGCTGGTTGCAGATGGAGCCATGCCGTAAATTGTACTGGATCAGCTTGGTCACTTGTATTAAGTTGCGTCTTGTTACTGTAGGAATTGGGCTAGATCAAATTGTGAAGGGTGGTAACCCTAGATAACTGCAGGCAGGTTAATAAGACTCCAATTCACGAGTTACTGTTGAGGCATCCCAAGTCTTATGGGAGCTATTTATCCATGACTACTGGGTAGCTGGAGTATATGCAGTTATCAGTTAAATCCATCAATGATTACGGCTCGCATTTCCAAGTTAGGAAAGGTAACAATCTACGTACTCGAGAACTCAAAGTGACTCAAAACATTATCTGAGCACACTATTAAGGTTATACGCTATTGTCCAAGATCTTTACTGCGATAAGAACAGGCTGTGGAACCGGGTCGCAGACCGGAGCAGCAGCCGGGAACGATCCCGTTCCCTTCTACTCGCGGATTGGCTTGTGAAAGATGGGGGGTTGGTAGTAAATCATGCTCATCATTAGCGTGCGACACGCACTTCCATTTTGGGCTTAACCTGTTTCCCCGTACCCCACTCAGAGTCGGCGGCAATTTGTAGTCAATATCTGGCATGAGTTTGAGAGCGCCCTGTTGGCCATTGGAAATAGGCTCATGGATGAGCAATCAATAAGCCAAGAATGAAAATGAGTCTACGAGGAAAGTGTTTCCTTCCTCCAATCTCTTTCAACAACAATTGCCTCATGTAGTAGACATACCTGAGGCGGCCAAGCTATATAATTCCGATACCAACTTAAAGCCAGCGCTGAAATTATAGGTACCCTAAAATACTGTCCGCCGGGCTAAATTATATGTCAAATAACTACTTGCTAGATGATAAAATGCATTGCTTGAGACTCCTTCATTCGGATGTTCATATCGTCATCCATCCAAGGGATATCCCAAGGCCCTTTGGGCACCAGGTCATGATATTCCCCATCACTCATACTCCAAATGTCTTCTGTCAAAGACATCATAAGCTCGCTAGAGCGATCTGGATATATGGCTATCATCTCGGCGTGTTTTTGGCGCACCCACTCACGGTCCGGGGGCACGATGGCCTCTCGCGCAGCCATGTAGAATGGAATTGGCAATGATGAGTCCGGTCCGCAGCCAGGAGGGAGTCTATCAATAAGAGAGAAAAGATGCTTTCGGTAAAGTTGAACTCGACTTGACGCTGTGGGATCCATGAATACTCGCCGGGCAAGGAGAAGGTGCGCCATCCAGTAAAAACATGCATTCAGTGTACTAAGATAGTCATCTTGCGAGGCCGTCCCATGAACCGACAAGGGGTTATTTGATCGAGCAGCTGTATTCAGCGGCATTGGGTACTTTCTTGATCCCCAGTCTCGCATACTCGTTTCGAGTTGATAAGCTTCAGCGAGCCGTACGTCGTTTTTCAACTCAACGTCGGTTGCCAATATCGATATCTTCGCCAAAAAAAGAAAGTACAGGCTGAGGGCAGCCAGTAAGTGCGCGAAAGGATGGCCCACGTACATCAGCTTCCTCATGTTGCTGATACAGGATGAAAGATTTGGGTGCGAGTGGTTTTCGGCGCCGCAAGAGAGACATGATGACGTCAATCATGGCAAATCGCTGCACCAAGAAGCGAGAATAGAATCCTTTAGGCATTTTGTCGATGTATCGTAGTTCAACCACCAGTTTGAAGGCACTCCGAAGATGTGTATCCGTCGTGAGGCCACCAGTCATAACCTCCGAAGCGATGTGGATGAGATATGCTGCAAGAGTCACTTCTCTCAGTGATAGGACTGAAAAGGCATGATTCTCTAAGGATAAAGGCGATTCTTCGGTGGGGTCGAAAATCCGGAGAAATCGTTCCATACTCCGCAACGATCTCAACGCTTGTGACCGGCGGTCTTCCATAACTCGCAGGTCGCCCCTGCAATAGTTGTACATATTTGCAGCCGATACATACAAGAACGTATGGAGGAGCAGTGGATATGACATGGAAACTCTGCAAAGCTCCCGAAATGGATTTCCAGGGCTATCAAGAGCTGGGATCCGAGGGGAAGCATCGGTCATGACTAGCGAGGGATGAGGTTAACTTCAGTACGAGTACAATGGAGTTCTGAGAACATACAATAGTTAAACGTGATTTCCTCGGTACAAATGGCGAGGCTTGGTGCCAGCGGTCCTTGGCTGAAATGAAACGTGTTGGTGGCACCAAATGCTAGACCGGCACGGGACCTCGATCTGTTGGTCTCATGTCCGCTTTTAATGATTTCTGACGAGGCTTCGGTGCCACTTAGAACGGACATCCACTCGACATTCATCAGATCCGGCACCAATGGCTCGCTTGTGCCGTCTCCTTGAGCTGCTTTATGATCATTATGTTGCGCAAACAATGTCGAGAGATCCTGATTCATCACAAATTCGTTCAACCAATTGCTGTCGAACTGCACATCTGGAAGGTCGTTGAAACATAGGCTCACGTCGTTGTTTTCTTTAGTCGAGACCTCGTAATCCTGTGACGAAGGCATTTGCTGGCTTGTAGTGGCAGAGTCAACAGAGGATAAGGACGTGTGCGGTGTATCTGTGTTCGGTACGGGTCTAGAACGAAGCCCACCTCGGTGGTCACTTTCTGATGGTCGGGGTTGGCTGTCATTTTCGTAGAGCGCCGCGCTGGAGTTTGGGCTCTGGCCTTGATTGAGAGCTCCTGTTTTCGATCTGGCGTTGGTTCAAGACCCCAGGGCGGATATCGCTTTGCTGTGTATGTTGCACTCGGGCACGCATGCGGTGTTGTCGACCCCGACTTTGGGCTATTTTCCCTCTCCCACCTTGATCAATTCTTTTGGTACCTCTGTTGAACGAATCGTCAGAGATAGCAAACACGTCGTTGACGGGCGCCCATCGAAAGTCGCTCGTGTAGTCGCAAGTGCGGCCTGACTTTTGACAAAGCGTACAGACAGGCCGCTTCTCATCACATTTTCTATGACGCTTTCTGCAAGTCAAGCAGCCTGATGAGCCGATTAGCTAGGTGATAATATATGTAATGAGAGAAAGACAAGGGAACGAGGTCCGGGCTACCAGATCGTGTAACTCGAAGTGAGACTAGTTAAAGGCCATGGTAAAACAGAAAGGTGAATTATGTATCTGTTTTAAACGCACCTTGTCGTGAACGGATTTCAGGTCGCTGCATGATAAGACTGCCCCGCCAACAGATGGATTGTTGGAGATGAGTGAAAATGGAATCAAGGCAAGGAAGTTGCGGGGTGAATAGTTCTCGGGACGAGATTCCAAAAAGAGCATAGGTAGTTGATTCGGCAAATTTAAGTATGGAGGCACGAAGTGGATAGACTGCTTAAGTACCTAAGGCAGAGAAAAAGTTGGCGCGATTAGCTAATTAGTGCTTCAGGCCAGAGTATAAAGCAGAACTCAATTCAGTCAACAGACTACTGAAGCACCTCTGGAAGATAACAGTTACTGATTGGACTCTCCTCAACTGTTTCGGTAACAAATACCTAACGCTTGTTATACAAGGCGTATGGATTATAAATAAATGATACTAACTAAAGCTTAAGAAATGAAAGCTACTCGGCTACCGAGCTACACTACCCAGATGAGATCCAAGCTTCACTATCCCTGCCCTTTCCCAGAGACTCAAGCAACCAGTTAGGTGCAGTAACTCGCCATAAAATCCTCCCCAACTATCGTTCATACGAAGTCGTTCTTCTCCTGCCACATCGCCAACCTTTGGATCCTAGAAAGGCTCATAGGAGCGTATCAGAGGCTCACTGGAGTTCTTGTTCCATGCGCCAATAAATCGTGATCGTCAGACCAGCTTGATATGGGATCATGGCAAAGTCTCCAGTAGATGTCGAGGTAGAGATATCGTTGTTGGACTGTTGGCCAGCTGAATTGTAGCGGGTGACAATCTGTCCACCTTGATACACCTGCCAGACGACCTCCTGGTGAGATCCTGCGGTAGCTTCCATGTGAATGTGAATCACACGTTGATTCTGGTTAGCGTCTAGGTTGGCGGTGAAAACTTGGATGTCAACTCCGTTCTGGACACGTCTGGTGGTGGAGAATGGGCCCTCAGGAACAGCGCTAGTGTCAAAGGACCAGTGGTAGTCGAAGTTTGACGGACGACCGAAAACAGTCCTCCAGGGAAGAGTCAGTGGTATAGCTAGGTTATGCGCCGCCATGACCATTGAATGGAGCCATGCTAGGCAGAGAAAGAGGGCAGTTAAAGGACGGATAAGTTTCTATAAGTTAGCTATTGTCCCAAGACGTGAACGAGAGTACTCACCATAATCGATGCAGTTTCGATAAATAAAGGTCTGGGTTGTTAATGTATCTGAACACGAAAGGTAAGATGCAGCTGACGTTTTATACTAGAATTATAGAAACCTTCCTCAGTTACCGTCTATCTTAACTTCGGTATGTGGGCGTAATTCAGTCTTTCCCAACAAAGTAATGTTCTAAGACAATCCGGCACATAATTTAAGTTTTTAATATATTATACTTTCTCTTAAAACTATATACTCCATATCCTAACTCTCAAACACATCTACCTACTCAATACCGTTAGGCCAAGACTCTTACGTCTTCTAGAACTTTTAGTCTTGCCATTTCTATAAGAGAGCGGCAGCAAGCAAGTAGCTCTAGTTAATTCAGCCGCTTACTCATAACTCTGTCCTTCGGGGCATCTCGATACTATTGTACCTCTCTTAGTTATTATATGAAATATAGATAGACGCATCGAGTAGCTATGAAAACTCAAGAGACAGACAAGACTCCGTTCTTATGTAGTTTAAGATCGACTACACAGGCAGTGCCAATGATAAAAGGCTGATTTACTGCGAGAGGAGTGACTTATTGAGGCAAAGCGGATGATATCTCAATGAGACATATTAAGCGGATACACTGAATGATCCACTTCACAGGGATAAAATACCGAGATCCGAAGCTCCCATTGCTGCTCCGCCAACAACAGCCGATCCAAATAACTGTGAAGGCACTCTAGGGACAATCATACCTTTCCATGCCATATACTACATAATCTGTCGGCAGTAGACTACGCCGCCTAGCCAAAGGACCGATGTGAGGCGCCCAGTCCACGTCACATTGCAGCAACAATTATGTCTAGATACCAGAAATCGAGATATAAAGTTTAAGAAGGATTCTAATAAGCTTTATTTTCCATTGGCAAAAAGGCCTCGGCGGTTGAATAACTGAAAAATGAGGCCAATCATATAACGCAGTACTGCAAATAGTTAACTAGATAGAAGTTTAACTTTTCTGCTTCTAATAGTGGAGAAGGAAAAATCCTAAATTACATAAGCAGAGTCAATGAATGTAATATAAAGGATTGTCAACCCTGGACAGAAGTTAAACTTAAAAATAAGTTCTAGAAAGAAATGAAGTTAAGGCGGTGTACTGAAAAGCATACTTGTGAAAGTCTCGAGCATGTCTACTGCCCCTCGAAGAGAAGATTCAGAACGGCCTGACTACAGATATAAAAGGCCCAAGAATGCCCTCACTTACCTCAAGAAATCACCACTACAATCCACTTAAATATCCAGTATCATTTACATTCTCTATCTTCAGCTTCAGCTTCAACCGCCGCAATGCTCATTAACACTTTCTTCAAACTCCTTGCCTTCAGCCCTGCTGTACTCGCAGCCATGTATGTATACCACTTGGGGATGTTGAAGTCAACAGCTAATATTGTCCAGCGAGACTCGAGAAAGTCACGGTTGGTGCTACTGCTACCGAAAGGGATCTGGTGTCCAGAACCTCGACATCGGCCTGACCAGCAATGTCTGTAGCAACTTCGTCACCGTATGTTCAATCTTGTCTGGACTTTTTCTAGTCTGACTGAAATGCTAACGTCTACATAGTCAGTTGGATTCGACCAGGATGACCATAAAGTAAGATATCGGTACTGTTTTATCGGAATTATTTACTAACCGCACCAGTGTTATACCACTTCAGGCCACAGCGACATTGATGGAGATACCTGGGAGAACCACTGCAAGGATTACGCTAGCAAGGGATATTGGTATGAAGGCATTTACTACCAATGGGATCGTAACGATGTCAAGGGCAAATGCTCTCAAATCACCTTATCCACAAATGCCGTATCAGGATCTCTGAGAAGGCCCTCTCTGGAGTGAGGTAATCCAGACTCCTCGTACATAGCTTTAGACCAGCAGCTCTAGCTTTCATATATGACCCAGGAGCTAAAGCAGTTCGAGGCTTCCAGGACCTCACTCACGTCTCAGATGAGTGCAATGTATCTATGCTGACGCATTCCAAACCTACCATTTCTTGCAATTACAACGTAGACCCTACCAGAACAAGTGCCACTTGTATCGGTAGCCACAGCTGATGAGCCTGTATTGGTAAAAGTCGCCGAACGTCAGATAACATTGTGCAGGGCGGATACCCTAGATTAAGCTCAGGTATCTAACAAGACTTCATTCATGCCGAACCATGGCGGACAGATTGCTTGCCAGTAAACAAACAAAGTCTCAGTGCTGTTCCTCCACTGGCGACATACCAGATCCATGAGGCCCCAAGTCTGAGCTGAGCTGTTGACGCTTGCGTATCCATCCTAATCTACCACTATTATGTTGTAATGAACTCAGTAAACTCAGATCAGCCGGTACAGCGATGGCACAGTCTCTGCCCAAGTCCTAGCTTTTGAGAGACGCTTGCTGTGTGCTCACGTGCATTGATATTGCCTCGGCAGATTGGCTCAATAGTGCATTGACTAGCATGCCAACAGATTGGGCTGCTGATCCAGCATTCAATTTATTCTCTAGCCGCGCCCTATAGCAGGTTTTTGCATCAGTTTTAAAGTTAGCTTTGTCCACTAGTGTCTGGTCCCGAGCTCACAGTCTCTCTGCCGCATAGAATTGCTGTTGCGCTCGAGCCTCGGCTAGATTCCGTGTCGCAAACTAGACCTAATTCTGAAAGGCGACCCAAATAAGTAGCTTCTTGATAATTTTCGGGTTGCCTACTTTGCGCATTACTTTCCACTACGTCATCATGAGAAGCCATGATCTGATTCTAGTGACTTCTATTGCTCTTTAAATACTGGGGGACTCCTTGGGTGCAGAAGGGAGATTGCTGCTATGACCTCTTGACAACATTAGCCTGTTATCACTTCCGCAATATAAAAGGCATCTGTTTTCTATAAATTCCACTCTCGCCTCATTGTTAAGCACAGAAATTGCAATTTGCATTGAATATCGAATCAATCAACATGGACGCCAAACAATACAGCAGACCCTCGCAAGCACGAAAGCCACAGCGGCCCACCAAACTCGTGTTAGCACTACGAGCACTTGTCCTTGCAGTCACGGTCGCTGGGATCGTCGTCTCGTCAATCCCTGCCCCGAGAAACTTTATTGCAATTGGAATACTGGGACCAGCTGTAAGTGGACTCACCATGGCCATGTTCTGGCCTTGTATATGCTAACGAATTAGTTTGTCACAACCTTCTGCTGGTCGTTTATAGAACTCGTCTATCCTTTGATCAGAATCCTTCCACCTGCCTATGTATCCTTCCGTATCCTTATAGACGTCTTTATTGTTATTGGATCAGTAATCTGCCTGATATGCTTCGGCTTGTTCCGGGATTGGTGGCCGGGCGGTAGTGCTCTCAGTTCGAATGACGCACCATTAGCCAGAGAGATATTGTTCCAAGCGGCCCTGGGACTAGCCTGCGCTTCGACGTAAGTTGTATTTCTCGCGCTGTGATATATCCTTCTGACAGATGTCTCCTTAGCGTCCTTGAGATCGTACTTTGCATTACTCAACTTATGGAAAAATAGTCGATGCCCAAGCATCCAGGGAGTAACAAGCTTGGTTGGTGTTTATAATTTGAAAACAAAAAAGACATATCTCGATCTTGCCTCCTGTCTAATTGTTGTACTTTGCAATCAATCGATTTCTAACCTGACTGTCTATGGTTCTTCAACGCGATCATTCCACTGGAAGACTAGAACCGCCCAGTCCATAACTGGCCGCCAGTCTTTTGGCAAACACCTCATCACCAAATCAAACTCACGTTCTGGTGCACCATCAATCCACCAGATCTGTCGTCCCTGTCTGACTAACATATAAAAGTATCCACAGATAGCCAAAGCCCGAGGGTTCTTTGCCACTACAAGATCCACAAAGCTATCCGAAACCGTAACCGCGAACCGCAAGGGCTTTTCAGTTACTAGATTAGCATAGATATAGGAGATCTGGGCCACTGCCGTGGTGCAAATTTCGATTTCATGTTGATGAATTGATCCTGATTCTGGCTTCCAGTGGAGTAAGAAGCTAAAAGGGTTCATGTCAATCTGATGGGGAATGATGCAGGAGAGACTCGAGAGCTCTTGGATGATGGAGGGGTTCTCGATGATCGGTGACACCCCATCAAAGAGGCTTGAAACCTTACGGCATGATATGAACCAGTCGTGAGGTTGCCTTTGGTTTCTTTCGCTCTCAAGAGAGTATGCTCTCAAGTTGGCATGCATGCACATGAGTGCGCAGGTTGCGAAGAGTCTGGCGGTATTGGACTCATTCACGCCTCCGTTCAAATCCCTCTTATGTACCTCTATCGCGCGAGCCATGTATCTATGTGAGATGAATAGAAGTTTTGTCTCAAATTTGCCCAAATTCTGAAGGTGAGAGGCAGCGGTACCAAGAATTGCATCCATGACACTGATTGATTGGGTGGCTTGCTCCAACATCCAAAATGACCAGATAGCTTGAGTCTTGGTTGTTTTTTTTAGTCATGTCAATGAAGTGCTGCAATAACTGGAGTTCGAACAGGCGTTCGGGAAGTGATGAAGTTCGTGTATCGAAGATCTCGTACAATGTGAGACTGATCCGTGTCTAAACTGTCGGCTTAGGGCTTGTGATAGGCGTGGACTCAGTGCACGATTGCTTTTGCTTGGGAATGATCTCGACCGATTTTCCCGAGCTTTCTCTTGTCCGAAGCGTGGCAAAGTATTCGCAAAACGCGTCCCGTCTATGGCAATTTTTGCAGACTGGGCGCGTCTCGTCACACTTTAGATCGGTCAGATAGTGACTTCAAGGAACGTTACCTTAATTCGACTTGTTTTGCATGCCTTGCAGCCCATTCTCGACTTCCGATGGGTCCGACGCCGTAAAGGAACCGACGTTGCGGATGTTCTCGATGTCTCGTCGGCTTCAGTCATTTCTAACTCAGTTCTCTAAATAAAATCAATCAAAACGTTTCCAAGGGTTGAATAACAAATGTGGATATCGTTTGGCAGATGACTTTTTTCATTTTCATCCACAGCCAGCCAGAATTAGAAGTAAAAGAGAAAAAGGTTATTTGCTTATTTACTATGTTTTAATTAATAGCCCCTCAGCGTGGTGGAGCGTCCAAGCTCCCCCCTAACTTCAAACTCTGCTGACGCGTTATAACTAAAAAGCATCCTACTAGCACCGGCGGCTGTGCAGTACCAGGATATTGCAAGAATGCGACCTTGGTTTCCCAGAGTTTTGTAATTTCCCAAGATCATTTTCCCATTATCCTAACGGTTGCTAGCAGCGATTGGCTCTCTGCCCACGACCGTTCCCAGCGAGTGACCTTGCCAATATCCCAGAGGTTCATCGGCCTCTGAATCGGTAAGATTCTTTGATCTTGCATTCAAGAACTTCGAGGGGTGAAAGACATTAAACATAATGCTTGCAATAGTCATCGGGATAGCATCCAAGACGAGAAGGTAGACTTCTTTGGACTGGAGCTCTCCGTCGTGTCCCTGAATATATTTGATCATACGGAAAGAGAGAGCGAATGAGAATTAGCACGCTTGCCACGTAGATCAACACCAAAGACCTCTGCCAGTTAGTTCCAGAACTGGACATTAGACGTGTAGGATCCTTGAGAAATTGGAAATGAAATAGACCTGTCACAATGATGAACAAGCCAAAGAACAAAATTTGTACTGTCAATCCGGCGATGATGATATTCTCTCCTGTCCTCCTTTCGTCTGGGGTGTTGGCATCGGCGAGCTTTCCACCACCTAGAAATAGTTAGCCAAACCACCTTCGTAACTGGAAATACAATATGAAGTGTCTCGACGCACCGATGCCTTGAAGCGCAATTGAGATGATGTCGCCAAGAAGAAATAACTTGGTCAACCAATTGGGCCTGATCAAGGAATGCTTTTCTGCCTTCAACATCCCGATCAGCCGACCTAGGATCATGTAGATTGACGCAGCATAGCACGTTGGTCCTAGAAGAAGTAGTAGGCTCTGCATAATATATGGCCCAAAAGTATAGTCCGGTGCCTGCTCAGCGCCAATGGCACGGCCAATAAATCCAATGGTTTCAACTTCAGTCTGTTAGCTAGTCAATAGAAACGCTCGATCCAAGGCACACTCACAGAGCGAGCCGACTAGGAATGGTATGAAAAACCAGGTCCTCGTTTTGAAGATCTGGAAGAGATGAACTCCTGACGAAAGGGCGAAAATGACGACGAAAAGGATGTTGGCAGCTAGTGAGGGCTCATATCGATAGTAGTTCACCATTATGAAATCGGTTGTAGTGTTAGGTTAAAAAGGATTTGAAGAAAGGTTATTCTGACTGAGATACTATGCGTGTTGAATTGCAAAAGGCGTTGCAGTGAGCAAGTCTGACAACAGAGCAGGAGCCTGCATTCTTATCAGCTGGTCTGATTAATGCATACACTCCCAGTCGGTCTCTGCACATGCAATCAAGCCCGTCTGTCAGTCCCGGCGCCACGATACTCTGCAATTATTATCCTCTTTATTGATTAACATACTTACATGGTGACGCGTTTGTATGTAAAGGTGAAGACAGTCCGTCATGCCGAATACGGCCAAACCGTACCGATCAACCTCTGATTGGCCATTCTCCCGCTATCTTATCAATGTTGACCCCGAATCCCGACTCACCAGCATGGGATGTCTTGGAGCTTGATGTCACAGCGGCGCGATTGAGGCCTCTTACCTACCGACCGCAAGTCTCACGGTCCAGAGAGGGCCTACGACCTATCACATGTTGATAGGATGTAGTGCTCCACATTGCTGTTTGAAGATTCCCGAAACCCCGAGAGAAAGGAGTCTCGGCACCTACCGATTGGTTCGCAATACGAGGCCCTGGTTCATTTTAGCTCCAAGTCTAGCTTCTTACTACTTTATCTACCTAGCATAATCCAGGATGAATTCAGAGGATATGGACCAAGTTCATTACAGGCTGTTTGTCACTTAGGATAGAGGTCCTCAGTTTTGTTGCATCGCCTCGCCTGGCCTGCCTGGTTTTCTCCAAGCCTCTTTCATGCATCCCTTGGAAACATATAAGGTATCAATCTCTTGCACCACAATTGCCTACTCTCGTTGTAAGACTGCTGTGGTGAATGTAATTTTTAAACCCATTGTGTTAAAGCCGAAGTGTATTTTCTAACCTTGTGACTGACTTACCTTTCTTGGCCGACGGATTAGAGCATCTTATATACCTTCAAGGCCAGCTAAAGAGTTATCTTTTAGGTTTTCCTAATATTAGCCTTTAGCTATAGTAATTAGTTATTTATTATAGTATAATATCTAAGTTATTAACTAGATATATTATTTATAGTTAAGGCTTGTGGCTAAGAGCTTAAATTAGTAGACAGAACTTAGTAATTTTTAAACTTCACGAACTTCAAGGAGGTCGTATGGACAGCCTTGCCATTGCAGATAAAGGTTTATTCGATGACTGCCATAGACGTAGGCATCGCAACCTTCAGGTATCTAGCCGTCCAGCAATATATACAATACGTAAAGAACTATAAGATTCCCCATTAAAAGCATGTAGGGGATAACTTTCCTAGGCGTAGTAAAGAAAGAAGCGCCTTTGTAGACCAAGCCCATGATCCCAGTCTCTGGTGACTCGTCATCTATTTTCCACCACCACCAATCATCTTCCAGCATGTCTTCGGGACAGTACCTCCTCAAGCGCATCATGACGGGAACCAGACGAAGGTGGTGCAGAGCTCCTGGTCCTGTCCAGTCTGAATATTTTCGCCTGTTTGTTCAGGTCGAGGATGGTTGATCCAGCGGTAGCTTTCCATGTGTCGCGTCATCCCAGCCAAGTTCTCGGGCTTCTTTCTCAACGTCGACAGAGCTGTCAGCAAGAGGAGGTCTCGGCTTTGTTCCCCATAATACCTCTTCTCGCTTCTCCAGATCCAGAACGAATCGTATTGCTGACTTGAGGTTCGTTCTCACGCTGCAGACGGAGTTGTCAGATGGGTTATGCTCAGAGAGGACCCCTCCGTTGCGATGCAGGCTATGAAACGATATAGGATACTTGAGACCTTCCATAGACCCAGTTTGTACCAGAGTGACAGGGATATTATCGGTTTCTTCAACTGTAAAGCGCTCCGTCCTTGACACTTGCGTTTGGTGCACGACAATGAAGAGAGACTTGAACAGAGGCGGGACCTTGTGACTCCTGCTCAATGTTGTGAAGGGCTCCTCTTGTGGCTGCCTAGATGGCGGCGGGACAGGTAAAATACGTAGTTCCTGAAGCATTTGAGATGTGATGCTCTTGAAGGCATCAGGCGAGAGACTTTGGACGATCCTGTGGTGGAACTCTGAGATATCGACGAGAGCTGGGTCAATATACGCAGTGTAGTGTTCAAATGAGATAGATTTAGCAATATAGCGGCCATACTCTATATCGGACTGATATGGCTTGAACCAATGACGGTAAAGCCAAGCATCGAGTCGCTCAATACACCGTTATTGCATCTATCCGCCTGACTTGCGTCGGGATAAAAGAGATACATCGCGACAGACTTGTTATAACAGTCTAGAAAATGTCGACGGTCATTGTAGTTTGTATCAAGTCACCACTCTACACTGTTTGAGGTGGCTGAAAATTTGAAACGCATGTACTCGCGAACGAAGAGTGCAGAAGTGTTCTCCCTGTGCTCTTTTTCCTTGAGTGCACGCAGCTGGTGGAGTATCTGGTCCCTGTGGGTAAATTGCCCGGGCAGCCCCAGAGCAGGATTCCTGTCAAGAAGGCGATGATATTCCTTGGCATCCGTGGCCATCAAGCGTCGACGTGTTCTCTGGACGACATAGTCCGCTTTCCGGGATTGGTTGGGATCGGGCTCAGAATCCATGATAAAGCGGTAATGTCGTGGGAAGGTAAAGATGTAGAAAAGCAGAAAACACAGAAATCATGGGCTAAAGACACTTTATAAGTAGAAGCTGAAAGTTAAAGCGTGGTTGAGTTTAAACTTAATTACCTAAAAGCTCTTGTACTGAAGAGAGTAAAGATATACTTTCTAACTGATGATACCGAGCTTAAAACCAAGAGTCTACGGCAGAGAGGAAGACAGTTAAGCTCAATGTACCGAAATAAGCTCTTAGCAACAAGTCTTAACTGTAAGTAACATATCTAAGTACTAATAATGCTTAGTCTAAGATCCTTTAAATCTATACTAAATTATAGTAAGTTTCCCTACGGGTTTTTATCCCTTAGGGTCAAAGTCCTAAGTTTTATTACATTCTCCTATATTACTAAGACCTTCCTCAAATTATTGAAAATTCGCCATGACCACGTCACTCCTGTCCAATCTGCATCGGCAATGGCACGCGTGAGCAAGTTGTGGAATCATACCCTGTTATCTCGACATCGTGTTGGCAGGGCTCGACGGTTGTCTTCGTAACGGCGGTTTCGCGACAGGAAAAGAATCTATTAGTTAGAGAGGAGAGAGGAACTGGCGCAACGCTTGAGGAGACTGGTAACGTGCTATAAGGACAAGACTCAATGATTTCGAAGTGTGGGACTGCGCGCGATGTCATTCGGGTATCGCGGGATTGATGAAGATGAAAAACGGAAAGGAAAACATGGTTATTTACGTAGCCATGACATGTTCTTAAAGGTTGGAAGGAGGTTTTAGTGACATGGAAGGAGGTCTTCCTTCATGTGGGAAGATCCACCTACTAGAGAATTCTCCGCTAAATGCTTTCAATTGCCTTATGCGCTTATATACTCTGAGGCTGTTAAGATCTCTCTTACACTTTAGGTACCTTAAATCGAGAAAATGCATTTTTTAAGCCTCTTTAAATCCCCTTAGAATTATCTCCCCTCTTAGCTTAGACTAGGCCTTAATAGAGACCTAAAAGGGCTTAGCTATAATAATAGTACTACTAGTATATACTATTACTAGATTGAGGTTAATTTCTATATAGTTTCCTTACTTATCCTTTAAAGTAAATACATTAAAGGCCTAGAGTATTTTAAAAAAGATAGTAAATAGAGGCAGTATACCCTAGATTACTGCAGGCACCTAATAATAACCCTATTTATATAATCTCTTAGCAATCTATATTACTATATAAATCTAATGTCTAAAGCTATATATATAATAATATTATTTATTTTTATCTATAATTCTAGTATAGTTCTGTACTAATTTTATTATTTTATTATAGTAGTTAGGGTTTAGCTTATTAGGACGTTTAACTTTATTAGCATCTATATAAAGCCCTGTAATATTAGTAATAATAGCGGTCTCCTTAGGACCAGTTTCCTGTCGTTCCAGATATCTAAGTAGTAAGTTAGTAAGTTATTATGTAAAGTCCAATAGCCCTTGACTCGTTAGGTAAGCTTTGGAATATCTTGAAACAGGTAATTCACTAAGCCAACATCCAAAGATATGCCATCATACAACAGATAAGATTGACCACCATATTAAGGGATTTTTTTAGCTTCACGAATATCTACCCAACACATACAATCTGTCCTCAGCCTTGGCTTTATAGAACTTCTGGTGCTGTGAGCCATGGAAGTGTGGGGTACTGTATCATGGAGTCCCTCCACAAACACTAAGACGGCTCTGAAAACCCAAGTATACAATCCCTTCGCTGTACATCGATTCAGTCAAGACGCCTCAGCTTCCAATAAGATATGTCGCAGATGCACATAAGGCTAATGGAATTGGAAGGCAACCGTTGGCCGTTGCATGTCATTTTAATTCTCACCAAGTGCAGGATAGCCTATTGATCATTGCTGTTAACTGCCGCTGGTCCGGCAAAGCTGGAACTTTTGTATATTTCGTCGCCGAATATGGTGATGAAGGAACATTGATGATACTCACAAAGTTCAAGCTTGCAGGAGTCGATCCCCGCATCATCAACAATTAACGTTAAACGGCCGCAGCACGTTTCGAGCAATTCCGTCCCAGGGCGAGTGAACGTTAGCCTTTCTTACAAGAGGAAATTAAATACGATTTGAAGAAATACTAGATAAGGAAAGTGCTCATTCGACTTATAACAAGGAAACAGTTCATCCGCCAAATACCATGCCGCGTACCTCAATACTGAATCGCCCTTCAGCATTTTCTTGAGTCCTCGGGTCCCTAAATGCAGTATGTGGGGTTTTACAAGCAGTTCCGGAGCCTCCTTCCAATGAATCGCTATCAAAGCACTTGAGTAGTATTCTCTCGCGGTCTGTCATGCCGCTGAGGTAGTACCAGGCTTGGCTAGACCTGTGTTTTATGAGGCCTGCTTCTCTGACTAAGCTTCCATCCATGTACCGATGTTGTATGGGTACCACATCGGCGTTATCGAATGTCGAGGCGGATGCAAAGGCGAGTGGATATGACTCTAGTGGCTTTTTGTTTAATGGTCGCCACACGTTGACAATCCGGTAGCGGCCTTTCAGGAGGCGGTCTGCCTCTGTGGGAAAGAATTGTCGTACACGTTGAATAGCATTGTTGGTCGTGTGATCGATATGGACCCTAGTCAAAGGTCGATGCTGCGCTCCTCCCTCAACTTGGTGGCGCACAGTGTGGTCATAAATGAAGATCTGGAGATCACCTGGCAGTCTTTCCGAGATCAATTGTTGGACCTCTGGATAGTAATTCACCCTGATAGACTCATCATCCGTGAAGTCTATTCCCTCAGATGGCGGGGACGCATCTGTTACAATTTGGAATGCGTCACGGTCTAGGCTGAAAGTGTTTTCAGAGTCGCGGATATCAGATATAATGACATCTACGCTATTGTCTGAAAAGTTGAATTTTGGTGCAATGCCGTCTTCTCTGCTAACGACGAAGTAAGGCTCGGAGCCATTGGCTGGAGCTTCATAGAAGTTTAATGGAACTATGACATCCCCTCGAGGGATTTTTGTTGTGCAGGACATGTTGTGCAGAGGCAAGGTAAAAGACATTACCATGCCCTGAGAGAAGAGCCAAGTATGGGGCTGGAAAGGAAGAGTATTCCCTCTCTAATTAGAGATTTTTACCTTAATATTTATGCTAGTATTAGGATTATTAGATAGTCTCGTTTTCTAGCTATTTATCTTATTATGCAATTATAAATTAATGTAAGTTGTTTCAAAAAGACCTTAGGCAACAAGGTTCTTGTTTATTCTTGTTTACTGATCTAATAAGAGTGTTATTTTTAGTCAATAAACCCACAGCAGATACTCACGTCACGCGCCTTAGACGTTGTTGTTTAACTGGATGATTGCTAAGTCTATTGTTATCTGGCGCATACGTGTTATTATTTTACTGGCAGGTGTAGGTTTGAGGAAGTCACATTGATAGCCTAATTGTCTTAAGTAGCGCGCCTCGAGTCTACGCTACCAACTAGTCCAAGCAGGGCAAAGTAAGGCGGTATTAATTATGAAAGGGAATTTGAAACAGATCTCCCTTCTTACTACCAGGGAATAAACCTGAACACTAAAAAGTATCATGGGACACGAGACAAAAACACGTTGCATTGCGCATTCAGACGTCACATAATGTAACGAAAGTTATCAAACAAGGCTAATCACACTGATACGGGCTATATGAGACATGGCACAGTACGTTACCCTATAATTGGTTTATATTTGAGACAACGAGGCTTAGTAAAGATAAGTGAGACACGGCACAACAATATCTAGCCCTATGAGGTGCCGCTTCTGTACCCTGCACTTGGGGAAAACCTTTAACTTAACTTGGCCTAAGGCAGTTCACACTCGATAAGACACTCATCCGGTAGGTCTAGCTTCCAAATCTTGCTAACGTTCAGACCTGCCTTTTCCTCCAGCAACTTCAGCCAATCGGATTCACTTCTTTCCTGTGAGCAGAACATAGTCATCATCATAATGTCTCGCGCCGTTGTCTCCCAAGACGCATTAGTCGTAGGGACAACTTGCTCGTGGATGAGAAGCCTACTATAACCCTGTTTCATAGCGTGGGTAATGTGACCGAGAATGATCTGGCATACGTCGTCGGGCCAGTCATGGAGGACGGAGTGCATGTAGTATGCACGGGATCCTGGGCTTGTCTCAGTTGCTGTAGAGGTACACCTGTTGGATGGATTCTCTTCTCACCTTTGACGGGCTGCTCTGTGAAAAAGTCATGTTCCATAGCGTAAAAAGTTGGATGCATCTTCTTGACCTGGTTGATGATGGCAGGGAGGTCTTGGAGGATTAACTGCCCCGGTACATGTGGGTAATGATGTTTCAAGTCTCTGAGATCCTGACCAAGACAACCGCCGATGTCTACCCAAAAAGGTGCGTTGGCGGCTGTTTCGGCACCTTCAATCAGTCGCTGGTCGATCGGATATCGGCCAGTTGATATCCACGGTGTTGGATGATAACCGACCATGTGGTCATTGAAGTGCGACCCGTAGCCTTGAGTCTGAACCCAAGAAAACATATCCTGATCTGTTTTATACGCATACATCAAGGCAGTATCCTTCGAGTCAATGGGGTTCCTCCATCCGCTCTTACGAGAGTACTCGTGGAACTTGAGCGAGGCGGCACCGGTAGTGCAGGTCCTACAATTATCGTCAGTGCCATAATCATGTTGTAGGTGACATCAGTGGACAAACTCACAGTCCGATTAGTCCGTTGCCAACCGTAGGGATACTCAATGATTTTGAGAAGACGGTGGGCTGATACTCATCAGGTCCAGTTTCGTCAATGTAACCCATAGCACCTAAGTGGCGCAGCAAACGAGCTTGTAAATGTACGTTAGATGAACCAAGACCTATGTGATAAGGGGCTGATCAAGTTACCGAGGAGAACAGGGTCTGCTCCAATTTCATTGGCCAATTCCTGGACAGTCTGTGGTCTGTCGCCATTTTTAACCATAGCTTTCCACAAGCCGCTGTCGACGCCAAAGGCAAGAGCTCCGATAGAGCTGGTCTTTTCACAGTTCAAGGATAAGTAAAAGAATCGTTTGAGCTATAACAGACATACCATTGTCCAACAGTGCCTCAGAACTGTCTCTCGAGGGGTTTCAACAGCTGAAGTCAGAGTCCTCAGTTTGACTAGCAGCTCTTGCCGAGCATTCAGGCTTCCGGCGGTGAAGGCATCGGCAGCTGAGACAACGTCATGGATGAGCTGAGGAACTGCATCGGGGTTGCAGGGCTTTTCGACATCTATGCTAACATGACCGTCGGGGGTGCATTCGGAAAGGCCTGTTAATTCCATGGTTTGTGTTCGCGACTTTAAACCTGAGCCTAAAGAGGGATAATGAATTAGGATCTAGTATGACTCTTTTTCAGGGATACAACTTGTCCAACTCACAGTTATTTATACTTGTGGACCAACAGAAGTGATTACGATGGGGTCCAAATGAGGCTTTTGGAATAGGGAGAATTAGTTCACCTAGTAATCTGGCATTTTTTCATGTAACAGTTACTTATGAGCCCGCCCAGGCGTGTTTCTATCTTAATAAGAAGTCAATCATTAGTTGCATTTGCCCAGAGTACTAACAGTTCTCTATATTAATGTGAAGCTTACAAGCTGCAACTCTACACCATTTGCAGCATCTGCCTCTACACAAGCATTCTTGATCTTTATTACAATGAGCACGCCCAAGCCACTAAAGGTCGCTATTGTTGGCGGTGGAATTAGCGGAATCTGCCTTGCCATCGGCCTCCTTGAACAGCCTCAGTTAGAGCTGACCATCTTCGAAGCTTCGCCCACGTTCACTGAAATTGGGGCTGGACTGGCACTTGGGCCCAATGCTCAAAGAGCTCTGCAACTGCTATCTCCTGAGGCTGAAGCTGCATTCTGGCATTTCGCCACTGGAAACTCTTCACCCGAGTTCAACAAGACATGGTTTAACTTTCGACGCCAAGCTCAAGGCCATGAAGATGGTCTGGAGCTTGGATCCATAGAAAACCAATCTGGACAACAAACCGTTCATCGGGCAAAGTTCCTGGATGCACTCATAAATCTTGTCCCCAAAGACAGGGTACAATTTGGAAAGAGACTACTACGAATCTCTGACCATGGTGCATATACCGTGCTGCACTTTGCAGACGGGACGGCAGCGAGGACTGACTGTGTGATTGGAGCCGATGGTGTTCATAGCACCGTGCGCAAGTACCTACTTGGCGCCACATCACCTGAAGCAACGCCAGTGTTTTCTGGGATCGTCGCCTATCGCGGTTTGATTCCCGTGGAGATCGCCAGGCACTCCTTGGGTAAATACGCCTCTGACGCGTACTTATGGTGCAGCAGTGAAGGGATGGTCATGAGCTATCCAATCAACTCTGGCCAAGTTGTCAACGTGGTTGCAGCGTGCTACAGAGAATCTTGGAACGAGAAGTTGTATGTGCTTAATACTACATTGGAACAGATGAGAAAGGATTTTCAGAGTTTTGAGGGTATACCCCAAGAGATTATCAAGGTATATCCTATCGCCATGCCTTCTTTTTTCGATGACCCTCGACTGACATTTGATAAGCTATTAGGTAAGCCCATGATATGGGCAATGTTGGAGCATCTGCCAGCAGCACAATACAATACAAAAAATGTTGCCATAATAGGCGACGCCGCTCATGCAACCACCCCGTTCCAAGGCGCCGGTGCTGGCCAGGCCATTGAAGATGCTCTCATTTTGAGTCAGTTACTGGGAAGAGTGCAATGTGTACATGAGATTGCACCTGCTTTGGCCGCATACAATACTGTTAGGAGACCTCGGACAGAGAGGGTCATCCAGACGAGCCGCGAGGCGATGAAACTATACACCTTGTCTGACAGTGCGGAGACATGGAAGCAAGCATGGGATGGAAGGATGAATTGGATCTGGGACATTGATCTCGAGGCCCATATCGCTGAGGCTGTGGAGATATTGAGACAGAATGACCAGGTTTGTTGCTCATGTTATATGGTCTAGGTCCCCACGCAATGGTACTTGTCAAACGAGCTAGTTTCATGCATCTCTTTCTACCAAATCTTGATTCTCGTTAATCCTTTCTGCCAGTGGATCATTTCCTTGAAGGGACAGAATGTACAATAAGTTGACCTGGGGTATGGCGGGGCACCAGCCCGAGCAATACTAATAAGAGCATAAGCTTTCTTTCTATTATCATCTTTTACAAGCTCAAGCTCGAACCTCTTGCGCCTGAGACACGGCTCATAGATGATCTTCTCCGTGTCTCTCATCTGCATCGTCCTTTTTAGGATGACGTCACACCGCTCAGTGACTGAGAGAGAGGGACAGGACATCATCTCCCATCTATTTTTATTCTCCACTCTCCCTCTTGTATTCGAGACATGTGGCTTACCGGGCTAACAATAGTTATCCGAAATGCTACTCAGCGACCCGCCTGAGACATGGCTAAAGCCAAGATTCATTCACATGTGACTCCCCGGAATTGATAGGGTGAATGCGCTATCTAAGACATTTGGGCCAAGCTGAATCCTGCATGCCAGTCTTTTGGAAACCTTTACCAAGACACGGCTTGCCGGCTACGTGTAAAATGTTCTCTATCGCTTTGCTATGAGGCCTGATACCGTATCAACTTATGAAATTGGTTAGCGCCTGTGGGTTAGTTCGGGCCTGCATTCGATATGTTATGTTGCTAAGTTTGTCTGGTGATATCTTGCTGTATAGCATCTTTGGCCAAACGAGCATTGTAGCTCTGTCTAGCGTGTCTCCACAGTCGCTACCAAATTTCATGAGTTGATACGGTAGAAATGCGATCGGGCCACAGTGAGAAATGGGCCAAATGGTAGTTGAGAAACCTGATCGCGATGAAGCCAGTTCAAGAGATGCAAAGAGTATTGAATTGGGGATGGAGAAGATATTTAATCCCTTATTGCGCCCGGTTCCTATTCGATTTCCTTACTCTCCATGGAACCCTTTATTCTAGCGTTTACTTTTACTGAATCTGCACAGCTGGCGGCTTCATTTAGTTGTTTGCATCTATATCACATTGTCTCTACCAATAGAAGTTCCGTAGTCGAAGACGCCGTTCTACTTGATTCCCAAAACCTTCGATACTTTCAGCATGGGATCGCTACCTTCGCCTGGCTGGAGACTGCTGAAAGTCGCTGTCATTGGCGGCGGAATCGCAGGAATGTCAGCTGCTATCGCCCTTCGTCGGGCAGGCCACACAGTGTTTATTTATGAACGTGCCGACTTTGCTGGCGAAGCTGGCGCCTCTATCTCCTGTGCAGCCAATGGCACTCGGTGGTTGAATGAGTGGGAGGTGAACTTGGAAAAAGGTGATGGAGTTATCTTACGCAAACTAATCAGCCGCGATTGGACGACTGGTCGAGTACTAAGCCTATATGAGCTAGATGACTACGAGGAACGGTGGGGACATTTGTACTACATGTTCCAGCGGCAGTGTATGCACAATATGCTGAAGGACTCAGCTTTGGGGAACGGCAAAGGCCAGCCTGCGAAGCTCTTTCTGAATTACAAAGTACGTAGTACGCAAATCGAGTCTGCTATGTTGACTAACACAACATCTTACCTACCGCCAGTGCAAGAACATAGACGTCAAGACCGGTTTAATCGAGTTTGAGAACGGAAAGCAAGCTAAGCATGACCTTATCATTGGCGCCGATGGTATTGGATCCACTGTCCGCGGCATCCTCGACATATGGCCCGATAGGCGACCTGCCAGGTCAAGTTGCTTACATGCCAATGTTCCTACTGAAAACGCCCTGGCCGCTGGCCTTGTTGATTTTTCCAGGGACCAGGCATTGCAGTTCTGGGGAGGCCAGGGAGAGCTCTGGGACAAAATCGTCTTATCCCCATGTCGGGGAGGTAAGCTTTTGTCATACTATTGCTTTTTCCCCCGAGAGAAGGGCGATTACCTGAATCATACTTGGGGAGGGGAGGACAGGCCTGTCGACGAACTACTGGCCCCATATCCTAGTCTTGACCCCCAAGTCCGAGCTCATTTAGCCCTTGGCCAGGATATTCAGCCGTGGCGTCTATGGACACAGTAAGTTTCATTGCAGATCGCAAGCCACCATACGAACTAAACATACCTAGTGAGCCATACCCATACATCACAAAGAATATCGTTTGTTTAGTAGGCGACGCAGCTCACCCAGTACGTAAAAGTCCTCAACTGAAACACGGCACATGATTAAACTAATTACGGTATCTAGATGATGCCTCATCAAAGCCAGGCAGCTTGTATGGCCATTGAAGATGCAGCTGCGCTTGGAATTCTCTTTAACAAGACATATTTCAAAGGGGATGTGTCTGAGGCACTCTCAACATATGAGAAAGTACGTCTCCCGCGGGCAACAAAAGTCCAGGCAGCTGCTGCAAGGGCGTCAGAGAACATCAACGAGCGAATCGGTAAGTCAAACGTGTCCTGGAGAGCTTATCACTACAGGAGCACTGACTTCCAATTAGGATTCTCCAGTAATGTCGAGAATCCAATATATAAAGTAAAGAGTGAGCAGGGGAAACTTACCATTGAAGAAATGAATGCGTAAGACTATAGCTCCATTTCAAATTCTTTGTCTAACAGATAGTAGGTACGATATGCACATGGACATCAGGGAGATAGTGTCCAAGAAGACGGGACACGCATTCTCATGCAAGTATATTCGTGGCTTGCCTATAGGTCTTAAGCTGTCGAATGGATTTACTGTGGGGGAGGGCAATTGTTTTTCTGACTAGAGTCTCTATTTTACCGGTATTCGGTCTGTCGTTGTTGTATATGGCCTACCCTGTGAGCCAGATGCGTCTTTTGCATTTTGTAGCTCAGAGTTTACAATACATTGAACTTGGGCATTTTGCTCCAAGCTTCGCCAACTGGAGTTCCTTCGAACCTTTACAGCTCTACGGAGTATACATAATTTTCTATAGGTGCGGTGCAAAAGAACAGAGCGGGGTTTCTAAGACAAAAGGACGCTTTTGGTTAGGAGCATTTTCAGACTTCCATTCATGTGCGTTATCGAGTGTGATTGAGTAGAATAAAAAAAGTCTTTCGATAGCTTCTGCCGCTTAGCTGCCCGGGAACTGAGCCAACGCCTGAGCCAACAACTGAGACTTGCAGCCGTGGTCACATCAGGCGCGCTAATAGTCAAGTCACCCCTTCTCGCGACCAAAAGGTGTATACGCACTGAAATATCAACGTCATCAATCACGAGGCCGCTACAAGTGTCTCAGAGGAGCTCGGAGCAGGTTGACCATGGGCTGCTGGCATTCGACTGTGATATCGCCAGTTTGAATATGCTACGAAAGGGACATGGGCTTTCAGTTTATGCATATATACATATTCTCCACAGAGACACGGATCGTTATCCCCCAGAAGCAAGTATTGAGCCGCTACCTAGGTCAGATCTGGCTCTCCATATCTGTCCTACAATAAATGTTATCCGTACTACAAGATAAAAAGGAAAAAGCCATACGTCAACGATTCCAACCGCTTGTGTATCCTCGTGTCATTTAGTAGAATGTTTGTCTCTTTACAACCTGAAAAAAGGCAGACAAGTCTGGCGATCGTATCCTCGCTAATTATTTCCAAATCACAGAGGCAAAATGCGCTGGGAATTCCTAGACAAGCAACAGGCAGCGCTGGTTCTGGCCCTCGGAATCACTTCTATACTGATTCATCATCTGTTCTCTAAATACTACCGACTGTACCACATCCCCGGGCCTCTTATCGCAAAGTTAACTGATCTCCATCGCTTCTTTTGCGTGCGGTCTGGCTTCATACACCTCTATCATGCCAAAGCCCACGAGCGATATGGCCCCGTTGTGCGTTTCGGGCCTAATATGGTTTCGGTCTGTGATCCAGACGCCATCCAGATGATCTTTCACAAGAGGAATGGATTTGACAAGGCATGTGGTTCCGATTTCACTCAAAACCACTTTAGGTGCCATTATCTGACCAAAACAGAGCAACATGTATCGTGCCTTTAGACCATGGACCCCTGATGGCCTGCTGCTCTCCGTCTTCACTGCAAACAACGACGAGAAAAATCGACGGATGAAGCAGCACATCGCCATGTACTTTTCTCTTTCATATGTCGTATCAACGTTCGAGAAAAGAATCGACAGGACAATCAACATGTTTCTCAATCAACTCGCCCAACAGTTCGTGGCCACAGGTGCGAGCTGTGACTTGACACAATGGTTCAAGTTCTTTTCCTACGATGCCATGGGTCAAATGACATTTTCTCGCGCGTATGGATGTATTGAGCATGGGAATGACTCTATTGGTATCATCTCTGATGTCAAGAACACCATGCTTGCCATTGGACCTGTAAGTCACATGAGCATAAACATAATCATGATTCAATGAGGCTGAACTGTGAGAAGATGACGCAAGTTCCGTGGCTCGATTGGCTCTTGCACAAGAATTGGCTACTTAACTCAATCAAGCCCGAACCTGTTTCTTGTCTCCTGATGTACGTGTTGAAACGTATTGCAGAGCGTAAAAACAACCCAACGAAGTTTCACAATACAGTCGACGCCGGTCCTGACCTCAACAGCGATTTCCTTGGCTATTTCATACAAGCCCAGGAGAAGGAATCCAACGAGGTACCTCCTCGGTTTCTTTCAACATGGACCTTGGCCAATATTCTGGGAGGATCTGACTCGACAGCCTCTATGCTTCGGTCAGTTGTCTGTTTTCTTGTGGAAAACCCTGACGCATTGCAAAATGTGCGGGATGAGCTACAGAACAAGCAACGAGACGTCACAGGTTTCTCACTGCCTGTCCCAAAGTGGAACGAGCTACAAAACCTCCCTTTCCTGGATGCCTGTATCACCGAATCCCTTCGACTCGACCCCCCATTTGCCACATCTCTAGAACGGATTGTTCCCCCAGGAGGCATGACAGTCTGTGGTCATTTCCTTCCAGAAGGTACAGTGGTAGGTATGAACCCATATACCACGAATCGTTACAGACCAACTTGGGGTGAGGACGCAGACATGTGGCGGCCAAGCCGCTGGTTGGAGGGTGATCTGGCGTATAAAAGAAAGCTAGAGGCCAGTTTATTAAGTGTGAGTTCCGTGTGTTTCTGTTTAGATACGTTCAGTATCTAATTATCATTTAGTTTGGGGCTGGTACGCGTACTTGCCTTGGCCAGAATGTTGCAATGTTTGAAATCAAGAAGCTTGTAGTAGCTCTTGTTATGAAATATAATGTAAGTTTAAATCATATCATCACTAGCAGGCACTGATGGTTGCAGTTCAAGCTTATCAAACCCCGAGAAAAGAATAACAAGTATTCTTGGATCATAATGCCAGAAACTGTTGAGGCAACAATCAAGTCTTCCGCGAGCTAGTCAAAACAGCTAAGTCTCCAGTATCTAATATCTTCTCTTCAAGATCAAGTCTATTATGTAATGGGGTATGGTTGACCTCACGATACAAAATCCATTTCTCAATGGGAAAGTACGCACATACTGTTGTTCCGTTCTCGGGTTGGTAGTACCTTAGCTAAACGATACCAAAACTTAAAGCAACTTGAATGAAAGCCATCATAGGACTTGAAGAGCATTTTGCAAAGCCCCCTTCTCATCTTCCTTGCATTTTCTCATCTCCTCCTCAAGTGCCGGTCGGAGTTTCTGCCGCACTTCCTTCCAGACAGGGCCTCCCTTATCTGTAGCAAGTTGATCGAGAAGAAGTCTGAGAGTAAAGGGGGATCGGGGAGTCTTTAGTGTTTCTACCAAATTGGTCACCATTGAAGACATTGCAGCCTGATCGGTCAGGTCTTCGCGGGTCACCTTTGGTGTTTTCGAGTCCCTGATTTGCGCTGTCAATATATTTCGCCGTTCACGCAATGCCGCTGATGTGGTGTCTCGAGTACGTTGCTGCTTTTCCTCGAACCTCGACGGGGAGATGTGTTTGTTGTTGCGGTAGCCATCGAGGTTAGTCCCCAAAGCGTAGGACCTGCGGCTTGTAGCAGCCATGTTGTCATAAGTCCCTTCCATGGACTTGGTACGTGCCTCGACTTTCTGTTTCACCCCAGTCGGAACATGGGAGATGTCGGTAGTGTCTGTTGGCTCAGCCCGGGGTATGGATCCCGTCTTCCACGTGCGGCAAAGTTCATGCTCGTATTTTCGCTGCTCCTCCAATGACACAGTCTCCTTGTTCGAAAGGCCAGACATGGCGAGTTCACGTCCCATTGGGCCAGTAACCGCAGGCCAAGAAGTCGCTTGGATGGCTGGCTGAGCCTTAGTAGCGCTGAGAGTCCAATCTGGGGCTTGATAGGTCTTTTCAGGCCTCAAGGCCTGTGACTTCACTGTGTCAGACTCCCATATATTAGCAACCTTGGTGGATGAAGGGCCAGACGTGAATGCATGTGAGGTTGTTCTGCGCGGAGTCCAAGTTGATTCTCCAGCCATGATCCTTTGTACCAACAGGTTAATAAACGTCTGACAATTTCTGTTGAAGACGCTATAGCTTTCGTAAAGCTCATGTGTACAAAGAGTAGTGGCTGCGATAATAGTTAGTAATGTTAGAATCTATACAACCTCTTTCGGCTATGGGCAAGGACCTACCACATTGAACAATTGATTCATTGTCCCAGCTTGTGAATTTCCCCGTCTTCTCATACTTGATGCCTCCTTGCGGCTCGGTTTCTTCACGCTTTTGTCGTGTACGATGAAGAACAATGATCCCGCCGTCTGAGCTCCGTCCGAGCTCTACACAGAGTCCTTGGTGTGTTTGAACGTCTTCTTCAGTCTCGACGTATATCCCCCAATGCTGAACTGATGAGGTTGGGATGTAACGCCCGAGATAAACAGGACCGGAGACGGGGACACCTGTCCCAGCTGGCACTGTAAATATCGTAATATGTCGCCATATGATTTTCTGGGGCTCCATCTTGTTTGTGTTTGACTTGACCGATGACTTGTGATCTTCTTCCTAGTTGGATACTCCAGACAGCATCTCTCCCTCGTTTATTAACTATCCGTCAGCCAAATTGCGGCCCAAAGTTGTACAGGGCACGCCATTGGGCTTCCATCCAATCACCGATGCAGCGTTCCCAGACCTCAAAAGCTGTTAAATACAACAGCCTGATTCCACAGATGCCTCAGGCATAATGACTGACAGTGCGACCTTTACCTTTTGAATCAGGCTCTACTCATAGAATCAGATTACAATAACAATTTTCACAAATACAGAATAAAATGTCGTTGACTGAGATAAACAACATTCTTCGGTCTTGCATGGCCTATATTGGGGACACAATTCGCTCTCTTTCGAAGTTGGCCACCAAAACCGTCGAGACGGGCTACTCACCTTGGGGAGTCTGGGAATACACAGCCAAAAACCTGCTCCAAGCGCCACAGTCACATCGGAGCGAAGTCTTTCAACATTTCCTCCATACCAAGCAACGAGAGCTTGAAATAGTAATCATATCTGTATGTGTCATCCGCCCCAACAATCAGCTCACATAATCTAAGTATTTTCTGATTATCTAGAGTGTTCTAGTTGCTACCCTCGTCGGCAGCTTGATGTCGTGGAATTGGTTCCCAGTTCCTCCATGTACTGCAAAGATCGCCATGCTTTGCGCACTTGTCCATGCGCTTCTAGGCACCTCGATTGCCACACAACAGTTCCTGATAATGGCTCAAATCTCAATCAGCCCACACCGTGACAAGGCATTACTATGCGCAATTCTCGGATCAGATCCTGGCAGTTGCACTTCTCCATTGCCTCGGCCCAAGCGTCTGACATCGTTCTCTTGGCAAGCCCCTACTATGCTACTAGGGCACAGCATAGTATTTTTGCTGGTCGGCATTTCGATCCACATATATGACGCTGCCCAAACTGCTGGAAAATGGGGGGCTGACATAGTAACAGCGCTTTGCTTTACTATATCATTGGTCTTTGCAGTCACCACATACTTTATTCATTGGGTTGCACTATACTGGGTGGTTGATACTGAGCTACTGGCCTAACGAGGGTGTTCACTATTCAAAGAAGCTATTCTATGATATACATAGTTAAGCTTCACTTTCGGCGTCACGCTCCTCGATGCCGTCATCCTCCATCTTCAAGGTGTAAGCCCTGCCATATGCATTCTGGGGATCTCGCTTTTTGAATCCATCATCCTTCATCTTGAGGGTATAGAACTTCCTGTATGCATCCTGAGGGTCACGCTTCTCGAAACCGTCGTCCTTCATCTTCAAAGTGTAGGCCTTGCCATACGTGTTCCTCTGAGGCTCACGCTTGTCAAGATCATCTTCCAAGATGTACTTATTACCATAAGTAGGAGGCGAAATAGGATTTGCCTCTCGCTTATCAAGGTCTTCATCCAAGATGTACTTATTACCATAAGTAGGAGGCGAAATAGGATTTGCCTCTCTCTCAGCAATTTCATTGCCTAACCTAAAGGTTAACTTGTATTGCTTGCCAGGCATAATCTGACGTACCGGGAAGAGGGCTTGCAATTGCAAAGCTGCAGAGTGCAGCGGTGCTGAGGATCTGAGAGAACTTCATTGTGGCTTGATTTGCTGGAAACTGCTGTACTGTGATACTTGTTGCTTCGTGAGCTGGATCTTGTACGGGATGATTTCAGTATTAAATACAATACTTTATCGTCTACTCTTTCGCACAGCTCGTATATTTGTTCAAATCGGGCACTACTGAGAACGGAAGGTCTTTTCGTTGCGGGGTAGATAAGGTTCGAATATCCAACGAGATGCATTGAGTGGTGTACCTCAACAGAAGTTCTCGTAACGATACGTCACCACATATCTTGTTTTGGTGTAGGATGGTGATGCCAGAGTCCAAAGGCATCGCGTCAAGGGAAGACGTCTTACCGGAACTCGGCATCTATCTCCAAAAGTACCCACTTTGATATCCTCTTGGGAAACCCGACATCTGTCTCGGATTGCTGTGCCGGATTGATCGGCATCTTACACCAAAAGTACCTTTGATATTCTGCTTGCGGAAGGTGGTTTAGTTTTGGCCCCCAGATTTGGTGATGATAACAAAATGTAACAGGGCGTCGGTGATAAAGCAATCCCGTTGCTCAATTTTCAGCTCATCTCTCATAGCATTTAATCTTCTACAAAACTGAGAGTCCTGGGTTATTTCTAAGCCTCTCAGTCTGCTCTCCGACAGGTTCTATGAACATAGCCAAAGTCATGTCATTCAAAGAAGACAGAGGCTCTGATGAGAGTCTTCTGGGCAGTGAAAGAGAGAGTGATGAGATCGAATGGACTCGACCAAGCAAGCGACAAAATTGGAGAACGCGTGCCTGGGTGGTTCTTAATCTTCTTCTCTTTCTGATTTCTCTCGGTCTTTTCGTCGCTGCGTCCCTCAGGTCCAACTCAGAGTCGGAGATGGATTACATTCGCAAGACTTCTTTTTACTGTGAGCTTCTCCTCTTTCGCTTCGATGTCAATCCTTGACTAACTTCTATCGCAGCACCTGTCCTGGACTCCATCAACTTCAAGATGAGACCTATTGAGACAGAGGGTGGCTTATTCGAAGCAAAGAACCCTTCCAAGTGGCGCAACTCCCTCAAGCCTGATCCCGAGGTTGATGAAGCATGGGAAGATCTTGAGATCATCCGTGTTTTCCCCATCACCGAGACCGAGGTTCGTCGACTGGGCAAAGACCCAGAGCTCCTCGTCAAGTTCCCCGAAGAGTATGGTCTTGGTGATAATGCCTACATGGCCCAGATCGACATGTTCCATCAGATCCACTGCCTCAACCTTCTCCGGCATCTGGCTTGGGCTGAGTATAGCCGCAATGGCACGGCAAAAAAGCCTTTCAGCGACTTGCACTGGATTCATGTGAGCCATTGCACCGACATATTGATGCAGAACCTCATGTGCAATGGAAATCTGGACATCATCACCTTCAACTGGGTTGAGACTCAGTCGAATCCATTTCCAGACTTTGCTGTCAACCATCAGTGTAGAGATTTTGATGCGATATACGAATGGCAGGATAAACACTCAGTGCCAAAGGAATGGGGACGGAATGTCACTCGCCCAGCTGGCGCAAAGCAGATCCCAATCAGCGAAGAGTATTATCGCATATATGGGATTGAGAAGCCTCAGGTATCTACAACACCATAGTTACACAAATAGCTTCAATTTATGTTCCTTTCTCAGCAAGCATCGAGAGTTACAGTGCGTAACCGTGTACTCACTGCGCAACATCAGAAGCATCTGATTCTCTAAGTTACATCACCTAGAATTCTTTAAGTACACTTCGCCAAAATAACATTAAGTAGTGGAATCATAATGATCTGTTTTAAAGATAGAGTCTCTAGAGTATATACCTGGGTGCTTATCGCTGAAGCCTTAATAAAGAATTCAGAGATTTCCCAAACTGACCTACACCTTTTTCGACTGACATGAGCCCCTCTGACAGCCTGAACATCAAGTAATATTGTCCGGGAGGTTCTTGATCCAATATGGCTCAGTTCCTTAGGCATGAGCCTTAGCTGTTCATCGACATCCGGTTCGCTTCGAGCTCAAACAGACCTTTCGGTGTCCCCCATTCTGTGGCGAAGAACCTGACACAAACTTGCAACATCCAATCCTCCTCTCGCACTTCTCTTCAATCAGAATAGCCACGGCGTGTGCTGTATTATACGTGACATCTGGAGCAGAACGATAGGGTTCAACCCTCAATCTGCAACCACCATGAATAGCGGCAAGCCTTGTGTCTCCTATGTTTATCTTGCTCTTCAGCATATTACTCATGAGCTCCTGGCAATCCGATTGAAACGCGAGATAGTTGGCTCGGTCGCAGTTTATCTTGAACGTAGCACGTTTGGCAAGGTTCTCGTCCGGAGTTGCGTCCACAATCGCCTTGGTGAGTTCTGAGTGGGTATCGTCGTTGCTAGCACTGGCGTACAAGGCAATAGCTTCAGCGTATTGAACAGGAGCATTGACCTTATAGCCGGCTGCATCTTCCTCGACGATATCCAAGATGGTGTCATTTTTATCTTCGGTGATACCATCCTGGACGCCTCCCTCCATGTGGAATCTGGCCCATATCGCATCGCCATATCTCTTGCTCCGGATAGCTTCAACGTATCTGCTAGACCAAGGCTCGATTAATGGCAATATGGACGTGTTTTGAAGAACATCGTTGATGGGGATATCCAAAAAGAGCTGTTCTGGCAGATGGGAGGAGTTAGTCTGTGCAACAGCATGCTGTGCACCCAGTAAAAGAGTTAAAGTCAGAATTCGAGAAAGCAGCTTTAGGTTTGAATTGAATGATGATGATGATGATGGTTGTTTGGCGACTTGGACAAAACCATGAATTGGTTCATTCCAACCTTTTTATACCGGGGCAGCTCTTGACCAAAAAGCAAGACACTTTCCTTCTCGGCTCACTTGTGCCACACGACAAGGGCTCATGGTACTGAATGTGATGATATGTTGTTGGTTGTTAGTTGCTCATGAGCTTTGCCGCAATCCTTCGGCCAGGATTGAGATGTTGGCTCTTAAATAACAAGGGTAAGTATATCAGGCAGAGAACGTAACAGAAAGTCTTTTGCATCATAATCAAACGCACACAAATAAAAGCACTATCATTATTGCGGCTTGGCGTCAACATGTTAGGGAGAGTGAGATATGTTATGCGAATGATGGGTTACCGGTTTCATCGGGTTCTTGTCAAGATTAAGCATTCAATATCTAGAGCTATCTGTACTGCTTCGATTGGCCTTATCTTATCCAGGATTGTTCAATCTATGACTGTATTTAGTCACATTGGCAGGGTCAATACGAGACTTAACGTGCCATCTTTACATTAATGCCATAAAATTTCAAGACTCTGTTGGTCCTCATAATGTGTTGGTTATGATTTCTGTGCACTAGCCGCGATCAGAGGCCTTTATTACTTCGTCCGATTGGCTGAATTAGGCACGTGCAATCCTCAAATGCCGACACATCCGGGTTATCGTTCTTCTGGGTATGTTTTGTAAGTTATGTGCTCCTCTTTAACGCTGGCTTTTGCGACTGGGCAAGGGCACATCCTCGGATTTGATGCTATGAGACTATGGGTCGTTCAGACCCTTGTACATACAATGATTCCTCTTCAAAAAGTCCAATGGGTAATCTGGCCTTCCCTGCTCACTCACACCGCCTCTTCCTCTCTTCTCTATCTTCTTCTCTACACTATCAGTCTCGAGGCTCCATCCTGTCAGGATCAAAGATGATCTTGATGACCTCTGGGTGCCCGTCTGCACCACTAACCGCTCGGTAGAGCTCCAGAGCCTCTGCCCATAACCCTGGTTCATTCGTCTTAGCTTCAACTGCATCCTCCCTGATTTGATCAAGGATCGTGATATCAGGATTTGGGCCTTGGCCAATGATAACACCGTTTTCTACCCCTCCCTCGATGCAGTAGCGCGCCCAAATTGCGTCCCCGTATCGTTGCTCTCGAATCGAATCGATATACATTGTCTTCCATGGCTCGACAAATGTCACCATTGTCTGTGTCAGTACTTCATGGATCGAAATATCAAGGAACAACTCCTCTACTGGGCGCATGATATCCGGCTCGCTCATTTTGTACTTGCTTTGTGTCAATATGCTACAAAGTCCAAGAAAGGGATATAGCCTGCAATAGTCAATTTCGTCAAGAGCTAGGATTTTGATGATAGCCGATGAGATGGAAATAGATACTCACGTTATTAAGATAGAAGACTAAACCACACGGAGAAGGGCAATGATAGAATTGCTTGAGTAGAGAGATTGACGAGATGGTGGCGATGAAATAATTCCTGGGGCGGCGGGGGCTGTTACTTTTATCTTAGTGGAGGCTATAAGGCAACGGGCTGCAGTTGGCGAACTGGCAGGGGTTGTACTGTAATTGGGCTAGACCTCTTAACATACCGTACCTTGCTTGCCACAACCTTATAAGGCTCATGGCTCACATACTTACTTAAATGCCTATGTGTAAGCTAGAAGTGGACTTCCAGATAGAATCGGTATATATAAGCAAGTTTTCAAGTCCTAGAATACAATCATGCTTTCTTACAAAATAAGCATAATGGTAGAGTGGATGTTACTTTTCTTACGAGCGGGGTACTCACTCCGTTGAAATGGGTGTGACAGCTAAGACATAAAAATAAAATAGATAAAGGCTATAGCTTCTTTATGATACTTATAATCTACTATGAGTGCAAAATAAAGCTCATTAAGAGTCATGGAGGGTTCTATTCTAAAAAGGGAATGCTACATTCCGCTTGCTTATTACAAAGTAATCTGAACTGTCTTCGACATGCTAGGAGTGCCCTGCGGCGACATGACAAAGAGATAGTAATAGCCAGGCAGAAGGATACCATTGTCCTTGGGTAGCTTGACAGTATACTGGTTGCCCTTGACTTGGAAGTCGGTGAGAGGGACGCGCCTCTGGTCGCTGTTGACGGAGTGTGTAGCGCTTCCCATACGAACAAGAGACATCTTGACCTTGCCAGAAGTGTTGGTGACGTTGAACTTGAGAGTGCTGCCCGCTTTCACAGGCTTCTGGGCAAGGTTCTGGATGATAGGGCGCTTAGCAGTGGAGCCGTCCTTGTTGAACAGATAAGGAGGTTGGAAGATCTCTGCATCAGCGTGGTCAGCTGTCTTGTCGCAGCCAGCTGTTGAACCACCAATCTTGGCAACGTAGCAGAGGCCACCACCACCAATGAGCACTGTGGCATCAGGCAACAGAATAGAGACAGAGTGGTAGTTGCGGGGAACTGCGTGAGGCGCAAGCTGGGTCCACTTGTTGGTGGCAGGGTTGTAGAGCTCAGGGACCAGGATACCGTCCGTGTTGGTGAATACCATTGCCTTGCGTTGGCCTCCGGTCACAAGAACAGTTCCATCGGGAAGAACGACAGCGTTGCCGAAGCCACGAGGGAAGGCCATGTCAGCGACACGCTTGACGGAAGCAGGCTTGTAAGGCGCTCCGATGGTGGTGATATGAGCACGCTTGTTGGCATCGCTTGCGGTGTAGTCCTGGGCACCACCAGCTGATAGAATCTTACCAGCAACGGCATCGTACATGACAAAGATACCGCACATAGCATCAGCGTTATCTCTCTTACCAGACTTGACGATTGATCCCTTTTGCTTGGTGCCGTACCAATGCTGTTCCTTGCTGGGGCCGGCTTGGAAGACGCTGCCATCTTTCCAACCAAAGAGCCAAGCGTGGTTATCCTCTCGCCATATCCCCTCTCGATCCTTGGTGAGCATGGGCTTGACGTCAGCGCCAGGCAGCATGGTCCACTTGTTGGCCTTGGGGTCGTAGACTTCGCCGTTCTTTCCCTCGCGGGGACCTGAGTAAGCCCCTCCAATAGTGAACACTCTGCCATCAGAAAGGATGGTAGAAGTCTGGTAGCCACGAGGAATCTTCATGTCGGGTCCTCGAGTGAATGCGTTGGTCTTGGGGTTGTAGAGCGTCACAGCCTCAGCATCGGAACCACCCTGGATCAGGATGCGTCCGTCAGCAAGTTGGCTCATTCCAGGACAGAACATATCGTGGTGAGTATCAGCGACCTCGCGCTGTCCGACGGCACCTGAAGGAAGGTCAAGAACTCCGAATTGGGTACGACCAGAGGCACCACCGAAAGCGTCAGCGCCCCAGGATGAGAAGAAAAGAAGCTTTTGCGATTGAGGGAATTGGGGAACAACATAGGCGGCAACGGGAATGACAGGGAGACGGATGAGATCAGACCATTTGCCTTGTGATGCAGGCTTAGACTCGACTGGGGAGTGAACGACGCTGTATCGCTTGCTCTGTACCCAAAAGAGCGACGCCTTGGGCTCGGTCTCTTTGATGTGGCAGACCTTCTCCTGCTTGTCGTAAACGGCTTTCTTACATGTCTTGATACCAGAGCAAATATCAGCGCACGCAGCCAGAGAGGCGCAGTTCTTGGTCATTCGAGCCGTCGGGCCGACGTAGTCGCTGTTGTGGCAGACGTTGAAAGTCTTGCCGCCCTTGGAGCGGTAGTTGTTGGTTGGGTTGGGGCAACGAGAGATGAAGACTCCCTCGTTGACGTTCTTGACTCGGATTGTGTCAAACTTGGCGTCTGACGCCCAGTTCATCTGGGCCTCGTTGGCGTTGTCCTTGACGTGACAGATGCGATTTCGCTTATCGTACACAGCCTTGACGCATCGTGGGTCCTTGCTGCAGATTTCGGCACAGGCATTGGTAGATTTGATGTCACGAGCGACCTTGAGACTGCTTCCACCGTATCGATAGTCGGTATTGCGGCAAATGGTGTACTCAGTGCCGGTCTTGGATGTCCACGATGCTTCTTTTGATGGGCACTGCGTGAGAGCAGCAGAAGAGAATGGAGTAATTAGTAGGGCTGCTAGAGCCACGAATGTAAGTTGAACCATGTTGGTTCAGTCAGGAGATTTGAAGGGTGATGTCGATATCGAGGGAATGTTTGTCGTAGTTGTCAAGTCAGCGAAAGATTATTAGTCGGTTGGTGTAATTATTAGATTATCGAGAACCACAAAAAGAAAAAGAATGACGATTCAGCAATTAACGAGTGTCTGAATGAAACAAATGTCGAAATAGAGAAAAACGAAAGAAAGACTCGGATAGCGAGTGCAGAGAGGAATGGCCCTGTCTGCTACCAAAATAAAGAAGACCAAGCAAAGCTTTTATGTTTCAAGCTTAAAAGGTTCCCTCAATGAACCATGCAGCCACGATCTCAGCTGTGGCTATGTTTAGACCCAAAAACCCTGGCTGTATGGACGGAATTATCGTTCCCTGCCCTGTCACTTTTCCCCTATCTGGTGGAGCTACCGGTACCTGACACTAAGCTAAGCACAAACGAAGCCAAACGATGCACTCGGACCCACGCCAAGCCGCTGCCAAGCTGTTTGTGGATGAAATACGAGGCCTGAAATACTACATCAGCGGTTATGTCCGTTTGTTCAGGGTCCTACGCGCTGGGAAGACAAAGGGATGATGCCATTATTGCTGGACCAGCTATAGCCTTAAGACTCAGATTAGTTCCCGCTGAGGTTGCTCTGTGCGTGGGTATGTACCTAAATCGGCAGATACAGTTAAACATCCTAGACACTAAAGTAATATCACTTAAGTGATATTGAGAAACTCACTGATAAGTGCGATTGCGCTCCGACATGCTTAACAAGCACACAGACCTTAACTTACCTATAGTAAGAGTAGGACACTCTGTATTATTACGCGTTTAGTCTATTTAATTTAAAGAAGGCCGTGCTAAAAAGCTTAATATATCAGTTTTGTTATTACGTCGAAGGCCTGTGCTAGCCTTTTTGTTATCACTATTATAAGTAGTTCTTTATTGTGCCTTAAAATAATTATGTTAGTGTTAAAGGTATATTTTTTCCGTAAATACTAACTCTACTACATAGACTAGGAATTAATATTAGTAGAATAAATTCTCTATTAGTAATAAAGATATAATTAAGTATAGGTTTAATTTATTATCTTATTTTAAATTCTGAATTTTCTCCTCTCTTGGTTATATTTGCCAATTGAATGAATAAATCTCCTCTCTAACTTTAGGGTAATGTTCGGTTTGCGGGTCAGCCGGTTTTATCTAGACTCGGCTTAAGCAGGGTTAAATCATCCGGGCCGCGGAGAATCTTCGCCGAATACCGAGGCCACCGACCATCGGAACTTTTATTTTGGGGCAGCCGAGCCTGTTTCTACTGCCACTATTTCCATCACTCAACCCAAGTTCCCTGCACTCGCATCATGTCTCTGCAGCTTCTCAAGCGACCAATTGGGATTGTATCGAAGGCTCCGATTTCTCAGCTTCGTTTACGATCTGACCAGGCACAATCGAACAATGATCCTCCTTCGTTTCCCTCTCGATGGTTCGCTGACCTGCAAGATCAGCTAAAGAGGTTCACCAGCGATAGCTACCCAGCTAGCTGTGTTGAAGAAGCCAAGAGACAATTGGTGTCGAATGAACAAAATTGGCTGCAACTCTTGGCAGGACAGCAAGGATTTCTCACCGATAAGAGATGGCGGGGCCTCGATAACCACCAGCTCCTTTGGGGTGACATGGTAAGCAGTTTCTTACCAGCGATAAATGTATGATTCCTGATAATTCTCGTTATTTAGGATAGCATGGTAAGTGAATCCCCCCTCGATTTATTGTAGGACTAAATCTAATAGTCTCAGGGTAAGTAACACAACATTCTATCACACTTGGGAGATCTGATCAGTCTGACGTAGCATAGGCCATGTCAACAACGTGATGTATAACCGCTATGTTGAGACTGGACGGGTGCATTTCATCCGGCAGCACAGTGAAGATGCAGCACAGGACCACAAGGCTCAATGGGACGATCTGGTAACACCACGCAGCCTTGGTCTTATTCTCAAAAGCATCACGACGGAATACAAATTTGTATGAGTACCTCATTAGCTCCAGGGACATGTAGACTGACTAATCGCGTGCTATAGCCTCTTGAGTTCCCAGACCATATCACTGTATTGTACAAGCTGATCGAAGCTCCTACCAATGAGTCAACATCACTCAAGATGGAAGCTTGGATTCTATCAGAACAATACCGCCGCTTGGCAGCACGATGTATCGACGATACTGCCATATATGACTACACTGCCGCGAAGAAGACGGTCTTGAAGCCATTCATGGTAGATAAGTTTCAGCAAACATTTAGTATGCAACAAGCAAACCAGAGGAAGTATACGGATCAGGCAAGAAGAGCAATCCAAGCAGCTGAGGAGCTCCAGATAAAGTACAAATAGCTATGAGTCTCTCTTCTATGGGCACTTCGTATACGATCCCCTTATCCGTCAAAGTCCTTAGTTCAGGCCCTTCTTATCCTTAACTTGTTGCGCCAAGCGATTCAAGTCTGCTGGCCACAGCGGGTCCTTTTCAATTCCATGAACAACCTGGTCAATCAAAGCAATAGCCAGATCATCTAAAACCACGGCCTCGGCGGTGCTAATACCTAAACCTCGGGATATAGCCGTCTGAGTATTGACCAGAATCCCACCTTTGGGAGGAATAGAACCGGGTTTAGCTATCACCGCTTCTACCGCGCCATCGCTATCCTTCGCGAACGCGACAACTTGGTTTTCTGCTGTGGACTAGGCTCAAACACATTAGTAAGCAAATAAAGCAGTTCGAACATGCAGTTTGGCAGTTTTATAGAGCACATCTTACCCGTATCCGTCTGTACTTGGGAGCAATCCACAAACTCTGGTTAACATCCCGTGATACCGCCACACCGCTGAGATACGCTACTCGGAACGGCCGTAAAACGCCGGAGGAGCGCATGGCTTCAAGGCCAGCCATTGTATAATCTTGACAGACCTTGCGCACATCTTCAGGGTCCATCCGAAATGCACGGCGAGGCGTCACGCCCACTGTCCAGATACATGCACCTGCGCCGGCAAAAGCCTCCTTTGCTGCGGCTGAGTATGTACCGTAGTCTGGGACAATAACATTTTGGAGCTTTGCGGCAGTTTGTTCGAGAGGTAGGCGGGTAACAGCGATAACACTGGTGATGTCTGGGAATGTGAGGGCTTGACGAAGGACCCCGGCGCCGATGTAGCCTGTAGCGCCAACTATGATGAGTTTCATGATAGAAATCGACAGAAATACTTAAGTCATATACAGTTTCAGGTAATATAGTCTAGTTCTGGCCTGAATAGCGTAAAACAACTGATGATTCTTGGTTGTTGGGAAATCAGTTGCTGAAATGCTAAAAGATTCAGCCAATCGCCGCCGATTCCATGTTTTACCCCGCCGCCTTACCACATCCGTGTTGATCATGTCATGTACCTGATGAGCCCCCTCACTATCTCTCCTCTTGTAGTTTTGAGCTTTTAAGTCGCAATAGAGTACTTGAAAGAATTTTCTTAGCCTTAATAATTACATCTATTCAACATTCAGTGTCTTTTTACAAGTTACCTTCCCACAAGATCTTTGTGAAACTCACTAAACGAAGAATACCCTCATCTAATAAAACAGCTTGACGAACATGGCATGGAAGAATTTTATCATGTCCGCAATCACAGGCCACATTGTTAGCCAACTCGAATATCTCAGTGAGCATATAGCCCAGCACTCGACAGATTCCTCGAACAGCGACGTCTCTGAAGATCCTGGACTTAGCCTGGCTGTGAGACTCGAGGAATTCTCGGACACGAACGGTCACGTAAAATATGTCAAACTCTGGAATCAGGCTTTGGTCCGGCTGAGTGAAGTGACGATACGAGGCAACGTCTAGGCTGAGAGGCTGACTATCCTTCTCGTAATCAGGGAATAGCGTCTTGCCCATTTCTGCAACATTCTCACTTCCAAGATGAGGAAGGACGAAATGTTCGAGATAACTGAGGGCCATCTCGTTCACGAGATCGAATAGTGGCTGCTTCCATTGATCGATGAACCCAGAAATAGTCGGTTCTTCGCCGTCTTGTTCTCCACGATAGCTTCGCAAGGCTTCAATGTCCTGCTCTCTCAGAATATAGTCGCTTCGATCGTATGGGCCAAGCTGCTTATTTGCTGGCGGCGGCGAAACGTATTGACTAGAGACCATGTCTTGCACCTTGTCCACTCCCGAGAAGTCAACTCCTTCACGCAGCTGGCGCTCAAACCTCTCCTGGGGCGTCATGTGTTCTCGTAGTGACCCTGGAATGCCCAAGAAACCTGCCTTTGTGAATTCTGTGTATGCGGAGAAGAACAGGAATGATCTTGCTGCGGTGTGCGTATCATTGAATCCAAAGCGGCCGAACATGTATTCTCCATCGGGGATGTACAACCAGATTCCTTGCTCTGCACTGTCTCGTCGGCTTGGCCGTTGACCCTGCCATCGCTTAACCATTTCTTGCGAAACAGAGCGATCAACAAGGCCAAGAGAGTTCGAGTTTGCCAGCGCATCATCATCGCCTTCTTCCTGGCCTTCACCAATCTCATCAAAGCACCGTCTGTCGTAGTAGCTCCAATCATAACGATTAATCACGAAAACTCCAGCCTGAGAAGTGGCATCGTCGTTCATCGTGCTTCCGTGATCTGCTTCATAAGGTGAGCCAGATATGCGGAGGATCTTGTCGACATCCTGCCTGGGATCGACATCTGCATGAGCCACGAGCCATGCTACTGCATGGCTTGTCTCAGAAGAAATAAGTTTGAAGACATTCCAGGTCCCGTTTTGTGCGGTAATGTTGTAGTTGATGCTGTGAGCTATGACTGTGCCACTTGGTTGCGGTGGAGCGGCGGGGAGACCTTGAGAGGGAGCAGAGGAACCGAACCAAATGTTGTGCAAGGAGCCGAAACACAGCTCGCCCGAGACGACGGAGAAAGTCGAGTGTATTGTAGGAGAGTCTACCATAGTGATCTTCTTAAGGCCCTGCCTATTGATGCGGAATGTTTACAGAAACTGTATGTATCGGCAGGGCCCATATTTAAATAGCGTGTCGGCGAAAAAAAAGGGCCGTCTGCCTAGACTGGTGCCTATTTCACCTTTGAGGTTATTCCGACCTGAGTTAGACTCGTTTTAAAACTCAAAACCTCAATGACTGACCACTCACTCATCATCATGCGATGGCCTTTGTCACAGGCACAAAGCTAGCTAGTTAAGAGATCTAGACAGTCTTTCAGGCGTGCAACCGCCATTGCAAACATGAATTGAAATGCAACGCCGAATGGCCAGCTTGCAAAACATGCACCAGCAAAGTAGTATCGTATTCTCGTGGACAGTCACGAATTGTGAGACGTATCCGTCTCAGCACACCAGGCAGTTCATGATATCAATGAGCGTGATTGGGAGCTAAATAATCTGTCTTCAAGATTCGTAATGCAAATAGCCTTTAGTTACTGTTGCTAATTAGTAAGTATCATTATCAATCCTCATAAATTGGGACTCTTCTCCATATGGCCTTCGTAATTTTCGGGTTGAATTCCTGCTAGGCCGAAGTGTCATTACTTACCTCCCCAATCGGGCAATGATCCATCCAGACTTTAAGATTTTCGGTCTTGGTCACTATCACGCCGAAACGTCAATACTGCCCTCCTGGGTTGGACCGAAGGGACTCCAGTATTCGCTTTTGCTTACAGAACCGTGGTAACGTTATTTCCAGCACCTAAGTCTCAATTCAGCATTAAAAGCAAATGGTACACTAAAGGATAAAAGCAGGTCAATGTCCAGTGCATAGGTAGTTATCCCTGTCGACTACCAGAGGCACCACTCTCTTCACCTTACTCACTATGACAAAAGCTGATGTCCTTATTACTGGGGCGTCTGGCTATCTCGGTGGCGCACTTCTTGCTCGATGGCAATCAGCGCAAATTTCGGGTTACGAAAAGCTCTATGCTCTCATTCGCATACCTGAAGAAGCTGAGACCGTGAAGAAGCTTTACGACGCCGAACCGGTCCAGGTTTCTCTTGAAGATGAGGATGCGGTCCAAGAACTGGTTGTATCCAAGAGAATCAATCTCGTCTTCTTCCTAATCGATGCATACAGTTTGCAAAGCCAAACATCATTCATCAAGGGGCTATCAGCTTTGAAGGCTCAAACGGGACTCGACACGTATTCTATCTATACTTCAGTAACTAAACAGTTCTCAAGCCTTTCGGGGCTACCCAACAACCGATCGCTTCTCGATACCGACCCCGAGTTGTATAAACTACAGAAGAATGCAAAACCCCCGATGAAGGAGATGGAAGTTGCAAGTAACCGAATTGTTACATAATGCATTTGCGGAATCATGAACTAATTAATTGTGTTCTTAGTTCCTCGATACCAATTGCCGCGTTGTTGAACTTGGTTTAGAGTTTGGAGTCAAGACTTGCGTCTTCCCCCCTTGTATCGTCTGTAAGCTCTATACTGCTTCGCGTTGAATAGAAGTGAAATCCTGCGCTAATTATAATTAGATGGCAAAGGAAAAGGTTTCGGCAACCCTGTCTCAATTCAGACTGTCGATATTGTCAATGCTGCTCTAATTTGCAAACACGTCTACAGCATTATAGACCCGTCTGATGTAAGTTTTAATTTAGTCTTACTATTAGACTACTATACTAACACTCTTTCAGAAATGGCCAGTATGTAGTGTTAGTAATACTATCAACTACGCCATCTTTCTTATTAAAGCAGTCCTGAATGGACAAGATGTTGACAATGGTAAAAATGGCTTCTACCTTGCCTCTAGTGGCCGCGTCTGCTGGATGGACTTATACAAAGGTGTTGCCACGGCTTCATATAACCGTGGCCTTATCAGCGACAATAATGTTCGGCCAATTACTGAAGAGGCACGTGAAAATACTAGCAAGTATCTTGGTATTACGCCTGATACTATGAAGCTAAAGGTTGCTGGAAAGTAAGTGCTTCCTGCCTGACTTCCCTAGTTGAGTATAAATGGTTGATGACTGATGTGTGAATTTAGCTCTTGGTATGAGCCTGACCATGCTAAGGCTATCGGTTGGAAACCCGAATTTAGTCCGGAGCATATCCTAGAGGTTGTTAATGATGGGGTTTCGTTGATTCTAGGTAATCTTACGGACAGTCCCCGAGGACACAGATAAAGCCGATTCGACAACCCTGTTTCCGTTACATGCAGTTATAGGTTACCCCTCCTTGAGAGGCTAGAGGAGAAAAGAAAACCCAGGATCTCGATCAGAAATGACAAAAAGATTTAGACAATATACCCTAAACTTAGGATAACTTTTGCTAAGTTTATTTTAATACCCCTTATTAAGGTCTGTTGTTTTCTTGCCCCTGAGGAGAGGGTCTGATAAAAGGATCAAAATTGAATGGTGCACACCATCCCTGTAGAACCCATGTAGACAAGCGAAAATAGAAGCAGAAACAGCTATCAGTACAATAAATATCCACTCAGAGGCTGTGAATTACGCGACTGCTGTTACACATCGATGGCAATGCTATTGTGGCTTCTGTATCAAATTGGCGTCCCTATAGTAGGCAAGTTGGAGTATAACCTGTAAAACCTCTCTTTTAATTCGGCTTCATGCAACGGCAAACATAAGCTTAGTAATTAAAGCTATTAAGCGAGAGCCTAATTTCAGTAAGCTAAGCTCTTAAATTTACGCAGTACATGTACTGTATGTCCTCTATTTAATACCATAAAGCTAATTTTCTCACTTCGGCACCTATTTTAATTCTCACAGCACTCCTATTCTAGTAACTAGTGTCTGTAATTTTCTCAATTGCCATATACCTAATTCAACCGCGGCGCCCGGCTGCGATTCCGCCGGCAGAATCTTGAAACTCGGATATATGGGTCTATATACTCCATACAGCTGTGCGTTTTGACCTTCTCTAACGAGTCGGTTCCCGAATCGTCTGTGGACCTTATCGAGTATGTTTGCCCACATCCCGATGATCTACCAGTGGGTTACGTATGTCACAGCGAATGAGGAAGGAGTGTTTATTAACGTCACGTTGTAACAATCACACCTCTTTAGGCAGATCGACATGTGAAAAGGATCCTCCTGCCAAGTACGGCCATTTTCGCATTACGGAGCTTTTTCGACGTAACATTGCCAAGACGGACGGGATAAAGACGTGATTTGTGATGATGGTGGGACAACGATGTAAAGCGACCCTGAGAACTGGAAGGTCAAGTGGGATAGTCGGTCTGAAAATGCATAAAGGGAACTGGATTTCTCACATACCTCGCTCATGATGCCAACAGTTGACCCCATTCACATCGCTGTCTTTGTTCTGTTCCATCATCATGCGTTTCTCTGCTTCAATTACTTTGGCATTGGCTACCGTAGCCGTGGCCCATCCAGGTGAAGACCACCACGACGAGCTTGAGCAACGTCGCTCCTTCGAAGCCAGTGCGGAGCGATTGTCCCTCCGTCATTGTGCTGATACACTCAAGGCCAGAGGTGTCACCGACCGTAACATTAAGCGTCGTTCTGCCTTGATTGAGGAGCATCGCCGAAAGCGTAAGTGTGTCTCACTACATAGCTCGTCTCTTTCTAATATGACTTGCCCCAGGTGGTATCAAGAAGCGCGATCTTGAGGACGTTCTTAACACGGACCACAACAAGACTGACCTTGGATATACACCCAACACCTCGGCCGATATCCTCTTCGCAGGCCAAAACTCATGCGTGCTGACCCCGGAGGTCACTCTCGGCCCATACTGTAAGTGTTGATCAGCTCTGAAACTGACGAGCGCTAACAATCACAAGACGTCAGTGGCGAGTCTGTTCGACGCGATCTGAAAGAGGACCAGGAGGGCGTTGACCTTATTCTCGACTACCAAATCATCGACGTAACTACCTGCGAGCCCGTGCCAGAGCTGTACCTCGAGATCTGGCACTGTAACTCGACTGGTGTTTACGGTGGCGTGAATAATCAGGGAAATGGAAACTTTGACGACAAGGCCAACATCAACAAGACCTTTGGCCGAGGTATCCAACCAACTGATGAAGATGGTGTCGCTCAGTTTGAGACCCTCTTCCCAGGTCATTATGTTGGCCGTACGACGCATATCCACCTTCTGGCTCACGCAAACGCCACTCTGTACCAGAATAAGACCCTCGGAAACGACATCTACAGCAGCCATATTGGGCAGACTTACTTCGACCAGGACCTGATTGACGAGGTTGAAGCTCTTGCTCCTTACAGCACCAACACGCAGGTCCAGACCACAAACGCTCGTGACGGAATTCTGGCTCAGGCTGCCAACCAGGACTACGACCCTGTAGTTGAATGGACCCTTCTTGGTGACACTGTTGCTGAGGGCGTCTTCGGCTGGCTGGCCTATGGCATCAACATCACTGCCACTGAGAAGGTTACCCCTGCAGTCTTCAGATATGAGGATGGTGGCCATACCAACCCTAACTTTGGAGGTGGCCCTGGTGGGCCCCCGCCATCCGCAGAGGATACCACAAGCGATTCTGCTTAGGTGTTAATCACTGACTAAGTTCTTGCAGTTTCAGTGACCTAAGAAGGCAACTAGAAAATTTGCTTGTGTTGGACCATATCGCTACTATGTGTCTTCATACAGGTTATGCCATAGCTCCTATGCATAATAGATCAATACACCATACAAGATACACTTTACAAAAGAATACGCAAGTCCATGACAGGTCTTATGAGTGCTCAAGCTGTAATGAGATCCACGTCACCGTCCTATACTAAACGTACACCCTCCTAATCTGGCGAACAAAAGCTAAGAGGTTCCTGTTACATTTAACTAACTGGAACCTTGTATGTTGTGATCTCATCCAGCTCTTGGATTATTCTCTGAATCTCGCCGTATCCTATGCGCTGTTGCATCTTGGTCAAAATATCCTTCACCAAAGCAATCTCTTCGATTGTCTTGGCACCATACCCGAGTATCAACAATGGCCATGCTCCTAGGTAACAACTACTCCATTTTTGATGTTCCTCGGGGCACTGAAGAACATTCATGGCTAAATCGAGTTGCCATCTCCAGGGCTTCCCATCCCCATCTCCGGCCAAGGGTGTAAGACAAATTGCATCGTCGATTGACGTCAGGGCTTCGGTGATTAGATCAAATAGGAGGGAAGTTGCGATTATCATCAGGCCGTTGAAGCGTGAATCCCCATGTTGAACGTTCTCGCTGTTTTCGTCATCGAATAGCAACTGCTCCCAGTATTGTAGCTCAACCTTCATCAGCCTTTGGCTGTAGCAATTGGTCAGTCATTATGGTATAATGTCTAAGTTGTTAGCTAGATGTGTTATTTACAGTTGAGGCTCGTGGCTGAGAGCTTAAACCAGCAGACAGAACTTAGTAGCTCAACCTTCAAGCGCTTGAGGTGATTGGAAAGATTACTTTGAGGGACATTGAACGAGTCAATTATCCGTAGTATAAGTCCATACAGGGACGTAGGTACTCCGAGTATGATGCTTGGATTTGTAGAAGATGGATTTGCCTTGTGGTATGACTCAAGCAAGTCTTCAGCATGAGTGATGAATTCAGAGTCCAGTCGAAAGTCAGGCCTAAATGGCCTCCTGATAGATAGCAAAAAGCCCTGATACAAAACGCTCTCAATATTGACCCTATCGTAGCTTTTAATGACTGTCCTCAATGAGCTACTGTCTGGGTTCCTCAAGCTTAGCAGCTCCACAGCCCCGACGACGTGAGGCCTTGGGTCTGACGTTACGTCAAGACTCCAGAACTGGGCGGGAATGACGTTAGCTAGCATCACAGTGACCATTCTCGGTGATTAATCTCGCACATTGTACACGTATAGAAATGACGCTACTGTTGATAAACACGAATGCCGATAGGTATCGGATGGACAGAAGTCCATGAGCTCCTGATTCAATCCTCTCATAGCTTCTGTATAGTATCGCAAGGCTATGAAGCGATACCGATCATTTTTAATTAGGGCGTGTTTGTTTGAAGCACAGTTGGCTAGTATAGCATATTTGAGGGTTCTGTTGTGTGACATCATGTTCATGAGGTCTGACTGGCACTGGAAAAAGTGTGACTTATCTTTTGTTGGTAGAGTAAGAGAGTTCAAGTAGAAGTTGCAAAAGTGATACATCAACTCAAACTCGATTTCCGTTTCGCAGATTGGGTGCGTGATAGTTATAAGGGACCTGTTATTCAGAATCGGGACCAGGTCATGTGAGGTCTCCCCAGACTTGGATGGAGAGGTGCTCTCGTTGGCGGGTGGAGAAGGAGGAGGAGTTGGACGTCGTCGGCGATGCCTTTTATCAGCCATATCAGAGATATTGGGCCACGTACAGCTGCGGCCAAAGCGAGAGCAGTTGCGACATGAAGGCTTCGCTTCGTCGCATTTGACCCGGCGTTGCCTGCCTATCGACGGTCAGTAGATGCGTATACTTGAATTCTCAATGCTCACATGTGACGCAGCCAGTCTTTACACGTAATTTAATATCTGGCATGTTCAGACAGGCGATGGTGTTCTAACAGGTATTGAAACGTGAATGGTCGTGTGTCCAACGAAAACGGAGAAGTTGCATTGCCAGGGTCTAATCAGAAGCGGGGAAGTCGGAGTTTTAAGATGCAACGGGCGATAAGGGGAGACAGACCTTAGCGCTAGCTCTTTTAGTCTTCTCCAGTATCTTTCGTAGTCTCCAAGCTAGTGGACTCCAGTGGCTGATAAGTACAATGCTATCGTCACAAGCGTCCCGCCCTCTTTTAATTGCAGAGGGCTGTACTCTCGAGCGATTGTATGAATATTTTACGTGCACTGTTTATAATAGGGAATGCTTATGTATACAGTGACTAAGGTGTATCTGGAGCCTTCAACCTATTCATCCCTGGATAATCTTGGACACCAACTCTGCAGCAGCAACCGTGTCTTCGTCCCGGAAGTGTTTACCAACGATTTGCAATCCCAAAGGCGCCTCAATATACGTGAGTCTACTCTTGTGTCAGCATCGATTCAGCAGTGCCGCCAGCAGCATGACCTACACTTGTTGTATTCTCGTTCCTCTTCAGCTGATCGGGGTTTGAAGGCAGGGTATGGGGTATTTGTTGGCTCGACCTTCAGCCCAGTCGGGAATGCGATGGCTGGCTGATCTAGAAGATTCCAGATAGCGGTGTAAGGTATGTAATGGCCATCGCCCAACTTTGAAGCAGGCCCGACATAGGCAGGGCAAAGAATAAAGTCAACACCTCGATCCTTCATGATCCTATGATACCCAAGAAAGTCAGCTAAGTCAGTTTCCAGTCTCCTTTGTACCTACTGTTCTCACAAGGCGTCTCTTCGGACATTGAAAGCCCAGTTCTCCTGTATAGTGAGGGGGCGTGGCGGAGAAAGGTTAAACGCAAAGTGCGACAGCGGCGCAACAGGCTCTCCTCCCTTTTCCAGGAGATCCTTCTGCGTCACAGCACAATCAGGAAAGTATAGTTTTGAAACAATATCCATGCCCTCTTGATGGTTGTATGGCTCAAAGTCGACCACAGTAATGCCTGCCGCCAGGAGCTTCTCGACAGCATATCCGAGTGCGCGAAGGACCGGCGGATGGGGCCGGACAAGGCTGTGACAAAGATTAGCTGATAAATACCCGTCCTCCCACATAACACCAATGGTAAAGCTGCCAGGCTCTAGCGAACTAGGCTGCTTCCAAGGTTGAGGTAGTAGCGATGTCTCAATCTCCCAGGGTTCTTGATCAAGCACGGCTTTCTGAAAGAGGGCAAGATCTTCTGCAGTATTGGCTAGAGGTGAGACAACGCATCGGGTGCTCTCTTGTCCAGCACCAGGAAGACACACGCCTTTGTACGGGTTGCGCAATGCGGTAGTCCTCAAACCATATGCGCCACAGAAGGCAGCGGGCACTCTAACAGAACCGGCAAAGTCGGTACCGATACCCAAGACTGCGCAACGTAGTCCCAAGGAAGCGCCCTCTCCTCCGCTCGAGCCGCCGCATGTTAATGTTCGGTTGTGTGGGTTCACAGTCGTGCCGTAGATTGGGTTGGAACAGTCAATGTGCTTAAGAATCAGTGACAGATCAAGAAAAGAGGGAAGACTGACTAACCATTACGCTCTGAGGTTCATTCGTTCGCACATGGAATACTGCTCCAGCCAGTTTACAACACTGAACAATCAGGGCGTCTTCTTTAGCAACGTTGTCAATAAGGGCGACATAAGACGAATGAACAATCCGTCCCTTATGTTCAATATGCTCTTTGGTCGAGATCGGGACGCCGTGCAAGGGCCCCTTGACTTTGCCGGTTGCCTTGAAGTATGCGTCAAGCTCAGCAGCGGCTTCAAGTGCATCGGCATTCATGAACTCGGTTGCGAAGTTGGTAAGTTAATGTGCGATATGAGCTCTCTTGAGAAAGGCAGTGACAATCTCAACAGCCGTCAGAGAGCCTAAGGCCATCTGTTCCACTAGTTTTGTTGCGCTGGTAGCTGTGATCTCCAGCTCTCGCGCTGAGAGGAAGCCGCATGTCTCGATAAAAGTAGAGACATTGAGCTGCTCAGCAGGTGGAAGCTGATCAGGTGGCAAAAGCCAAGCTCGGTTGAGTGATTCTCCGAACACTTTACGGCATTTTTCAGCTTGGATCTCCCAATCGGCCAGCACAGAAGTGTCGGCGGACTTTTGGGGCTGAGAATGAGAGATGAGTCCCTGAGGAAGAGACTCAACAACGGAGGCCATGATGTGTGATGCAAAGACAGTGAAGGCAGAGTTAGGAGGGATAATGATTAGATAGAGCTTGGCTCTAATTGCATCTTTATACCCATGCTAAGAACCCGGACACCATTGCCGGGTCTATGTAACGCACTCGATATTCTTTCACCAATAAGACAGTATTTATGATTCATGCTCATCAACAAGCGAAATACCGTTGCTAGAAGCCTAGAACGCCTTCTAAGATAACCTATCATTTGGTAACGATATCTATTGGCGGGACCCCTCGGAAAAGCTAATGATTGGTCAAGACTTGGCCTCACGCTTGAATCGGTTCAAGCTTGGCTAAACTGAAAGGTAAGCTAAAACTCTACTATTGGTTGTTACCCCGCAGGCTGGGGTCCACCCCCGGATTAGATGATATCGCGAGCTGACGTTTGAGGTGCAATCTAGACGGTCTGGGCGATGGGGAGATTGTAATCTAGTTGAAGGCGCTGTGTTTATAAGGTGTTATCGCGTTTTGACTGCTTGGTATCCCTTTATTGCATGTATATAATCCCTGGTATGTTCGCCAGCAACAGATCTTCAGACCCATAGACCTCGTCCTCAATAACGAATTGACCAATCTTCTTCTTTTAATTGTATGCTTCAGCATGGTCTCAGACGACAACTCGCCACAGCTCGTATCGGACTTTTTTCCGGGAACAGTCCTCCTTGTTGACCTTGATGGCACCTTGGAAACTCGCCATGCTCAAGCCCACCGAGATATCGTCCTTGTACCAACACCTTCTGATGATCCCGATGATCCGTTGAATTGGAGCAGGTGGAGAAAGACTTTACTCATGACAACTCTATGCGTGTATGTGAAGCTACCTATTCTTGGAAAACGATTACTTAACCTCTGTGATCTACAGATACTGCCTTGCCGTTGGTATTGCTTCGGCCGCAATTTACTCCGTCCTTGTTCCAATCTCAGCTGCCACTGGCCTCACTGTCGGTGATCTGAACTATGGAACTGGATACATGTTCTTGACCTTTGGCTGGGGATGTCTGATTTGGCAGCCTCTGGCACAGAAGTTTGGCAAACGCCCTGTGTACCTTTTGTCCTTATTGGGAACAACCGTAAGCCTACCACTCCTTGCACATTTCTGCCTTAACTCACGATCACCAGAGAATCATGATCTGGGCCCCGCATGCAACAACTAACGGTTAATGGATCGTCAATAAGGTCCTCCAAGGGACCTTTGGTGCTCCGATCGAGTCACTCTGCGAAATCTCCGTATCAGATGTCGTGAGTAGCCATCCTACGCGTCTTCCCCCGGTCAATCTCATTGACACATGCAGTACTTTGCACACGAAAGAGGCACCTATATCGCTTATTACGCTTTGTTCCTCGGAGGCTCAAACTGTGTTGCACCTGTCATCTCTGGCTTCATCAACGACGGGCAAGGTTGGGAATGGGTGCTGGTAAGTAACAAACAATGATCAAAAGTTCCTAGACTGACTCTTGAGCAGCACTGGTGTGCCATCTTTAACGCAATCGCATTCCTCATCTGTCTATTCTTCATGGAAGAGACAAAGTGCAACCGGAAGGCTACTCCACTCCATCTTCACGATGTCCAAGACATTCCTCGACAAAATCAAGATTTTCCGAAGCGAGCACGTTCAAGGCAGCGTTCCCCTCAAGGGCATGCTAATTCGGCCCTTCAAGTACTTCTCCCTGTCCATTGTTGTGTTCTGTGGCTTCATGTACGGCGCTGTTGTTTGCTACTTCAATGCCCTCAATGGAACAGCGTCGATCATTCTCTCGGCTCCTCCGTATTCGTTCAAGCCAAGCTCTGTTGGTCTTTGCTACATCGCTAACGTCGTTGGAGTCTTTCTCGGGTAGGTGTTGCGGAACTTTCACTGACATCACAAGTAAACTAACAGGAAGCAGGTCATTCTTTTCTGGTCCAGGTGGAGACAAGCTCGTCCTATACCTGACCCGCCGTAACAACGGCATCCGAGAGCCTGAATACCGCCTCTGGCTTTATGCTGTTCTGCTCCTACTCGTACCGGGTGGATTACTACTCTGGGGCGTCGGAGCTGCTCATCAAGTTCGCTGGTCTGGACTCTTGATCGCCATGGGAATATTAGGTGCCGCAATCACTGCAGCTGTCAGATTCCCCTTAGTTACTGCATCGACTGCTATACCGAACTTGGCTCTGATGCCATTGTCACAATCATTCTGATTCGCAACACAATGAGCTTTGCCATGGGCTATGGGTAAGTGACCCACCATCTGTCGATTTTCCATCTACTGACCTCTCTCAGCGTCACTCCCTGGGTCACAGGAATGGGCTATCAGAGCGCTTTCCTTGTTGCAGCCTTTGTTGCGATGGCGCAGTTTTCTCTTGCTTTTGTCTTCATCAAGTATGGCAAACAACTTCGACGTAAGAGCACTGCGAGCTATTTCAAGTACCTCAAGCAGGTCAAGAACGACGGTCTTATTCACTAGATGGCAGTCAGTACCCGTATCATTTGATCAACTGCTGCTGTAACTGTATCTTTCGTATTAAAGTATTCACTGCTTGAATTGTCAAATCGGGCAATCCGATACCTCTCGCGCAATTCACCCCGACTCTTCAACGTTATAGAGTAGGCAATATGTGACTGCCCTTTAAGCACCAGCCTCCCAAACTGTTCTAGTTGGTCTATAGGAAGTGGTCAAGACTTTACCTTCTCACGATCAAACAAGAAATCAGTTTGACCAAATCACCAAGCCGATTAGAGAGGGTACTTCTGGGACACAGTTCGGTGAATAGTACATGATATATGCTGTGATCGAATCGAGTAACCATCTTGACACATCGAGTTTGCCTCATATCGAAGATCACGAGCCAGCCTATTGTGCTTCAACATCTTAGACTATAAATTGAAAGCATATTCCTTTCTTTTATAGCTTTTGACGTAAGTGACAGCTAGGTCTTTACTAATTTTCGAGATTGCATCTTTTAACCTGAACGACGAATTGCCAAGTCAATATCCTGTTACCGATTCAAGTTTAAGAACTTCGTCATATGTGTAGAGGTGACATATCAAACCGTATGCCGGGTTTGTCAGATTCTTCTTACCCAGCGGTTTTCTGACCACTGTTGTTCCCAGTCTCGAGGCTTCTTTGGAAGATGTGGCAACAGGGGAAGGAGAGTTGACACAACGAAAACACTCTGCTCTAAATGTAGAAACAAGAATAATAAGAAATGAGAGTGGCTTACAGAAATATATAGGCGAAGGATTACTTTGAGCTTTGGATATTAGAGATAGGTTAACGTCTTGAGATATTTGGAGCCTAGATAGACTTAACAAACGCATTCCGAAGGCTTTGGTACTGTGCAAGGAACCAGCATTATCGTAATATACCATTTGACATAAGGACGAATTAGCACAAATCCGATACGTGACAATCGCGAAGTGTGAGGCCTGATTAACTGACATTTTTCGGTCCATCAATTCCTGTGCATGTTCTACTAGGTTAGACTGTGAAATGTGGAGAATTCTTGCAGTGAATGGTGGCAGCTACCAAGGGGCAATGTTCATCTACAAAGGGGCTCTGACAATGCTGCGATTCTAAGCTATTTCTACCTGTGAACAACAAACCACTGGTCACAGAACCTCTGATGTTCTTTTGACTATAAATTGTCTCGTAGCCTATTTGTAACTCGGAAACCTCGACTCAAGTAAATCTCCCATTCTGAACAACAATACTTTACTATCTACAACTTAACCTATAATTACAGGCCATTACAATGTGTGTGCAATGTAGAGAGCTAACACTATGCCCAGATTGCAAAAACTTGAAAATTACAAGGAATAACGTAACCGCTGGTGCGGCGTCAGGAGGAATAGTTGGGTCATGCAGAAAGCCAATCGAGGTAATTGACACCGAGATCTGGAAGGAGTGCGAAGAATGCAAGGAGAAGAGAAAGAAGAAGAAGAACAAGAAGTGAGCGACTTCTTGGTGTAGCTATGTTTTTGTTCTGTCTGCCATGAAGAACAAAACCCGAGGCATGATGCAATAAAATTATAAAATGGTATTTTAGTGTTCCTCTTTGAGCTTACATAAAATCAGCCGTTGCCAGCCGCGAGAATATGCCCTAACTCATAAAATAAATTTCTGGTCTATCAAGCATATGGAAACAAAGTTCACAGTACTATCTTCTTCGAACTTCCAGCTGGGTGAATGGATCAGTAGCACTCAAGAAGCCAAACTGCATAGGCTTTCCCAAGCACCCGTCCTTCAATCTAATATCATATTTGAGTATGATGTGAGCCAGGCAAAGCTTCAACTCGCTGCCAGCAAAGAACCTTCCGGGGCATATATGTTTGCCCATGCCGAACTGGGCATGCTCCGGGCTTGACTGCACGAACAAGCTTGTATTGTCACCAGCTTGTCGACGCTTATGAAAGCGCCAAGCATTAAACTCCTTGGGATTCCCAAAATTAGCGGGGTTGTACATCTCTCGAGCATCGATGGCGATATGAGTTCCTTTTTCGAGAAGAGTGCCATCAGGAAGCCGAGTGTCGCGAATGACCAATCTCTCCAATATCACTTAAATTAGTTAGTATGTGCGAAATGCCACTCGGAGAAAGACTTACCTAGCGACGGGATTTGTCTTTGTGTCTCCTTCATGAAGCTATCGAGCAACTGCATCTTGACGAGCGACATGGCAGTAAAGTCGTGATCAGGTGCAGCATCTTCAATCTCTCGCCTCAGATGCTCAACAACCTCAGGGTGGTGAGCAACCTCAATGAGGATCTGTCGAAAGAGCTCTGAAGTGGTAAACAGGGCGGCCATAGCCAGAGCAAGCTGAACATCCGCCGGCTCAAATTCGTTTCCAAGTGGCGATTCAAGTGTCCAAGCAAGGGCGTCATAATAAGCAGGAGCCTCTTTTCTTTTGACCCTAGCTTCTTTTTCCTCTTGTCGTCTCTCCTGAACGACCTTGTTCACCATTTCGCGAGCCCGCTTCAAACCAGCACGGCAAGCAGAGGCACCGGGAAGATACCAGACAACCAGCCATCTCAACCACGAGGGCCACATATGCATTTCTCCAACAGCTCCAAAGTAATCCAGAACATAAGCTCTCGAGGCCTTTTGCCATTCAGGATCAGCAGCGAGTTCCGGCCCGACAAAGATAGATGCTGCTGCACGCGAAATAACCCCAGTTGTTCCATCTTCCCAGTTGAGCGTCTTCCAAGATTTGCTTTCTCCCCAAATGTCAGATAAGCCCGCCTTGATATGTTCATTCATAACAGGGAGAGTCTTGTCAGTTTTGGATAACTTTCCCTGGACCATGTTGATGACCATCCTATTCGGGTGATGCAAGACATGCTGGACGTCGAAACCAGGGTAACTAGCAAAGTATTCGTCTCTGATGAGTTGCTGGTGGTCCAAGTCCTTGTTGTTCTTGGCCCAGCTGACAAACGAAGGTGGCAGAATAGTCTTGATGCCATTTGGGACCAGGATGTTTGAAGGGATTCTCGCCATACTTGGCAGCGCCGTCTTTGAGTAACTTTCTCGCGTTGGTCTTGTACTCGTTATTCGCCTGATGGTGGTCTTTGGGATATTTGTTGATGATTGGGAATTTCGGTTTCTTGTTGGTGAAAATGATAGCCCTGATAAGGATGGCTAGTATTGAGAGACCGAGGCCCAGCGGAGAGGAAAGGAGAGCCATTGATTACAATTAGAATTGTTAGGGGGAAAGGTTAATGAGAAGTACAGCAGAAATCTCAGCACTCGTCAATCTATATTTAAGTCATTTAGACGTTTGCCCTGCACTGCCATGAGTGTCATTTGAAAAGGGCTGGAAGTGGAACCTCTGACAGATCTCTGTGAGTCCCCACCAGAAATGAATTTTCGCGCTAGAATACAGCGATGATGTCGTCTTGGTTAAGCTGGCAGTCCCATTGGTTCGGCGCTGCCTCTGTTCCGAAATACAGTGGTGAGGCATGCCATGGCGTGGAGCTAGCAGAGTACATGCCCTGTCCTATGACGGAAGAGGAAATTCACGGAAGTGAGTCATCTTGAATCATGGTAGGTCCTTATTAGTGCTTGCTGCGTATTATTTCTGGTTTAAAAAAAAGAATTTCATGTATGCAAGTAATGTTGGTGCCTTGCACAATACTCTCATTTCGCAACTAAGAACTTAGCAATATATCCCATAATACCAAAAGAAAAGCCTCAGGCTCCCTCCATGAGTTGCGTGATGAGATCAAACTTCACCAGCTCATATAGGACGGTATGAGCATCTCCTTGGCCGAAAGGTAGCCAATTCTGACCTGCCAAAAACTCTGATATCACCTCTGTTCCCTGTATTCCCCAAAAATCTCGCGCCATCGACACAGCCAGCCCAACTCCGCTGTCCATGTATGGCGAAGGACAACTTTCAGCCCCAGGAAAGGTCGTCTTGTATATACGCTCCCACCGTCGTTTGTCAGATAGTTTGGGATTGTCTCTCGTAGAGAGTCTGCTCCTCTGGTAGAGATTGATACCATCTGGTATCTTGAGAGACTCGGTTCTGCATCTTCTCTGCAGGATATGCCTGTCGCATTTCGACACACTGTCAAAGGTCATTGAGCATCTTGGGCAGTAGGGTGGCTTTGCATGGTGTCGTTTCACATGCCGTTTCACACTCGAAATTGAGTGGAGCTCGTGATGAATCGCACAGGCACGATATTTCTTTGGGTCCGAAGCATGAAAGGGACATTGGTAGCGGCAATGACCCCCTACTCGTGGTATAATAACAAGTGAATCGTCGATCGCGCGGTTCTCGTCATCGCAACTTGTATTAAAGTCCGTTGGAAATATCCAATCACATTCATCTATATGCTGCACTTGTTGCGTTTGTTCGTGGTGCGTTGGCTGGGTATATATCGCTTGCGAGAGAAATTCGTCGAGCTGTGCACGAGCCACTGGCAGTAAATGCTGTCTCGCAATTTGGATCCTCGGGTCATTGAGTAATGTACTATGCATCCATTGCGTAGACTTGTCCTCGCAACAGGATTCGTCACCTGAACTTTCACTGGTGCTGTCGTAGCTGTTTTCTCTGTACCCAACGTCGCAATCCCTAGAGCTGTGTCGGTGATGGTGAAGCCGAGACGTTCTCACGCCATTTGCACTGTGCGTAAAAGGACGTGTAGGCCTGAGTGCAAGCGTTTGCATAAATGCAGCTCGTCGCGGGCGAAGGCGAAGAATGCCCATGACGGCTATCAATGGTCGCAGACGGGGTAGACCAACGTGAAATGTATATGACAACTGGAAATCCAATGCACTGTGATTGGAAGATGAAATTTTTGTGAGGTACTCGATGCTCATTGCGAAATGGACGGCATTAGAGCCTCATTAAATGGCCCCCGCTTGAGCCGCACGGCAGCAAATCTCACAGTTGTGTAGGTGCAGAGCCGCAAAGCTTTGAGCGGCGGCGGCGGTTTTCTCGGCCATTGACACGAGCGGAGCCTCAACTTGGGCAGAGCGCAAATGCGCGGAAGTCAGCCACCAACTCGACATCCTGGCATAAACAGAGCCTTATTATCTCATGCGTTTCGTGAGATGCGCATGCATTTTATTTGTTTGAATGTCACCTTTCTGGGTCACCAGGCAGTATGCAACGATGAAAAAGCCACTCTTTTCACACTCAGCTGCTGCACTATTCTTTTGGGCAGCATTGGGCGCCTTTGGTCACATCCAGCGCTCCCCAATATAACTGACGCTCACATCAGGTGCCTCACACGCTCTCCCATACGATAGTAATTTCAGGCCTCGTTATCCTCAAATTCCATTTTACTTGCAGGATGCGCTTCGATAGATGTGTCAATTGGTACTCCTTAGTAATGAGGCCCAAATTCGCCATATTGACCTAATGACGTGTACAATATACTCAACGAGTCAACGTTCGGGCTTTCAGCTATGCGAACCTGAGATTACGAAATCCATTAAGCAGAGATAGCCTGCATAAAAAATATCATTCATTCTTGAGTATGTTCACTGTTATCAAGCTCTCCAAAATAATCTCCATCATTTGAGTAATTCGTCCACTGACGAAAGGCTTCATCCTCATCAAATGACACAGGAAGTTCATCCAAGGGCTGGTGCCAAAGCATTTCATGCAACATGTATCCAAATGGTTCCGCCTCCATCACTGGAATGTATGGCTGATCAGGTACATCGTCAGTACTGGGCCTCAAGGGCTCCATGGCATTTGACCAAGTCTCTGGATCCTGAAGAGGTGGCATATCTGGCACAAACGTTATTTGTGCCGGCACTGAAGGCGCCAACACAGCCTGGGGTCCTTCCTGTGTAAGTGGATTGGAGGTAGGAATCGGGTTCCGTAACAGCCTGAGTATAGAGCCGATAGTGGTGGAGGCAGTATTACCTTCCGGTCTAGCCAATGCATCGTGATGAAACGACTGTAAAATAGTCGGCAGTTCTCTCTCCATAACGCTGTATTGCACTTCCAGCATACAGTCATTAGTTTCGAAAAATGGCGAATGGGGAGCTGCCTGTTCTCCGAACAGCTTCTTCCATGCTTTGTACCATTTTTCTTCGTGAGTACCATGCAGACCATTAAGGGCTTCATACTCAGATTCAAGAAGTAGCCCGGTTTCTAGAGCAGTTTCTTCAACGCAAGTATCCTGGCGGATATGCTCGTTCTTTTCGGTCTCAGCGTCCTCACCGTAAAATTCATCCCGGCATTTGGGACAATGTTCTCCTTCGATGAGGTGTTGCCGTTTGAGGTGTTGCAAAAGACGGTCCCACTCGGTTATTTTGTACCCAGCACAGCATTGATATTTGCGCGGATCAAGCTTGAAAAATAGACATGCAAGCTTCTTGGTAAAAGGCTGATGGGGACCAAAGCCTCTTTTCTTTTTGCCCGGGCTTTGTCCATTTCCTTTGCCACCCTTGCCACTGTTCCGGTCGTTGTTCTCGCGGCTAGATCCCTTTTTCTTTTGGCCAGATTGATTGCCAGAGCCTGGCGAGCCAGCCCGCTTATCCCCGATGCTCGGCGCTTCCGATGCATATGATTCCTGTGCTGGACAGTACAGTATCCACCAGTGGCAGTGCCTGCGCTTCCCCGGGAATAGTAGCACGACATTGGAGACGCTATTGGCTCCAGCGCTATAGTGTCGGGTAGCCGCACTAATTCCACCTGTGGACGGCAAGGATAAAGCTTCATCTTGAACCTTTGTAGACAACTGTTGGTTTTTGTTCTTGCTTGGTCTCTGGGACCTATAAAAATCGACAAGGACACTGAGGATAATGAGCTGCTGGATAATAGTTTGCACCTTTACTGGCAGCTTCTTCTGTTTTGGTGCAATTGAATAGTAAGTCGAATTGTGAAGCGTGAGACCAACACCGTATTCTTCTTGGTGGACCTGGAGCCCACTTGGCGAGGGAGTAATAGTACTCATTGTGAAAACAAGGCTGTGGGCAAAACAATGCGAAAAACAAGATTGCTCAAATAAGGAATTGTTCTCGTTGTGAAACTCTGTTTAACAATATGATTGAAGACTTGAAGCTATCATGAGTGAAAAAAAGATGTGTTTGTTACATTCCAAGCCAGTTGTCTTAGTTGAGATCTAATGGGTCCATCATCAATATTCCCTCCTCACAGTTGTGTTGGTAAGGCGGCCAAGGCAGTCAGAGTAAAATCTAGAACAGCAGTAATTATTTTTCAGCTTCAGCAGTCTTTCACCTTTATCGATGCAAAGCAAGGTGTCGGCTGTGATGGTGGGGGAGGGGTGAATATTATACTGCTTTCAATTGGCTATATCCGAGAAAGCTGCAGTAGCGGCTCCAACACAGATGTGTAAAGGAGGGTCGGAACAACACATTTGTGTCCATACTAAAGCCACAGCACGTGCGATTGGTCAATCTGCCCTGTATTTAGGGGGGCTCTCGAGAAGGTCTACCATGGACTAGACCGTACGAGGTTGTCATGAAACTGTTATTTTCTAGGAGAAATTGCACAAGGAGACTAAGCTGTAGCTGCGTCATTTGCCATTCCATCAAGTGATTGCCTGAACACAGTTGTGTAAAGTTGTTCTTGCTGTCGATACGTACACTTGTAGTATCGCCGGACTTCCGGGGCACCAATCTTGTTTCATAGACATCCTTAGGTAGATTTATAAAGATTTATGCAGGTTTAGCATAATTTAGGATAACTTTTGCTAAGCCCTGAAACACCTGCACCTTACAGTGGCTTGTAAATCTGCCAACGCTAAACCCACTCCCTGCAGCGCTGAAACCCCTCTCCATTGGTGCGAACTGCCAGTGAGCGTGCCACGAACACTGAAGGACGTCACTTATGTTTATCCATTTTCTCACCATGCATCCCATGCTTAGTACACCGTTGAGCTGATGAATACAAGTCCTTTATGAGAATGCTTTACCAGACTGCTATGAAGGGATCCGCATCAATACGCCACTTGTTTTTCACTGCAGTCCTGTTCACAGGAATAATCGTCGACTCGACGGGGCTAGAGTTCATGGCAGGCCAGAACTTCTGTCCATGGCTCCAGCTAACCCAGCCGCTGGAGGGCGGAGAGGAGTCAGATATTGAGCCGCCTTTTGCAACCTCGGAAGCGAGCTCAGAACTGTTTACGTCACAGCATTCTATGGCCTCTTTATTCGACGTGGACTTTGGATCAGGTTTCTCAACGCCTATAACATCATACACAACGCACGAGAAAAGTTCGCAGACACTCACCTTCGCAGAAGCACTCTATCTTACCCAAATAGTGGATCGTGGGAAAGAAAATACAGATAGATTTTATGCCGAAACGCAACCACAATACTGCTCGCTCGATATGCTTTCGAATACGAATTTTCCATCGAGGCAAGGATCTACTGATAAAACTGAAGATATCGCGTTGTTTGATGCATCAGCGACCTACAGAAGCTATGGAAAGGATACATCAGACCGTTTATCTAGTAAAAAGGTGATCGGACCTTCTTCTGCTTTGCTGTTAACATATGGCATAGGTGAGACAACTCACCGTTGAATATCTATCTATCCACTGACCACGAAGCAGGCGACCATCTAGAACCATTCCAGTCAGTTGAAGAGGATCTACCGCCCTCAAGAGAACAGTCGATACCTCTGGGTCCCACTGAGACGTGCATCGGCGATGAGGATGGAAGCCCTTGCCCGTCAATGATTGAAAGTGATGATTCCAGTGTGGAGGACATTGAATTAAGAAAAGCCTTCGCTTGCCCTTATTTCCGGCTCGATCCTGTTCGACACATCGAATGTTTGAGCCGTAAGCTGTATCGCATTCAAGATGTCAAGCAACATCTATCTCGGCGCCATTATATCAAGCGGGACTATTCAGATAATACGAGGGGCGTAAATCCAAGAACACAGAAGGTTCTCAAGCTCCGCTTAGATAGAAGACTGTCACCAGAAGGACAATGGCACGAGATTTGGAGAACGCTGTTTGATGGGACATTGCCTAGGGAAGGGCCTTATCTGGGTAACTCTAAGGAAGAGATTGTCGGAAGTATGATTGCGGTATGTAAACAGGGAAGCAGTCGAGTTGTTCCAGGGATATTGAGAAGTCTGGGCCTTTCAAGTGAGAAAGGAAAGTCTGTTCAACAGTTAATGGAGCAGCTTTTTAGCGGGTTTCAAGCATTATCCGATGAGCAATCGAACTCTACGGAGACGGAGAAGCCTCCGACATGCGGTGGCGTTGACTCGATACCAATGACACCAAAGGATATGGAGTTTGAATTTGACTTTAACGTACCACTGCATCGATCTCCCCTGCCAGAGATTCACGATTCTTACTCTAGCAAGGACATGACGGAGTTACAGGAATCCAACTCGGTAATTCCCACCGAACTACCAGATTATGCCACTTTTGAGGGAAACGGGGAGGACGACATCTTGATGGGGTATCAATCTGAAAAACAGCTGGACGCAGATGTTCAAGTGAAGCCAGCTTGGCTACCGAATACTGCACTTCACACGCCTAACGTAATTGAGCGCTCGGAGACGGCTTGTGCTACTATTAACACCGAGCACACCGGAAAGTCACTGACTTGTTTGACTCATGTCCTTGAGGAAACGAATGATCCCGACCCATATGAGTATGTTGACGCCTGGGCATGCGACTACTGCGGATTCGAATACATCTTCAGACCTAGAGGAGCGAGTAGCGACATGTTGTGCTTTAATTATCCATGCCTAGGCCGGCTTCCCGGCTGCTACTACGATTCAGTTTACAAGGCACGGGTCAGGAGAGACAGGTTGTAGGGCCTTACTGCATAGAAAATTCCAATATGAGAGACAAGCCAATTTTACATTTTTCCAAATACTCTTGTAGTCGAGGCTTGTTACGCGTCTTCCTAAGGTCATACTTCCAGATATATTAAAGCTAATACCATATAGACCGATAATGAGGCCCCCCAATAACCCAGAAAGATTCTGCCACTTTCCATTGCTCAGGGTTTATTTCAAAAACGTCCTCACAATCCACCCATGGGCTCCATCTATGTTTCTCTACCGTTCCAATCTCATAGAGATCAATACCAGGAACCATGAGAACATTGGGGTGTGGACTGTCCAAGATGCTCTCAAAGCTCGATAGCACAAACTGTAACTGATCTTCAAGGGCCATACTCTGGAGATATAGAAGCATACCTAGCCCTTCTGATGTGAGGTAGTGCACATATTTGTTCACCTCGATCTGTTCGCAATTTTGTAGTCGCCACTTTTGCCGGTCGTCCGCCACTTCAGCGTTATCCTGGTCCTTGCCATTAATGGCATTTGTGCTTGCACTCAGATGGCGGTTTATATTCTTCATCATGGTGCAATGCTGATCGTAGATATAATAGGCCACTGAATAGAATCTTAGTCTCTCGTCAATCGGGTTTCTTGGCTCTGAACTACATAGACGCGGCGAAAATAGGAGTCGACGAATGCTCTCATCCCTCGGAAATAACGGCTGCTCCATATGAAAGAAAGCTTGGACATAGCCCTCGAAACGACAGGCTGCGTTGATGAAGCTCTGGCGCTCCTCGGGGGAGGCTCCAGGCCAATCCGCTGGCTGTAAATAATATCCAAATATTTGTTTCAGAGCCTGGAAGATATAGCTTGTTGTTAGCCACCCAACATCGATGGCAAGAGTTGAGAGTTCGCAGATGGTTGCGAGTGAAGCCCGGTGAGACACATGGTGATGGGTATTGTGGCTGTGGATACAAGACTGCAGAATCGGGCTGATGATTTGTTCGCGATGCTGTGGCCTAGTATCATTGAATGCGGGATTTTTCTTAGCATGGCGGAGTCGAGCTGCGAGTAAGTAGGCAGTTGAAACATGACCTCCACAAACTTCCATAATCTTGGTCGTATGCGGCGTCATCACTTGCTTCCAGTTATCGAGAAAACAGTGTAACAACCGAGGATCGGCGTGAATCATGGCGGAAATATCCTGCGGGGTATCGACATATTTCATAATCGCCACTCCGAGCTCGACGGGTAGATCCTGAAACCCGGCCATGATGGGCGATGTTGAGAAAAGGATGATTGAGGATGGAGATGAGGGAGAGAATTGGAATGATTATATATTCAGATATTAAGCTTTCAGAACTTACCTCACTGTGGATCATGTACAGCCCTAGATGTGTTATATACAGTTGAGACTTGTGGCTAAGAGCTTAAATCAGCAGACAGAACTTAGTACAGCCTTTTGCAAGCAAAAGCTTGACGTCGTGGGTAGTTCAACCTGACCAATAGAAACTGGCATTATCGTTTTGAGTTTCCAATCGATACCTTCTCATGTACGGAAGTATGATTTCCCAATATGCTTTGAGAATCAATAAAGGAATCTCACCTGCACCTTCACAATACTGTGGGAAAGCATTTTAAGATTCAAGACATTCCTTCTTCCCGTGATTAACTCTCCTTAAGCATCATCATCACCGCCGCCGTCATCGCATAGTGTCATCAGAATAACAGGACACGGTGTTCTTTTGATCCCATACAGATTACCATATAACAATTGAACATTATGTCAGATCCGACCATGGCTTTTCAGCCCAAAGTTCAACCTTATCGATAGCAATTACCTGATAGGTGTTGATAAACGCGGGTCCACGATCCTAAGGGATGATAAAACTGAGGTAAATTTAGCATAGTTTAGTATAGACTTAGGATACCTTAGACTAAGCACCCAAGGTTCGTCTCAAGCTCTTCTTACTCCCGGCCATCTAGACTTCGCAATATTCGGGTGCCACCTTCACATAAGATTCTCATTTCCTTGAGCACGGGCAGAGACAGACCTTGCGAACACCTGGCATTTGACGACCAAGGATGTAGTGTCTCCTACAGATTGTAGAATTGTCGCCGTATCCGTTCCAGTAAATTTATTACTGTCTGTTTTGTACATGCGGTAGGCTGTGACTGCGTCTATCGTTGAGCCATCGTTGCTGATAACAGGTTCTGTGCCGTAAGTTGCCATGCGGCGAAAGTCGTACTCTTAGGTACTCAATTGACAATGCTGCAAACACATACAGTTCTTCATAACGGTCGTTTGTAAATAAAGCATGTTAGTAAGAGGACTAGATTCTGTATCAACGATTGCACTCTTTCAGCCATAGACCTCAACTGCAAAAAACAGCACATATAGCTCGCAAAAACTATTGTCAATGAATCTACCATTCCCTTTGACTTACACGGCTATCGCATTGAATCCAGCCCTCGACACGTATGGTACCTCCTCTCTACGACATCGCATTTCTCTGTCAGCAACCCAATCAGCTAGCCTCGCCCAGTCCCGATTCCTTTTTATCGTTCACTTCACCTTTAGCAAGCTCTTTTCCCTTTCTAACTTCAGGGGACTTGCTAACGTTAGCTGACTTGCCAACACTCATACTGCATGGACTCACATGTCCCACAACGGCGTTGGCATTGAGCTTCGAGGGCGAGTCTTGTTTTGGCTGAAAGGCTTTGATGCTAGGCGTTGGAGAATTGTCTGTCTGACGATCTGTCAGCTTGAGTCTCTTTTCAATTCCTTGAATTATCCTTTGAGATGTTTCAAGAGCCCGATTTTAACCCTTCGCCTATGGTCAGTATATGCTGATGCTCCGCCCATGACTTACAATTTCTCCAAATTCCCATCCAAATTTGACTGCAGCTCCCTCATAATTCTTCGCCCTAAAAGTCAATTGGAAAGTCTCTCTCTGCTGGGGACTGTTTCCCTGATAATGCGTTAGCTTCACACTCCTTTCGAGTTTACTTTTGCCCTTCATCGAAAGTCAAGAGTCCTGATATAGTCCATTCTCTCTTTTGTCTTAATCTTTTCTCTGCTCATAACTTACCTTTTCACTAAGTTTCCCACCGAAGTTGAAAATCGGTGCTTTTACCGTCTTTGCGCCGGGTGCCGATTGAATCGGCATGCTCTTCTCCTGCGAAGGAAAGATCAAAGCAAGGTTATTAGGCTCCAAGTATTCATCAATGCTTTCCACACGGGTCGGTGAAAATATGCTCTTCCTGAACTTGTCTAACAACAGAATCCGAATTTCTGCCTGGATTTGAAGGAGTGTATCCCAATCTGTCGATGAACCGAGCAATTTCGCTGGACTACCAAAGTGTTCCACGATAAAGTGCATGTAGAAGTTTCTCAACTTGGAGCCGGGTGAAGTGTTACTCCATACGTACTGCACATCGTCGCAGGTCATAGGCCGTCCGAAAATTGGTCTTGTGTGCTGTTCATGAAGACGACGCATTGTATAGTTTTTGAACTCGACAGATCGAAGCTTATCACCAAGAACCAAACCTTTCGCATCGGCATTTTCAATCGATACTGACGAAGAGGACTCATAGCTTCCGTAGTACATCCACTCCACAAAAAGGCCAAACACATCAGGTGGATGGTTATGAAGCCTAATTCGCTTATTGGATTCCTGAAGAATCAAAGAGCAGGTCTCTTTTAGGTAAGGCGAGTAATGTGAGACCAGATTTATGGGAAGACACCATGTCTTGAATGAATTTGCTTCATCCCCGTTCGAGAATGGTGGTTTTGTTCCGACTTGAATCTCCACTCCGTTGCCTTGAAGTCTGTTTGAATTAGCCATGTCTTAGTTCCTGTAATAATGGACATACAGTTGCATTTTCCCTTTGTCAACTAATGTCTTTTTGATTAACAGTCTCGAATCGGGCGGGAAAAAGCTCTGAGCATTCGGATTGACGATCTGTGAAGCATTACGCCCCTTGCCATGCTTATAGTCCTCGAGCCTATGTTCCTCGAGGCTATAACTTTTATAATCCGGGTGAAAAGAAATTGTTTTAGATTCACACAACTCATTGTGTATGCGATCTTGTACGGGGTCGGTAGGCACTGGCTTGTCCCATGTACCAGGTTTCGGGTTGTTAGTGCCTTTTATTGTCCATTAATATACGCCATGTAGAGGGATTTTATTTAAAGCCATACTCTTCTGGATGGGAACAGAGCTAAAAGAAAAGCTATGTATTGTTAAGAATTACCAGTCAGATAAAAGATTATGTACTATAAAGAGGCTTACCTCATTGTGGACTCTGCTGGCTGCGACCTCACGTAGCAAGGTAGTGAGTAAGTGAATTTGAAGTGTATAAGAGAGATTATTATAATCTGATATGCGTTGCATGGGAAAACGTAGTCCCTTTATTATCCCGACCACGTCAGAGCGCTATGACTGAGACACGTTAAGCGCTGTGAACAACCGCTGAGCACACCAATTAAAATATAGAGGCTAATTCAGGATGCCGGCGTCTAAAGTGAGATCTGCTCCCCCTCTCTCAATAGGTAGAATGTAAGCGCTCAAGCTCTGTTATCACTTTGTTTTTCCTGTTGGTTCTTGTTCAGCTGAATACGCAGGCTCCATAATCCCACCTTGACAGGCCTCTTATTGGTCCAATGATGGTTTGTCTGCAGCTAAGCGCCCTTAACACCTATTTACCGTTGAGGTGCTGGTATTGAAAACTTAAAAACGCAACAGGAATACCGAGGTAGAGAAGCATAAATAAGCAATAGGGGCGCGATAGGAGACTTTAAAATTTGCTTGCTATAGTCTGCTGGTGGAGGACATCAGTCTTGGAATCCATGAGTTTACTTCAATTGCCGAATTCTTTGCAGAAAAAGACCAGCCATGGTCCAATCCCTAACGCAAAGGGTAAATTATCTTTATCCAGTGCCGCAATGATTTCTGACCCAAAATGATTGGGCTTATGCCTCCGTTTTATGGAGAGGTCTATAGAAAAGAAAAGATGAAAAGATGGTTCGAAATAAGGTAGCAGATCCTGGGCATATCTTAGATCCTCAGCATACAATCCAAGTCTATACTCATAGTAGCCCAGTGTCAGGACTCAAGCTAGAGATGACATGCTCACGCCAGTAATCAACGCCAGCAATCATCGCGCCAGGCCCAGCCAGTCCAAGAACACCAAGTGAGGTTAAGCCTCCCGTGACAGCCTGCTTTGTTCTCACAAAGCCGAGTGAGCGTAGTTCCCAGACAGCGTACAAAGAGTAGGCCAGGGACGACGCGGCGCTAATTGTCCCTGTATTTGAACCGAAAGGGGCCACTTGCGATATGGCCGACAACGTCCAGTCGGTGGTTGATACAGTTTTGGCAACGACGGGAGCAGCCAAACAGAGAGCAAGCGCGATACCATGGGAGAACTTCAGGGGCGTTACATCCTCATTCGTATACACTTGAAGCTCGGATGGGGGAGCATAGTTGATGGGCCTGTCTTCAACCTTCGTGTCGGCTTCCTGTTGTCCATTGTTGGCCGTCTTGGAACGGATAGCAGCAAGTCCTCTAGTGAAGACAGCACAAAGCAAAGGGTATGCCTGCCACACCGCCCCGACGTAGTGCCTAAGTTTGGAATCTCTGATCGGCAACAGTGCTGCCACCGTTGGTGCCACGTAGCCTAAGAGAACACCTGGAACGACGGACTTGGCCATCTTGGGGTCAACAGGTCTGTGGATGGTGGACTTGGTGGAGAAGAGGACAGACGACAGACAGAAGAACGGTAGCACTGAGCTCGGACCAATGAGTGAGTATATGAGGGAGTATACTGTTGTCCTGATTTATGTTAGTGACTGTGCAGAGATATCATCATCATAGAACGTACCATGACAATTGGTTTAGTGAGTTTCCACGCCGAGAGCCTTCGATGAGCCAGCTTGAGAGAACAGGGACTAAGCTGATTAAGCCTGCCGTCGAGGTCTGCCCAACTATCTTTCCCAAAAGACCTCCAGCACCCCATTGCTGGAGAGCGTTGTAGAGAACACCCGTTCCGGACCCAAAGTCCTTGTTCTTGAAGGCAGCAAAGAGCGACAGCCCAAGAGTGCCGGTTGCCAGGCCCCACGGGACTCGCCTAGTTAGACCGCCCTTGATGGGCTTCGCAGGTAATTCGTCCTCAAATGGAACAAAGTGGGGTCGTTTCGGGACAGGAATGCCTTGAATCCTCGTAGCTTCGCAGCAGATCGGGGTGACAATGTCAATAAAAGCGTCTGGGCCAAAGAGAGAAACAAGAGGCTTGAAGATGAAGCGAGCGAATGGGAAACGCTGGCTGATCATCATCTGGAGCGAATGTGCTTGCTCGACTAGACTTTTAGCCCGCTCGTAGCGGAGGGCGTGGACCTCTGATAGTGCAGTGTCTATCTGAGAGACCGAAAGGCCTTCAGGGCTGAGTTTCAGTTGACGAACCAGGGCATTGACGAGGAGTGCTGCGGACTCCATGGCTCCATTGCCGCCTTGGCCAGATGCCGGATCAATCTATCCAACATATTAGTAATAGAAGAGCTTCCATGTGAGTTAACATACCTTGTGAGCCGAATCTCCTATCGTAACGATGCGCTTGTAATGCCAGCGATCGAAGACATACTCCTCAAGTGGAACTAATGTCGACATGATCTTCCGGTCATACAGCTCACCAAAAGTAACGTCTCGGGTGATATGATCGCCATGGTGCTCTTTCACGAGTCCCTCTTCATCGGCCTTGGTGTATTTAGAAATGTCCTTCCCACGCATTGTCTTCGGAAGACCGTCGAACAGAAACCAATACGTTCGGTCTCCTGGTGCGGCTATAATTAGATACGCGTGGCCATCGCCAACTACCATCTGTTGGCTTCGGTAACCCAGAGCAGAGGGTCGTTTCGAGATTCCAAAGATGCATCTCGTCGAGACTGGGACGCCTATAGGAAATGTGAGCGAGATAATTACGGCATGTAGTGAAACGTACGAGAGTTTTCGTCTTCGGGGAAGTATCCTGGACTCTGTTGCTTTCCAAGACGCCACATCTCATCTCTTACTACGCTATGGATGCCATCTGCTCCCACGATGATGTCGCCCTCGTATACAGAGCCGTCTTGGGTGTAAGCCTGGACTCCGCCCTGGACCAATTCCACGCGAGTAACCCGCTTCTTGGTCAAAACTCGATCTTTGTGTTTCAGATTCTTGTACAGGACCTGCAACAACATCTGCCGATCGATGAAGATTGAGGGATAGCCGACCCTTGTCTCAGTCAGTAAATCCTTGCTGTGAGAACTTTGTTGAGCTTTTCGTGTTACCTCTTTTCAAAGTGGACTGACAGACTGGTCGATGAAGTAGCGGCAAGTGGGAGGCCATCGGGCCCATACATGCCCCCAATAGTGTAGCGACAATCCCCAGCAATGTCGAGAATAGGCTCGAAACATCCAAGCTGATCAAGGATGCGGAAGCCGTTGGGCAGGATGCCAATGCTGGCACCGACTTGAGGGGCTATCTGAGGATAGGCTTCAAGAAGGACATAGTCTATGTCGAATTGCTCAAGCATGTTGGCAACGGACAGCCCAGCGACGCTGCCACCGGCGATGATGACTCTGAATCCCATGGTTATGATTTGTGGAGGTGTAGTTCTTAGGTGATTTTACTGCTGAACTTGAAACGGCATGAGATCATTATATATATGCGTAATGATAGAGACGCAGAGGCCTCGTCAATGGGGTTTCGGGCTTGATCGTATCCGTTGCCCGAAAAAGGAGCGACATTAGACTAACAAGAGTCCGAGCTTCAAACTACCCCTGTCCTGTTAAAGATAATTACACGCAACGTTGTTTCCACTCTACCTTACTAAGCGGAGCTGTCAACAGAAGCATCAAATTACAAGTATTCGGGCTCTCGAAAACGTGCTGAGAAATGATCCCCTATAACCGTATCAGCCTCCTCAAAACTGTCTACGAGCGCTACCGTATGAGCAGCCCTTTCGTCACGCTTTAGTCTCGGGTCGCCGCGCTCGAAATAGCCATACCTTACATTGTACAGACAAGCAACAAGTGCCGGCGCTTGTGCTACACTAGCTTCATCCCGGACTAGGCTGCTCGAGCAACACCAGGGATCCGAGCTGTCTCTCCTTGATGCCGATTTGTTGATGTATGTTCAGGGCGATGCATGAGGGCTCACAGATTGTGATACGTCACCAGTTATATGCACTAAACAGGTTCATTCTCTAGAACAAATATGCAAGGCCTAGCTACATCTCATTGACTTGACTTCTTAGCGATGGTATCTCATTCATAATGAAGCATATAGTCAATGATAGAATCTGTATATCTCACTGTGTAGCTAAAATATTGGCAACTTTGTCCCACACAACATCTGCCCATTATCTACAAAGAAATCTTAACTGCTCCAATCTTTACAAGGATTCCACATAGATCAGGTAGCCCCTGCTCTTCAATAATCTTCCCCTCCGGGAACGTAAAGAGGTTCATCCCAACTATTTCAAAGCTTTTCCCAGAGGGCGGGAATCCCATAAAAAGACCAGTCTCGTGCCGCGGGTTTTGGAGCACAGCACCACTTTGTCTCCTTCTGTGATTATCTGCTCGACACTCCGTCGAATATATGGAAAGGCGGTGCGCATCATGCCTAGCATTTCTAGATATCCGCCGACGCCCTTCGATAGTCATTTGGGCTGATTCGTGGATGACTCCGTCGCCAATAGTGGCGTTAGCTGAGTTGATGAACTTGACGAATCAATGAATGGCTTCTGAGTGAGATATGTCGCAGAGTTTGGCTAGGAAGAATGTATAGAGAATCTTTCTTTTATGTGTTGTTTAACTAGTTGAAGGATTTTGTAGCCACTCGTTATCTAATCAGTGATCTTCTATAATGGCCTAGAACTCTATTTGAAGCAGCATCTGCAGAAGTGGTATCTATCTTAGGATGGTGACTCAGCGGGCTCTGTAGTCGGCACGGTCTCGGGGTCACGTCGTTCAAACGGGACTAGCAAACCCCCGATCCGCCGACACCCTACTCCGTAATTTACCGAGGTTTGAAGCTAACTTAATATGTTCTGAACACTTTTCGCGCGATAATTTGTATTTTTTCCACTGAGGAACTCTATCAAGAGCTCCCAAGGCTTGCGAGTCTGCTTCCCTTACACTTTTACCCCAACCCGAGCTTGCTTGAGCTTTAAAAGGTTTGTAGGGGGGTGAGGTGAAGAGCTACCTAGATGTTGAGTTGGTCTATAGTAAAGACTAATAAACAAGGTCCTGGGAAGTGTTCCCCGTCTAATAGCTTCTTTTGAGGGAAGAACAGTCACAATTACTGGTTCTAGCACTTTGGCTTTAAAACGACCGGATACATCATCAAGCTCGACGCTGCCAGGCTAATCATAGCAGTGCGCTCGACTGAAATGAAGCCACCAAAAGGGTCCTTACAGTGTCTACGAGCCGTTGTCCGGCCTTTTTGAAAGTTTGGCCTTAGGTTTAGCCAGCTATGCCAGCGTCAGGGCATTTGCCCTGTACCCGTTGGCTCGATCCGGGGGGGGGGCAACTAAGCAAGCTTAGTTGGGCACAAAACCCCGAGACATGCACAAAACCTGGGACAGAAGGTCCTGATAAGTGATGCGTGGTAATTATAGCCTTCCCGGATAGCGGGTTATAGTTATTCCGGGTCTTGGTGTTTATCCTAAAATACTAAGACCTACCTTAGAATTAATCCCTTATCCCCTTCTAAATACTATTACATACCTATATATATATAATATAGTATTTAATAAAATAAAATATATAAATATATAAATATATTTATTAAAAAGTTAAATATCTTTATAGCTAATACGCAAGGCATAGCTAATAAGGTCTTATATAATAAGAATAATATAATATAATGCTTATTTTTTAGTATATTATAATATATAGTATTATATACTATGCTAAAGAATATAATAACCTTAATATTAAGTCTTAAGGTTATATAGCTATTGCCTTAAACCTTATAATCTAACTAAATAAGTAGCCTTAATCTATAAGTATAAAAAAGATATTTTCCCTAGCCTTAGCAAGCTATATACCCTCTTTATTATTACCTTAAACAGGTAATTAGCACTAAGGCTTTAATACTAAAGGCCTAATTCTAAATAACCTAAAAACCCTTAAAACTATTATAAAATGCTTTACTATATAATTAATATTAATAACAGCTAACTTAGCTATAACCCCTTAGGTATAGTAGCTACTTATTATATAAATAATTTTCTAATTAATATTAATAGTCTTTATCTTAATAATATTTTAAATTTATATACCTTTTTTTATAATTAGAAAATTATAAGTAAAGACTTTTTATATATTAATAAATTATTATTAAAATATTAAGTTAATTTAGTAATTTTTAATTATAAAGTAAGGCTTTTTAATATATAAAATAGATCTATCTTTAGATATATTATAAGCTAGATATAGGCCTTAAAAGACCTTATTAATTAGCTAGAATAGGGTTAAGACTTATTAATAAAGTAATAGGTCTTTATAATCTAAATTATATTAGGTAGCGGTAATAGTATATACTAGGTGTAGTTTATAGAGTTAAAATATATAGTTATAGTAGTTAAATTAATAATATAAATATTATATTATAGAAATTAAGGGTAATTACAGTGTAAAGGAGGGGAAGTAAAGGGGAAAAGAGGGGGAAAAAGGTAAATTAGGAAATAAAGGTTTTAGTATTAGGGGAAAAACTGTAAATGTTAGTAAACTGAAGCTAGCTATATAGGTTAGTAATAGATTGGATTAGGCCTTAAGGCAATGTAGTATAAAGAATATAGGTTAAGGAAAAACATAGATAATAAATACTTAGATAAATATATTTATAAAATAGTAAATAAAATAATAAAAAAATTTAAAAATTTTATTTTTATATAGTATAAGCTATATAAATATTTTTTATTTTTATTTTATTATATAAGCTTTAAAATATAACTTTAAAAGAAAAAAATATAACTTTTTAAAAAGTTTTTTAATAATTAAATAAAATATATAATAATTAAAAGATATATTTACTTATATTTATATACTATAAAAAGCTTAAATAAGTATTTATTATTTATATTTTTCCTTAACTTATATTCTTTTTACTATATTGCCTTAAGGCTTAATTTAATTTATTATTAATATATATAGCTAGTTTTAGTTTATTAATATTTATAGTTTTTCTCTTAATACTAAAAGCTTTATCTTTTAATTTACCTTTTTATCTTTTTTATTTTTTTTACTTTTTCTTTATATTATAATTATTTTTAAATCTTATAATATAATATTTATACTATTAATTTAATTACTATAATTATATATTTTAACTTTATGAACTATACTTAGTATATACTATTATTACTATTTAATATAATTTAGATATTATAACTAAATAGGTAAAAGCGCTTATATTACATAGCCTTTACTTTTTTAGTAAATTATTAAGTAGCTTACGCTTTAACCCTATTAATATTATAAGCCTTATAATATAGCTTATAATATAGACTTATAACTTACTATAAGCTACCTAAGTATATATATATATATTCTTTTAGTATTAAATAAAACTTAGCTTACTAGCTATTAATAATACTTCTTTACCTTAATAAGCTTTACCTATACTATTAACTATTAAAAGATATAACTTTAAACTAATATACTTAGTATAATGCCCTATATAATCTGTAAATATAAACTTAATATAAATTAGTTTTTTTATTTAAAACCCTAACTATTATAATAATACTATATATTATAATATACTAAAAAATAAATATTATATTATACTATTTTTATTATATAAAATCTTATTAGCTATATTTTAATTTCTTTTTTTAAGTTTATAAGTTAGCCTTAAAAGGTATATTTAAGTATTTTTAAAGTTTACCTATTAGCTCAAGCCAGAGGGGGGCTAACTAAGCAAGCTTAGTTAGGTATAAAAGTGTAATATAGTTACAAAAACCTAATACAGCTAAACACACTAAAAGTTAAGATTTATAGTATAATTTCTAGTAACTTTAGTATTTAATAACTAATTAAAGAAAAGTATTATATAAGTAAGCTAAATATTATAAAATAGCTTAAAATTAGCTTTATAAGCTGCTATTTTTATAATTATTTTTACTATTTTATTTAATATAGTTTTAAATTCTTTAAAATACTAAGATTTTAAAAAAATCCTTTTTTTAAGTTTCTTAAGGAAAAACTAGTTTTTATTTAATTATTAATTCTAGAAAAATGCTATAAAAATAAATTAAATATAAAAAAATCTACTTTTTTTAAGCTATATTATATAAATTATTTTATTTTACTAACTAGTTTATATTACAACCTAATAAGTAAAAGCGCTTATATTACGTATACCTTATTTATTTTTTACTAATTATTTAATAACTTACGCTTTACCCTAGTATATATTATAAGCCTTAGTAATTAACTTATAATATTAACTTATAACTTACTGCAAGCCTGGCTTACTATGCTATAAGCTACTAAATATATATATATATTTATTTAATACTAAATAGAACTTAGCTTACTAGCTATTAATAATACTTCTTTATATTAATTAAGCTTAATACGTATTAAATCTACTATTAAGAGATATAATACTTTAATAATACTTAGTATATACCCTATATAATTTACTAATAATAAACCTAAGCATAGCTTAGTTTAATATAGTTAGACCTAACTATTATATATTAATAGCTCTTATTTAGACTATACTACGTAATACTAAGCAATACTTATATAATAGCTATACCTATTAACCCTATCTAGTAATAAAGTATTACTAATAATAATCCTGTCTTTATTAATAATTATCTACCTATAAATTAAAATATAAATAATAGTAACTCTTTAGATAGCTCTAAGGACTTAGAAGTTAAGAGACTTTATAATTAGCTTATAGGTATTACTAATAACCTTAATAAAATACATTAACTCCTAAAGGAAATAGTTACTCTCTAAACTGCTTACGCTAATATTAATTAAAATAATATTTAGGAATTTTATAACCTTACTACTATTATAGCTATAGGTAAAGATACTAAAGAAATACTTAAGCCTAACCTACTTAAGCTATTTAATAGAACTCCTAGTAAACTAGCTATATTCCTTACCTAGTATAAGGCCTTTATAATTTATTACCTAACCCAGTTTAGGAGAGATTTAGCTAAAACTATATACATAGCTAGATGCCTTAAGGGCATAGCAGTATAATAGTTTTAACTTATTATAGAAAAATATATTACTAAACCTAAAACAGAACTTTAACCCTAAATATTTATATTATATAATAGCTATAATATATTTAAAAATATACTTAAGTAAGCTTTTAGGACAGTTAATAAGAAAGGATATATAAAAAGGCATATTAAAGCCCTTAAATAAACAAAGTTAGCTTCTAAATATAGCACTAAGTATTAGTAACTTATATCTAAGCTTCTATAAAACTAAAATACTTTAATATTACTTTTTTTTAATAGACTTAAAGAAACTATTTAAGCTAAATTATATAAACTATTATAACTAAATACCCTTATAAAATATATTAGTATAGCAGTAAAAATTAATAACTACTAGTTTATATAAAGAACTTATAATAACTAAAACTTCTAAGGATAATAAAGAAATAAGCCTTACTATAATATAAACTAAGGGAAAAGACAGAATAATAATACCTTATATAGAATAGAAGCAGAACTAATAACTATTAGGATAACTAAGAAAGATAAGTTTAAAATTACTTATTAAAACTATAATAAAAAAGGATATTTTAACTAAAAATATAAAAACCCTGTTAAAACTAACTAAAAGTATAGACTAGTACTAAAAAATAAAATAATTAGTATTACTAAGAAGGATAATAATAAACCCTAGATAGTAATTAAAATAATTAATATAACTAGATTAGGATATAATAAATTAGGAATAGACTACTTTATAACTATATATAACCTATTTCTTAGCAAGGAATAAATACTTAATAAGTACTACCTTAAAGTACTAAAAGAAAAATAACCTATACTTAGGTATCTAGTACTAATATTAGAAATACTATATCTTAAGACTAAAGAAAAAATAAAAAAATAATAAAACTAAAGAAAAAAAAAACTATATAGAAAATGTAATAAAAAGGTTAAACTTAAATAGATACCTATTCCTAAATTAAAAAAAATCTAAGTAACTAAAAGAATTATTACTATAGTTAGAAAAGGAAAGGAAGTTAACCCTAAACTAGATAATAAACTTAGTATATAGGAATTTAACTAAAAACTTAATAATATACTAAACTAGATATTTATAAAAATAAAAATACCTATTAAAGTTTAAAATAAAATTATTTAATTAAATAACTATATAAGTATAGATAAGATCCTTATTAAAACTATAGTTAATAGACTAAATTAATATTATAATAACCTAAATTATATATTAGTATTAAGAACTAGCTAAGACTTTAAGGTAAAGAAAATTAGGTAAAGGGTAAATTATATAATCTAGAATATAGAGATTATACCTTAATATAATAAACTTAAAAACAGAGTATAGTATAGTAAAGTACTTAAGTACGCTAAATTAGCTAGAGAAAGGGTAATTATAAAATAAAATAATAATATTTACATTTAAGTATATACTAAAAATAAAGTAAAAGATCTAATAATACCTAAGGAAGAAATCTAAGTAAAAAAGGACCTATAGAGGTACTTAAAATACTTAGAATATTAGTAAATATCCTAGATATTATATATATAATACTACTGCCTATAGTATAGGTAAATAAAGGAAGTAAATAACTGCTTTTTAGTATAAATAAAGGAATATAAGGAATAAAAACCTTATTTAATTATTAATACCTTAGGATACTAAGTTATAAAAAGATTTAAAGGAACTTAAGTAGTCTAGCTTTAAGCTAATACTAAAATATAAGAATAAGCCCTAAACTATATTTAAAATTTGCACTATATTATTAAGTAAAGATAGAAGGTATAAAATAAAAAAGATATTAAAGAAAAAACCTTAGATAAAGAAATCTATAAAGCTATTACTAAGGTTAATAGGCTAGAAAATAAATAAAGTAATATACTAAAATATAGCTAGATTATAAAGTAGTTAGGCCTGGATAGTAATAAAAAAAGTTAAGAAGCTAAAGAAGCTACCTTAGATAAATAAATTATATAAATAAAAGCTAAGTATTAGGATAAACTGGCTTACTAGTATAAATGCCTTAATAATATTAACTATATAAACAGTAAATACAGTTATAATTACCTATAAATAGGAAAAGGGCACTGCTATTTATAATAAAGCGCTAGATAAGTAAAAAAGTAATAAAAAACAGACTTTTTATAAAGGCTTTATAGACTATAGTTAATAATAAATAATAAATATACCTAAACTTAAAAGTTAGAATTAAAGATAAGTAGCTAAATATACTTATAGATAGTAAAGTAGTTATAAACCTTATTTCCCTTAATATAGTTAATAAGCTAAAACTACTATAAAAAAATAAAAAAAGCCTTTATATAGTATAAAGTAAAGAAGAAAATGCTTATACTTATAAAAATAGAAACATTACCTAAGAGATTAATTACTTAAAGGTATTTATTAATAAAAAGAACTAAGGCATTAACTTTAATATTATTCCTATATAGAAATATAACTTAATACTTAGATACCTATAGCTAAAACGCTATAACTTACAATTTAACTAAAGAACTAGCTAGGTAACCTATAAAGATTACCCTTTAAATAATAAAACCAATTTAAATAATAATAATATAAGATCTTAAACTTTAACTAATAAGAGCAGTAAAGATAGGAGTAATATAATATTACCTATTTTAAAAGAAATATAATATAAGTACTATAAAAGCAGAATAAAATATATTAAATAAATAATAGTAACTCTTAAAGGATAATTTAAATAATTAAACTAAGATTTATAATAAATAAAACAGATTACTAATAAGGAATTTAATAAATAACTTAAGAATATACTAATTTAGTATTATATTTATAAAAAACTCTTTATAAAAGAGTTAGAAATAAAACTCCTAAAATACTTATACTAAGATATTAAAATAGTTCTAAAGGATAGTAAGAACTTAAAATTCTTCCTAATTTATAACCTTATAAAAATAAAACTTATAATATTAAAAGAATAGTTAAAAGATATACTTAGAAAAGGTTATATCTAAACCTTAAAGTCCTTAGTAAGATACCTTATTATATTTATTTTAAAACTAAATACAGATAAATTATAACTAGTTATAGACTATTAGTAACTTAATAAAATTATAGAAAAGGATAAAATACCTTTACCTTTTATTATAGAACTTAAGGATAGACTGTTTAAAAAATAATTCTTTATAACACTAGACCTTAAAATAGCCTATAACTTAATTAGGATTAAGGAAAGTAATAAATAGAAAATAGCTTTTTAAATAAAATATAGATTATTTAAATACCTAGTTATGCCTTTTAAACTTATAAATGCCCTTACAGTATTCTAAAGAATAATTATAAATATACTTTAAAAGTATCTTAATATCTTTATAGTTTACTACTTAGATAATATCCTTATCTTCTTTAATATAAAAGAAAAGTATATAGAATATATTTATAAGGTTTTAAAAGCACTATAAGATACTAATATACTTATTAAACCTATAAAAAGCTATTTTTACTAGAACTAAGTAATATACTTAGGTTATAAAATCTTATATAATAAAATAAAAATAGATAAATAAAAAATAGCTATAGTAACTAAGTAAAAGTAACTAACCTTAGTTAAGGAAGTATAATCTTTCTTAGGATTTACTAACTATTACTAATAATTTATTAAAAACTTTAGTAAAGTAGTAATCCCTTTTATAGAACTTATAAAAAAGGAAACCTAATTTAAATAAAATAAAAAAGCCTAGTAAGCCTTTAAGTAGCTTAAGAAAGCTATTACTAGTAAACTAGTTTTAGTTATATTTAACCCTAACTAGTAAGTTAAACTTAAAACTAATACTTTTAACTTTACCCTAGGAAGATAACTTAAATAATAAGATAATAATAGTATATTATACTTTATTACTTTTTACTTTTATAAAATATATAAAGCAGAACTTAACTACTCTATTTATAATAAAGAATTCCTAGCTATAGTTAACTACTTTAAGGAATTTTAATACTATCTTAAAGAAAGTAATTACCTAATTAAGGTATTTATAGACTATAAGAATATTACCTATTTTACTATAATGCAAGAACTAAACTAATAATAACTATACTATGCTAAATACTTATATAAATTTAATTTTATAATTATACACTGTAAGGAAACTAATAATAAACATATAGATATTATTAGTTAATAATATAATTTTAATATAGGAACTATTAAAATTAAAAAACAGCTTCTAAAAAAAAATAAATAAAAGGAATATAGATTTACCTAACCTATTAAAATAATTATATAAATAATACGTAATATTAACACTACTATAAAGCAAGGACATAACTTTTTTTATAAATTTTATTTATACTTACTATATAAATACTAAGGAGTAATAAAAATACTTAAAAAACTACAGAAATAAGATTATACTGTAAAAAGAAAAGATATTAAATAAGTTATTAAGTAATATAATCTATACTTATATATAAAAGCATAAAGATATAAACCCTACAAATAGTTATAACTACTACTAGTAGTATAATAACCTTAGGACTTAATTATAATAGACTTTATTATAAAGTTACCCTTATCTAAAGATCCCTTAACTAGAATCTTCTATAATAGTATTATAGTTATAGTTAACTAACTTATAAAATTCTTATACTACCTCCTGTTTTAAGAAGTAATAAATATAGAATAACTTTCTTATGTTTTTTACTAATATATTATTAGTATTTATAGCCTACCTATAAAAATCCTTTTAAATAGAGAACTTATATTTATATTAGTATTTTAGAAATTACTTATAGCATAACTTAGACTAAACTACTAACTTATAACTACATTTTAACTACAGGTTAATAGATAAACTAAATAAATAAACTAAGTACTTAAATAATACCTATAATATTATATTAATTATAAATAGAATAATTAGGTTAAGAAACTCCCTATAGCCTAACTTGCCTATAATACTATATATAATAAAAGCATAAAGCTTATACTAGCTTATACTAATTTTAGATTTATACTAGATATATACTATAATATATAACTAGAAAAGTTAATTAATCTAGTTACTATTATTAAAAGTAATAATCTTAAAAATCTATATAAAGAAATAAAAATAAAACTTAAATTTATTAGAAAATAAATAAAAAACTATTATAACCTAAAATAGTTAAAAAGACTAACCTTTTTAAAGGAAGATATAGTTTACCTAGTTATAAAAAACATTAAAATAGATTAACTAATATACAAACTAGACTATAAGTTTATTAGACCTTATAAGGTACTATAAAAAATCTTAAAAAATAATTACAAACTAGACTTACTAAAGAAAGTTAAGCTCTATCTAGTCTTTTACGTTTTATTACTTAAGTTAGCAGTAAATATAATATAAGTTAAAATAGGTAATAAACTATAAGAAATCTTAGGACTAGAAGTTTATAAAGTAAAGGTAATTAGGGATACCTGTAAAATTAACAGTTAAAGGGAATACTTAATAAAATAGAAAGACTACCTAAAAAATAAAAATATATAGGAACTACTAAAACACCTTATTAATACTTAATAACTCCTAAGGAACTTTTACTAGTAATACTAGAAGATAAGGGGTTAAGATTAAAAACCTTACCTTAGTTAATAATATTAGAAGCCCCTGATAGTTAAGCCTCTATAACAGTAAATAACTTCGCATTATCTAGAACCTTTAGATTATTTATAGTCTTAATATTTTAATAAAGTATCTTATTACTACACTTTTATAACTATCTTTTCTAATAATAAAGTTATATTAGATAACTTAAATGCTTATTTACTTACTATTATAACTATAATAATTTAGTTTTAGCTATCTCCTTTTTACGCTCTAAATAACATTTCTTTATAGCAAAATAATTAGCTATAAAAATCAGTACCTAGGAAACTACAGAACATCTAGATAAAAAATAAACCTTTAAGTATTAAGATACCTTTATTATTATATTTATAACTATAGCGCATATACTAAGCGTATTTAAAATAACCCTCCTTAGCTTAGTATTTAAGGCCTTAGGGTTTATAATAACTACATAGTATAATAAGAAAACTGGTATTTTTAATTAAAATTGCTTATACTTAATAATTATAAGTAGCCTTAGACTTTAACATAGTATTAGCAAAACAGTAAAATATTATAAGTTTAAGTTAGTATATACTAGGATAATATCAAAAGAAAGCGAATATGCAGGTCTTAAGGATAAGACTAATAGAGGGAGGGAGATTATATTATAACCTAATAGGTAGAAGCGCTTACGTTATATATACCCTATTTATTTTTTACTAATTATTTAATAACTTACGCTTTACCCTAGTATATATTATAAGCCTTAGCAATTAACTTATAATATTAACTTATAACTTACTATAAGCCTGGCTTACTATACTATAAGCTACTAAGTATATATATATATTTATTTAGTACTAGATAGAACTTAGCTTACTAGCTATTAATAATACTTCTTTATATTAATTAAGCTTAATACGTATTAAATCTACTATTAAGAGACGTAATACTTTAATAACGCTTAGTATACGCCCTACGCAATCTGCTAACAATAAACCTAAGCACGGCTTAGTTTAATATAGTTAGACCTAACCGTTACAATCTAGTTATATAGATAATTAAAGATATATCTATTTTTTTAGCTATATGTAACATTTACATGTAAATTTTAGTAGTCTTAGTTGTATTAGCCTTTTATAACTATATTACACTTTTATGCCTAACTAAGCTTGCTTAGTTAGCCCCCCCCCCCTGGCTCGAGCTAACAGGTAGTATAATTTAAATATTAATTACCCCTTAAAAGGCAAAGCTTTATTAAGTTAATATTATTAAGTTAATAGCCTTATTTATAGCCTAAACTTACTATAAATAGACTAGCTTTAAAGCTTTACTTTTTAGCTAGCTTAAATCTTCCTTTTATAACTTACTTTAAAAAAATACTATACTTTAATTATTTAATATACTTTAATACTAAGTTATCTAACCTAACTTCTAATTATAATTACTAATAATATTATTATTCTTTTTTTTTTAAAGAAAACTATATTATTTACTTAAAATACTAACTAATCTAGTTATATAGTTATTTAAAAATATATCCGTTTTTTTAGCTATATATAACTTTTATACTTAAATTTTAATACAACTAACTGTCTTAAGGTTTTGTACATGTCTTGGGGTTTTGTGTCCAACTAAGCTTGCTTAGTTGGCCCCCCCCCCCTTCGCCTCGAGCCAACGGGTAAACAATCACCCAGCTTCCCCAAATAAATACGGTAATCAGGAAAGCAAATATTACCCCAGGACAGTGGTCAGAGGCTAAGTACAAGGAAAGCATGGTGACTTTCAACGCCATATCAGTCTTTCTGTCGGCCCTGTTGCTTCTGCCGGAGCTCAAAGAGACTGTTGCCCGTCACAACACGATATCTAACTTGACTATTGTACCCAGTGACATGCACTACACACTCGATTTCAATGAGAAGGATGCTGCCGAGGACATCTCTAATAGCCTAACAACAAGGAAGGGGTCGGCATGACCAGTAGCTATCCAATTACTGAGCTCTTAGAGGTAATAATTGTGAACAAAATGGGCGCTCGGCAAAGAGCTGCGTCCAGTCACAATTATCATCATTTTGGTGTAAGGGGGTGATAAGGAATTGGGTCAGATCAAATTGTGTAGGGTGGTAACCCTAAATAACTGCACGAAGCGGATAAGACTCCATTCATACAGATTATCAACACCATGCGTACTTGCGTAGGTCATGCAGCAGCGGACTGGATGGCGCAGAGAAACTGTCTGCGCGTTCGGCTAATTTTAGCTCTCGGAACTCGGGCCTGATTCAAGGCGCTAGCGTGGCCAATTCTTCAACAGGAATGTGACACAAGAGTCTGCTACCGGGTAAATGATAACGGGTCTAGGGGGTGAAATAAAACGTCTGACATGAAGATCCGATTTTGTATGGTAAATGTGGATTCCAGCGTCAGACAGTTTATTTCACCCGGAGGCGGGCATAGCCGTTTTTGAGATAGTAATAAAGTTAATATAACGCTATTGCTTCGGCTTACGATAGACTATTCGAGACTCTGACCATGCCTCGGGGTGTCAAAAAACATCTGACGTGGGAATCCACATTCGCCATACAAAATCAGACCTTCACGTCAGACGTTTTCTGACACCCCCTAGCCATGCTCGGAGTCTCAAAAGAAGTTGGGGCAGAGGACCACATGGTTTTTGTAGCACAGACCCAAACGCTATGGTAAAGGCAACTCAGCGATCATGCATTAACGTGCGAAAGACCCAATGAAGAGCGGAAAGAGCAGCGACAAAAGGTCCTGGGCACCAGAAGTTCTTTCTTGGTACCTCGTAGGCTAAGCTCTCAAGGCGCAACAAAATGATAATGGAAACGACCAAGCCTGGCTCGAGGCAACATAGGAGATCCATTCCTCCTTCTCTAATGTCAAACAATACACAACACGCATTCTGCGGTCGTATCCCCTTGACCCCTTGCCTTAAGCCAACTCTAGATTGGGAACGAGTCTCTCAACTCTATTGTGCCCTGACAGTTAGGAATAACCATAGCCGTAAGGCGCCATTGGCTAGGTAGGATAAAATACGAGCGAGCTCCGATTAGGTAGCTAGTATTGGTCAGATAACAGATCCATTCAAACTGAATTTTTTACTTTTCCGTCACTCTCTGTTGGACATGTATCCACATTCCTGTTTGCGTTTATCTACTAAGATAAAAATCCCTCTATAGCGATACTGTTTATAATTCCAGTAGGCCGAGTAAGTACCTTGGTTTCAAGTTCTGTTTAACCTCCTCATTATACATTCCTACCTCTCTCCGTTATAATCTCTACTACCTGCCTAAGGTTGTATTACCTTGTAGTCATTGAAAACAATGGAAAATCGAGGACTTGGTCTTATTATTATTAATGGTGTCTTTTTCTTCATTTCACTCATCTTCCTGCTGATACGCTGTTTTGTACGATTGTTCATCGTGAAGAAATTCTCTGCCGATGATTATTTTATCATACTTGGGACTGTAAGTTGTATATTAGATACTGTTGACTGAAATTTCATAACAGTTAATAGTCTTTCTTTGCTCTCAGTGCAATTTTCTCCACTGTGGCTGTCAAATATGGGCTGGGACAACATCTGCGAGACATCGAGATACAAAATGTCTCCAATGCCCTCAAGGTAGGCGTGTATTCAATTTACTTTACTCCTACCGGTTGGTTCTAATAACTTATTGCAGTATTTATGGCTTTGCTGCCTGTTTTACTACCTCGCCACGGTAGCAGCTAGGGTTACTGTATGCTGGTTCATGCTAACTGTAGCCGTGAACAGCCACCAAATAATTATCTACTGTGCAATAACTGCAGCCACTTTCTCCGGCATCTTTCTGTTTTCGATGACAGTCTTTCAATGCAGCCCTATCTCATCCTTCTGGGACAAGACTCAGATTGGAGTTTGCATTGAGATTGATTTCATGATCATGGCTGCCATACTGTACAGTGTAGCGGCTATAATATCAGACTTGGTTACTGTAACTCTATCTGCTTATACAATTTGGAAACTGCAGATTGACACGGAGAAGAAACTATTACTTATACCAGCTGTCTCTATGGGTTGTGTGTGAGTTTCTCACGTAATTAAATCGTGGTTATCGTGCTAACTTTGCTCCAGCTCTTCTATAGCAGTGATTGCGCGGTTGCCTGCTCTCGTGAAGCTGAAAAGCCCCGACATTCTTTGTACGCCCCATACCCTGTCTCTCGTTTCCAATAAGCAAGTTAACCATTTCTACAATAGGGGACGCTATAGACGTAGTGAAATGGTCCACTGTCGAACAAGGATTGGCCGTCACAGCCTGTAGTATTTCAAGCTTTTGGTCTTTACGCTCGCGGCCAGGGGATCGAACACGACCCGCGGCCATGGAATCTGAGATGTCGCCAATTCGTCTACCTATTGCTACGCCCGATGATCACACCCCACTACACAGCCCAACTTTTGAATCCGCTGGGCCTACTGTAGTTAACAGTCCTGAGAGCCATGATATGAACTACAGTTCTTTAGAAATTGATATAGCAAGTGGGCGCAGAGACAAGGTTGCAGGTGTGACAGACGTAGGACCAGTGGGAATCTTCATAATGGAAGATATCGATCAGTATGGATATGAAACCGAGATGGACGAATTTGTTCATTATGAACCTGCGAGATGTTCTAGCTCTGTATTATATCGGAATATGATCTAAGGTCGCCAGATAGGTGGCACTCCCATGATACGTGGTCTGCACAAACTAAGAGCTGCGTTGTTCGCCCTCTAATAGGGTCATCGTTGGATTTTCTGTTGTAAGGGACTATTCTTTGGCTTTGTCTGCTTTGCTGCTGGCATCTGTAACAAAGCTCGAGATGGAATTAGTGGGAAGAATTCAGGATGAATATTATGTTCAACTCTTATAATACAAGCAATTCCATGTCTAGTGATGGCGATTGAAAAAACAGATAGATAATAAGTCAATGAGCGACAGGTAACGTGCTATGATTTACAGTAAACGCCTGTCTAACAAGGCTATTCCTCGATGTGTATACAATCATAAAGCCACGAATTACTTCTATATAATGACCGGTTACACTTGTAATGGTGATCTGGATCTCGGCGGGTATCTAGCTGTAGTGGTGCCACTATTGATGGCTGGTTATATGCAAACCTAGAGGATTAATTAATGATATGCTAGCTAGCTTTCATGCCGCCTCCAATAACAGCCTTGTAGACGGTGAGGTTGCCAGAATAGAGGAAATTGTGCAGAGTCTCAGCCGAACCGTGAGCCGTATGATAAGAAGGCATCGACGTTGGACTTTGATTCATTGAAACACTGTATCGCCGCCTTATGACCTTTTCTTCTTTCGGAATGGCTCCAACAGGTTCAAGTACCAAAATTTCAGACAGAGAAGAGCTCTTGCGCATCTCCTGACTCAGGTTATATTAGATGCGTTTAGTCCAACGGCTATGGCAGGTGTATCGGATGCTAAAGGTAGACCAGGAATGCGATATTCCAGTGCTCCAGTGTCATCATCTTGCATTCAGCCACTCGATGAGACAAATTAAGCGACACTAGTCTATCTTGGACGGCACCCAAAGCTGCCAAATCGTGGGATGAGTGGCTGAGCATGGGAGAACACAGTAGATCGATAGCAGTATATTAAAGAGGATCCCTTGTGGTTGCTGCATCTCAGATAGACCTTACATTTTACTTTCCTTTTTGCTGAGTCTCCAGAGCAAGATTCTTTAGTAAGATCCGCTGGATGAATTATGAAGAAGTGGTAATCGAGTTGGGGGGATGGTTGAATGTTGGTTCTCCAAAAGATTATCAGCGCTGTAGCCAATTAATGACGGCCTCAGTACCTCACTCTGTGAGATAATAGAAGGTCTCTGATAGAGTCCATCCTGATTGATGCCAAGAGCTCAAGATCTATACTAACTTCTCACGATGCTATAGTACGAGCCGGGCCATGTCGGTAGATTATCGGTCTGCTCTCAGACTCGAGGCTCCCCTGGATAAGCTGGCAAAGAGCTTCATCCGGACGCGTTTACTCTACCCAAATATGTCTCATATACGAATTTCAAGTAGTCCCCCTGGGGTTCCATACTACAATCCAGCTCACGGTGATGCCAGGGCTCCACTCGAGTTCAACAAGGGTTGCTTTCACCTTGGCTGGCTAGTATAGCTCAGCTTCGCTACCTAGGGTAAGGTTTCTGTGAGCTTGGACTAAAGACCAATGGGCCATGGTTCGCAAAGCTCATCCCACTTCGGGATCTCGCCAAATGCGCAAGGTGGTTTGTCTACTCCATACAAAGCGGCCATCAAGCGAAATGAGTGTGGAGTGCGCAAAGCAACGGGAGCTCCCGCCGGGAACGCGACAAGCGGATAACTGCTGCACAAGACCACTTGAAAAAAGCAAATAGGGTTCGGCAATTGGTTGAGCCGTAGGGACATGTGCAGGCGGCTAATAGCTAGGGAGGCAAAAATGCTCCGGACGGCTAGTTTAAGTGTTAGAAATACTAGATAACTTAGGGTAGAGCTATATTATCTTATGGTCCTTTGGAGAATTTGGAAGACTTTTTTGTCAGCTCACTGAGAAGATGTCCCAAGCCATTTTGTTACCATGGTGAAGTTCCTGGCATTAGCTCCAAGTCCCCATATATCCACTACTACTGCTCCATCGACAACTAATCTTATTCATGATCCTTGTATGTCATTCATCCCATTTGCACACTATGAATTCTTCTCTCTTCTCTCTTTTCTGGTAATGTTGTTTTGACCGGCAAGAGCTCCGGTCCCTCTCAAGGTAACTAATCACATCGACGATCAGGCCAATGCTACTACGAGATCTCCAATACGAGCTCAGCCAGCCATCATCCTTGTTAACTCCAATGACAATCTTGACGATTCAAGGCTGGTTAAAAAAGAATGCATGGTCTTGGCAAGAAAATCCAGGCATCAGGCCACGATGCATAATCATGATTCATTCATGTACGGTCTTCAACACCGTCACGAGCTTGATAATCGGAAGGTGACTAACCAAAAACAAGATTCTGCATCCCTGAGGTTGGTGATCTAATATGAGGCTTGAAAATAAGGCCTTCCACCTCGGAAAGAACTACTGCTGTATCACCGTGTCATCACACCGATCCAATTTGCCTTGCTCTGTCACTCTGTCGCAAAAGCCAAAGCCTCAGCGTCGTGGCGATCGACGATCACTTCGGTCAATACGACGTTGTACTATAGCAAAGATTGATATCGATTTCTGTATGCTGATGAAAGCCATACTGCATGTGCAGATCTTGGAGGAGCTGAAACATTTAGCGATAATCTAGGTAGTGATCTCCAAGGAATTAAATAGTCGACCAAGTGGCTAAATAGATGCTGTTACCCTATTGGGTCCCTTTGACAGGTAACGAGCAGTAGAGATATCAAAATGCAGACTATCAGACCGAGTCAGGCCTGACTGACAAATCGTGAGGCTGGCAGACGTTTAGAGTGGTGATACAAACTCCGTAAAAACACGGAACTTCTTATCAGGGTATGTAAAACGCAGATCACTCTTGTTTTCACCTCCCTCAGCGATTTCCCTTCGTAAACCAAGCCCTTTATGAACATTGCCCCTCTGGGACATCCCAACGGGTCCTTGACTACTGCCCGTGGCAGGGGTAAGAAATAACATGTCAGTATTGCCACATTTAGTGGTGAACGTTTTGATGGAAATGTCTTGTAATTTTTGGGGCTAGAGTGAGGTACCCTCGGGGAGCAAGAAAACACCGGACCTTGGTATAGGGTGTTAAAATAAACTTAGAAAAGAGCCCCCTAAACTTAGGCTAGATTTGCCTGAATATTTTTATCGCTTAGGGTTAAGGTCCTGTGTTTTCTTTCCTCCCCTAGGGTACTGCTGCGGCACATGCATAGTTACAATCCACTTTCTCTTCTGGACCAACGGTGCCTGTTTGGGGTTCCTCTCCCTGTAAGCGTTACGAAAGCGCTTTACCGCGTTGAGGAGCGATCTTCAGTAGGAAAAAGAAAAGGCAGAAAATAGTTGCGTGCGCTGTGCCAAAGTCAGACGCCAGATGTAACGCTCTGTGCCCTTGTTCTGGCCCTTGCGTTCCTCTCCGCATAAAACTCATCAACTAATTCTGCCCTTTTTGTGTTTTCGTCCCATGAAAAGCATTGATCATCGGCGTCAAGCCACCGGGCTGAGACTTCCGGCAATTGGGTCCAATTAAAACCGTAGTCTCAGCGCTCCCTACCGGGCTATCGGCAATAAGACATTCACTTTGGCTGGTGAGACTCTGCAGGCTAGACTTGCCCTTTTGCCGATCGCTGCATGATCCAGTAGAGGCAGCTTAGACAGTTCAGTCAGGAACGCGTGGTAGTCGTGGCTGTCTCGGTCTAGGACATTGTTTGCGGGTCCAAAAAAAAAAAAAAAAGAAGTAATTATGCCAAGTTTACTGCGGGTTAAGCAACGCCCCTCTCCCCCCGTTTTGGCTTTCAGCCAAGGACCGGGAGGGCAGAGCAAATGAGGGCGCTTGATGCGGGTGCTTCGAGTCGTCGTTGACGACGTGGCTACCGCGAGACCCTTGTGCCTCACACGAGCAATCCACTACACTCAACGTCTTATGCTGTGCATTTTCAGGATTTCAGCTTTGGAGAGTAATGCAGAGTATTTCTGTTGGACGTCGTGGATCAAATCACTGCAGTTAGCCGCGGGAGACACGGAACCGCGCCTGGATCCATGACGATGCTACGTCTTGGTCACGGAGCAAAGGTCCGGACAGCCAAGGCAGTGTCACGATGTAATTTTGTTGTTTTCTCATCAATGTTTTTCTCCTGAGCTCATTTTGCTCCTCGTCCAACACTACAACTGTTCTGTCCTATTCTTAGCTGAAATTGGACTTTGATGCCCTGAATCCCCAGAGTGCGGGCGCTAACCAAACATGCCGGGGCCATCCGTTGGCCTGAAAATTTACGAGCGGACTCTAGTCTCTCGCCCTACAATTCTAAAATACTTAGCGGGCATCGGCAGTTAGAGTCGTACTGTTACGCAAAAAGTATATTGAAACAATGCAACCATCCCTGTCAGAAATTAGACGTGACGAAGAGTGAAGAAACATGATCTGAGCAGGGAAAACATGGGTCTCTCCCTCGTCCCGGCCAGATACCGAGTGGATGACGGAGATCACAGACCAAGGGAGGATGAGTTGAGCCCCACTAGCAGACACAGACCGGTGCAGTGATCGCCCCGAGTTCCGCTGCTCAAAGTCTATGGACTGGACTCAGCTGAGATGTAGGATGCGGAATATCGTCACGTAGCATTATGGCTTGAGAGTAACCTCGTTCAGTCAGGGAGACGGGTCCTTGATCAGGGAACTCAACGCTTCTGGTGTGAGCCGTGAAGTATAAAGAGGCCATCATCCTCCCTCTTGGACTCAAAATCCTCATCAACACTCATCAACATCTCCAACAGCATCCTCAACACTTTCACTCACTCCCAAAACCCAACTTTTTTCAACTCAACTCCATTCAAAATGCAGTTCACCAAGATCGCCTCCGTCCTCGCCATGGCCGCCGCTGCCATCGCTGCTCCCGCTCCCGGCAACTACGAGGTCGAGCCTCGCACTGGCGGCAGCAACAATGGCAACAACCAGCCCGCCTGCTCTGCTCAGAGCCAGAATGTTTGCTGCACCGGCATCGCCTGTCTTGTTCAGATCCTTGGCGCTGGTTGCTCCACCACCTCCTACTGCTGCCAATCTGATGCTCCTCTGGCTGTCGTAAGTAGCCCAGAAAAGGGAGAACAAGATCTAATACTAACTATTTTCAGGGTGCTCTCGTCAACATCAACGCCCTCAACTGTGTCAAGGTTCTCTAATTGACACGCCTCGGCGACTTGACCTACTCCTTGGAGTAACTAGTTGGATTGTTGAATATTGGGGCACATATGATTGGGGAATCTGACGGAGAAAGCCTATGCCAGCTACTCCGTATGTCAATAGGCAGTGTTGATGTTTGTATTTACTTCGATGACCTTAATTTGAGGTTGAATATACATACAGGGGTTATATACTTGACTTTACTTGTCTCTTGACTGTGAATGATGAAATGACATCAACAAGCTCAGCACGATAACAGAAACAAAATCAACCAGATCTCATAAGCAAAGTCAACATATGATCACATGAACGACCCTCGGACAAGGCTTGGAGCTGATTAAATTAACATAAACATCATCGTCCAGGCAAGCTTCAACTCTACTTATCATACTCTCGTAAACTTGTACTTAAAGTCAATGCCGTTACCGGATGCAGCGGAGTTCAAAACTTAATCAGAGAATGTAACCCAGGGATCCCTGACAATCGGCTCATCCATTACCGTTAAAGAAACAACTTAAAATTAGTTTCAACTACAGCTCTGACCTATAGCAGCAAGTGTACGTTTTGAAAACTGCTAAGGTCGTATCCATGCTCGAATAGATCGTTCCAGGCTGTGTCGATGCTTGGCGTAGGATACTCCTGACGAAGCGGTGGATTCTGACTTTTGACTCCAAACCATGACATGAACTCTGTGTCGATCTCGCCCTCGGCATGTGACGTGTTGTCGAAAATTGCCAACGTTGCATTACCCAATCTCCGTATGATCTGGGTACTCCTCTCACCAACCTTTTTGCCGTGTGATATTTTGGAGAGGAGCCTCACGCAGGTTTCAATGTTGGCCTCGACGACTTCTCTTGTGAGTTCGAGACGGACCACGGAACTTGCTCTGATGGAGTACAGCATCGTAACAGCAGCCATAAACAACGAGTCCAGCGCCACAAAAGTGTAGATTATCTTGTTCTTCGCGTATAGGGCATTGTAGCAGCTAATGAGGCTTATGGATGAATCAGCGCATAAGCGAATGGCGTCTGCGCTGCTCACCGGCGATGCATGAGATGGTCGGTGGAGGTTGATGACGGCTTGGTGATAGGCGATTTGGAACCACTCTGGCGTTTGGTACATTGACAGTGGCGCGAGGTATCTCGGGGCGGAGAGAAGCCACGCGTTGAGACGGGTGTAGTGCTGTTGGCGTATGGCGTCGAGGTTTCGGCCTTCGAGGTTGATGCCGCCCGCTGAGTGGAGAGCTGAGTAGATTCCCGCGTTGATCTGACGTAGTTCGACGATATGACGAAATGCAGACATGTCTCTGACGTCGGGCAGGATATTCGCTATGGCTTGGTCTGCAGGTCCGGCAATTTGCTCGTCGGTGAGGACCAATGGCAGGGGTACCGTGATATCAGCGTCTTGAATGCCCAATGGCCGGCCGAGAGAGATTGAGACACTGCGATCCATGGTGTACAAGCTCCAGAACAACCGTTTTCGCATCTCGGCATCGAGCAGCGTCTTATTGGCCATGCTCTCCTCCCGATGCATGTCGATACCTACTGCAAGCCTCAACGCCATGCCAACGGTGTACCACAAATTGACCGACTGCGGCTCGTTGCTGCCGAACAGGCAAAGCAGGGAAAGACAGCGTATGCAGTCGAGGTCATCAGCTGAAAGCACCGCGTCAAGATCACGCACAGCTGCCTCGAAGAAGACCTCGTGAGCAACGGGCGCGTCTGAACTAATGCGTGCTTTTTCTGATGCTCCAATCGCGAGAACCATGTGTACTTCAAACGCTGACAATCTGCTCCTCACTTGGCCGTTGCAGTATGGTATGTAATGCTGCTCCATGAACGATGGGCGATGGAGGACCGGGTATTGCGGCCATCGACGATCGAAGAATACTTCAATCAGGCTGAGGCCGTCTCGGTGAAGCGAGAACGTGTTTGACGTGGCGGTCGGAGGCGTCTCACTGGCTGACAACCCATGCCACAACTGCCAAGGCCCCGTCATGAACCCCGTCTCGGAAGCGCCATTAGGTCCCAATCCCCTAAAAGTTGGCAGAAGCATGCGTCCAACATATCCCCTCTCCAAACTCCCAACCGAGCCATCGGGTTCTTGGCGATCGGCGACAGATCTTATCTGCAGATGCTGACTCTCCTGAGACCGAGCCTCCGAGGGCAGTCTCGATTGCATGGCGAGTTGTGTCTGCAGCTCATTCACCCGGTCTTTCAGGCGCTCTACCTGGCCTCTCAGATGGTCGCACTCGCATTCCCTGTCGACCTTGACAACGAGACGATCTGAGGGGACACAAGGAACATTTGCAGCAGCACAAGCCCCGCATACGGGATGTCTACCGTCACACTTTCACACAAAAAAGTCAGTTCATTATGTCGTCGTGAACACGAGAAGATGTGGTAGCACGTACTTTTTGTTTTCTTCGGCGACATCTCTGGCACGCTGCCGATATCCTCTTGAGGCCACGACGCGGCGATCTTATCCGGTCAGTGTCCCTGTCCGAGTGCGTGTCGTAAGCTGAGGCCGATTCGAACACGGCGGGAAGTTCTCCATCATCGGTGGCGGACATTTTCGGATTGGTGTCTTTGGTGATGATAGTTTATTAAGAGGGATGAAATTGTTAATGCGCAAGAGTCAGAAGTGACCCACTTTATCGATAAGAACAATCTATCTCCGGTTCAATGCCGGCATAGCCGATGCTGAAAAGATGGATCTTGCTGAGATTCGGCCGGATTCGGCCCTTATGCCCGGCCTTATCTTGCATGTCGTGATTGAAGCAGACAATGGTCTTGTTTTGTAGTGGGAACAACTGATATTCAGAGTTTTCTTGGTGTTTAGATAAGACTCTATTTATATAGTGGCTACACTATGTCAACCCGGTGAGAATCGAGGCTCCGATATTGACGTCATTAATTAAATGAAATCATTATCTGAATTTATTAAGACCCATCTGGTGTTTTTCTTTTAATAATAGTTACTTAATAAGAAAGACTCTAACGCATAAGTTACTGTAGACAGTTTCTAGGTGGAAGAGTTAGCTTGTTAGCTACTTTTCACTCAATTGTCCCGCCATGTTCTTTTTCTGGATGACATCAATAACTCAAAACCTCTCAACTTGACATCAATAAATATCTAGGTCTACTTCTGTTTAGGTCCAAGGACAAGATCAGTAGTATAAGCACAACTCATCTATTACTCTCATTGTAACATCACCAATTCACCACGTCAATTTAATCTGTTGCAAGGTAATAAATAACAAAAGTTCGCCTTATGAGACTCCAGGGTACGTAAAGCCCAGGACTGATGTCATTTCTCCAAAATGGACCCAGTTGAACGAGCCCTCAAGCGCAAAAACGGAGCCGGCACGTGGAAAAGACTCACTATTGCTTGACGTCGATGAGGCTGAATGGATCAAATAAGCTACTGGCGCGGTGAACCCAGCAAGAGACTCAAGGGTCCTCTCCAGTCATGACTCCACTCAATCGAGCTTCTCATTATCTCAGCAAGCGAGCCCTTGTCACCATCTCAACGCGGTCAAGCTCTTCAGTTGGCGACTATCCCCCCAGCCAGTGAAAACACAGCACTTGTACCCCGCAAACAGCACTATCAGTAGCCTAAACCGAGTCTACGGGTGTGAAGCTTATCACCTACGGAACCCCATCGGAAGCCGGTGGGACGCCCTCTCATCGCCCTTATCTCTACGGAATGCCCCCCAGTCACCGTCACAGACATCCCCCAAACCACCACAGAATCACAATGCCTCGCCCAATAGTTCCAGCGCACCAACGCCAAAGAGCTGCAGAAGCCTGCAACTTGTGTCGCGAGACCAAAAAGAGATGCAGTGGCTCTGCACCCTGTACGCAATGTGTTCGTCGCGGCCTAGAGTCGCAGTGCTTCATCACCTATGCTCCGAGGGGGTCGAGAACAAGAGCTCGCGCTGAGGCTGCAAAGGCTGCGGCGGCGGGATCAGTTACTACGGAGCAGATGAGCGCGAGTTCGCATCAGAGCAGTCAGCCGATGGAGACGGATGAGGGGTATAGACCATTGTCGCCGTCGCATTCGCAGCAGGATGATGAGAAGGACAGTCAGACTGAAGCGTCGAATCCACCACGGATGCTGCTGAACTCGAGAGGCGAAAGAGGTATGAAAGCCGGTCACATTTGTAGATGAAATGCTTATTTGTTAGTTTATATTGGAGGCGCAGCGTCAATCTCGTTTCTGCAGATTGTGCGAAATTTGGTATCTCAACAAATTGGACCATCGGCATTTTCTCACAATGAGAAGAGCGACACGATGCTTGAGATTGAGTCGCCAACAGCTACAACACACGATGAGACGAGCGCGATGAGATTAAGTCCCGAGCAGAAACAGCAATATTTGAGGTCTTATTACGTAGTGGTATGTCTACACCAACAATTCTCGAGCATATGCTGATGAAAGCAGACCGAAGCGTTAATCCACGTCTTTGACGCGTCGGAATTCGAGAGTCTCCTCAATCTAGACGACGACACAGGCTACTCTCCCTCTCCCAATCTCTCACCCCTCAAACAAGCCTCAATCGACCTAGTAATCGCAATCGGCGCTCAATGCGAGTCCCTCTCCGCCGCCCGCACAATAGGCCAAGCATATTTCCGCCGCGCTCGCAGCCAAGCATTCGTCGGTTTCCTCGAAGATCCAGACCTAGACATGGTCCGCACATTCCTCCTCATGGCCTTCTTCATGCTCGGCGAGTGCAGGAGAAACGCAGCGTTTATGTATCTCGGAGTCGCTGCAAAAGCCGCTCTCGCTCTGGGTCTGCATAGTCGAGAGTCTTATGCTGCGAAACCAGGACCGGAGGATCAGGCAAAGTAAGTTTGGGCCTTTATAGTGATCGGATATGGCTAATTGGTTAGGCTGCGGGTATGGATGAGCGTGTGTATCCTTGATAAGCTTGTTAATTCGCTTCTCGGCCGACCATCCGCCTCTGCCCAGATCCGATCGAATAGCAGTAGTAAATTGGATGACGTCGCGCAGAAGGGCGATAGCATTACCGAGCATTTGATGGCCTCCAACAGAGTTTCCACCATCATCAACGATATTACAGACACTTTATATGACCAGAAGAAGGTCAGTACTGCGATAGTCGAGCAATTCTTGCAAGACATTGAACGCTGGAAACGAGAACTTCCTGCTTCTGTCAAGATACCTTCGGCAGATCCCAGTCCAGGAACAGTAACGCAACAACACGGAGCTATTGCCAAGGTTTATGTGTCATGTCTTTATTACCTAGCTGTAATGCTTGTTTCAAGACCATTCTTGGTTTCGGCACTTACATCCAAGGGTCTTGGGAAGGGAGCGCATACTCAGTTGGCCGCTGCATGTCTCGATGCAGCCATGTATTTGTCGCAAACATGTTCCGAAGCTCTCAACGCTGGGCTGTTGCAGGGAAACATGTGCATTATGAAGTGAGTTTACTAGCCATCTCCAAAGATCTACATGCTGATCATCTACAGAGCTCTCGTCTTCGCGTCAGGACTAGTACTCGGCCTAGAGATATTCGCCAAATACCCTGTGGAATCAGACATCAGTAGCGCATTCGAAGGCGCCAAAGACGTCCTCAGACATTTAGCAACGCAAAGTCCACAAGCAGCACATTATCTCGACATTCTGACAACTCTATCTGGGGCAATTGACAAGCGACGAGCAAACGAAGCATCTAGCGGAAGAAGTCGCTATGTCTCTAAGCTATTTAGTCTGGATGCACCGCCTGAGACAGCGGGGTCACAATCTGCCCAGCAGATGCTTGATACCATGTTTCCTTTCACAGATGCTCAGACTGGTCAGATGATGGATGATACGATGCAGGATTGGGTGTTTCAGCAGCCTGATGGCGGTGACTTTAGTTTGGACTGGGAGACGTTGAATGTGTCGCTATGGGATACGTATCCATTTTTATCATGAGTTAGCTGTCTGTAGAACTGTACGAATTGATGAACCTGTATGAACAATCACCATCTTCAACATCGTCGTTTGTGATAACCGTCGTGATAACAACGACACCGACACATCACATCCAACGTCCGCTAATCATCGGTACAATTGATCAAATGACTACCCCAGAAAATATCCATCCACGATCCGCAGATCCGCACTGAGTTTCCCGCAAATACTGTACGCGGAAGCTATCAGCAAAACGGGTGCAGTGCATTACCCGACGCTAGCGGATATCGCACCACTTCCGTGCTGGGGACTTCCGCTATCTCTAGATAACCTATCGTGAATACGGAACTTCCGAAAATCACAGCCGCAGGCGGTTGAAGATGTTGATAGTGGTTGCAGGGCGGGTATGAACTCTGAATGGTTGGCGATCCGGGGTAGATAACGTTTGGACGAGAGGAAGCTAAATAGTGATGGTTGCTCGACTTCAAATCGATTCAATTCATCATCAACAACTCATTCAATACAATAACATCTCATCTCATCCTACACTCACTCAATCTCATCGTCTCATCTCAAACCGACTATCCATCTCACTAGACTTCCCATCTCACACCTTCACAATGATCAAGGACAACGCTCCCACCATGCCCAACTGGAAGCGTCTCAACGTTGGTGTCATCGGCGGTGGCATCGGCGGCATGTCAGTAGCCATCGCTCTCCGCCGCGCAGGCCACGACGTCACCATCTACGAGCGCTCAGACTTTGCCGGTGAAGTCGGCGCCTCAGTATCCTGCGCCGCCAACGGAACTCGCTGGCTGCACGAGTGGGACGTCGACGTCGCCAAGGGTGACCCCGTCGTTCTCAAGAAGCTCATCAACCGCGACTGGAAGACCGGCGAGCCTGTCAGTGTCTACGATCTCGATGACTACGAGAAGCGATGGGGTTTCGTGTACAACATGTTTCACAGACAATACATGCACGCTATGCTCAAGGATACTGCTATGGGCGAGGGCGAGGGTACCCCTGCTAAGCTACTGGTCAACCACAAGTGCTCCGCTATCGACTTCCCCACGGGCACTATCACCTTTGAGAATGGTGTCACTGCCAAGCATGATCTTATTATTGGTGCTGATGGTATTGGCTCTGCTGTTCGAAGGATCCTCGGCATCAACCCCGAGAAGAAGCCCTCTGACCAGAGCTGCCTCCACTGCAACGTCACAACCGAAGAAGCCGTCAAGGCTGGTCTCGTCGACTACTCACAAAACAGTGCTCTCGAGTACTGGGGCGGCCAAGAAGGAAAGTGGGACAAGATCGTCCTCTCTCCTTGCAACGGTGGCAAGCTCCTCTCATACTACTGCTTCTTCCCCCGCGAGCAGGGTGACTACACTACACAGGCGTGGGGATCTGAGGATCTCCCCACCGAGGATCTCCTCAAGCCTTATCCCGAGCTCGACCGCCAAGTCTTTGGACATCTTGCCATCGGAAAGGAGATTCAGCCCTGGCGTCTGTGGGTTCACCAGCCTTATCCCTACATCGCCAAGGAGAACGTCTGCCTTCTCGGAGATGCTGGTCACCCCATGATGCCTCATCAGTCTCAGGGTGCATGCATGGCTATTGAGGATGCTGCTGCTCTCGGAATCTTGTTCAGCAAGCGATACTTTAACGGCGATGTCAAGCAGGCTCTGTCTGTCTACGACAAGGTCCGCCTGCCCCGAGCTACCCGTGTCCAAGCTGCTGCTGCCAAGGCTGCATACAACATCAACGAGCGAATTGGTAAGTCACTTGATACTCCATAAACATGATTCATACTAACTGTTTCAGGCTTCTCTGTGAACAAGGACATTTCTACATACAAGGTTGAGAACGAGAAGGAGGTCCTCACCATCGAGGAGATGAACACATATGATATGTACAAGGATATTGAGGAGAAGTTGGCAAAGGCACAAGGAGAGAAGTACGCTGGTGGCTTCCTCAACGGTCTGCCTCTGGGTCTTGAGCTACCTAACGGTGTCATTATCGGTGCATAAATGGGAAAAGAGGAGTTGGGGTCCTTTTATATCTTAGCTTTTTCATAGTCGGTTTTCAAAATGTTAAATTGGTTCATCAGCCTGTTGCCTTCATTTCCTTACACCTCGTGTCTCCACCTCTACTGAAGGGAGATCGAGGCTATAGCTAGTTCACGCCGATACCCCGGACTATGAACCTGTCAAGAACCCCTGGTCGAGCCTTGGATCATGTTAGTGGATGTCCCGGGCCACTGGAAAGCCTTGCCTCCAAGCGTCTGGGCTCTTCCTGTATCCGGCAAGATCCAGGGGTTTGTAGCGGCTGTGATCTGCAAGTCTATCTCAAGTCCAGCACTGACAGCAGCGGGGGCTAGTCCAGAAACTGACTGGCTGTCTGATGTCAGGTACCCGTTCATTAGTTGCATATCTGTTCCAAAGAAATATGTGCAGGTTGCCAAGGGACAGCCTTACCTCTTGAGCCATTATCCAGCCTCTTCATCTTTTAGACGCTCTCTGGTAGTATTGTATGCTACAGAAACGTTAGTTAACACCCCTGTCAGTCTTGCTAGCCTCATAGACCGTGTTATTGTGATAGGAATCTGTTAATATGGCGTAGCAAGAAGCCAGTTCCTTATATTTACAGCTGAGACGTATGGCTGAGAGCTTAAATCAGTACAGACGCTGACATAAAGCTCAATGCCGAACTTGCTTTATTCAGAACGACACGCTACCAGGCAAAATAATTTGGTAACGTAATAAATCATAGTCTTAATACCTATTTCAGTATACATGCGCTTCGCTTTCTTGACTCATCCCTGAAGAACCTGGGTAATAACTCATTAACATTGAAATGCTCTTGTCGCCAAAACCCTGGAGGTATTCTATCGCGCAAAAATTCTGTAGGGAATACCTCACGATTTAATTCTATCTGTTTATTTTAAGAAGATGAAGATATTCTGATCTACTGGTTCTAATTGCAAGGTCCAGACTGCCACCTAGGACAACTGCTTCAGCAGCTCAACAGGCATCACATCACTCAAATGCTCCCATTAACTGTCCATTATGATTGACGAATATGTTAAATCTATGAGTCTATTTCTTGTATGCAGCGGCAGCTCCAGTATCCTATCAATCGTTAGCATCACATCTCCCATCCGCAGCGAGGTCCTCACCAAATACACCTGGTAAAACTTGAGCCGATACTTCCCGTCCGCAGCCGCCTTCTCCAACTCGGCCCTCCCAGCCCACTCAATCTCTGCCGAGCCGCCATTCTTTAGCTGCAAAGCCACTGAACCATGGAGCATGACCTCGTCTGAACCAGCGCCAAACGGGTACACCTTGTTGAGAGTGTGCTTCCGCGACGCAACAGCCTCCCACATGCCTTGTCTCAAGGTGGTGATTTCTACACCGTCAATTGATGCCTGCATTCCTGACGGGAGACTTACCTGCATGACCTGAAGCCTTCTTTGATGCGAGGACAAATGCCGCGTCCTTTGCAAACATGTCTACATACTTGTCGGTCTCCCCGGGAGTGTCGGAAACGGCATAAAAGGCCTGGAGGAACTGGATAACGTGCGGTTGAACCGACTGATCCGAGGGACTCTGCACAGAATACGACTGTTCCATTTTGACGTTGCGTTAGATGATCTTGTGATGATTCTGAATTGCGTTGTCTTCAAAGCTTGTGCGTAGCAGTTTATCTCAGTAAGGTCCGTGACCCTGCTTCCGACTTCCGATAGTGGACTTCGGATCTTCCTTAGTGAGCGCTCCCACTGTAATCAGTGAGTGACGATCGTACCCCGCAGACTGATCGGACCGCGGGCAAATGCCGTTCCTGTTAAGGTTTGGCATTGACGGTGCATTATCCGCTCGTCCAAACGGAATCAACGGAATTTACTGTACGTAGGCGGGTGCATTATCCGGAATGGGGTAATGCGGTCCCTATGGCCGTATTCTATCAAGTCTATAGTTATCGAGTTGAATATATATGTCCATGTTCAACTCCAGATAACAGAATATACTCATCATCAATTCACACTCTCACATCATCTTCCTCCCTTTCACACAAATCACATTCACCATGCTCGGCAAGGTTGCTCTTGAGGAAGCTTTCGCTCTCCCCCGTCACAAGGAGCGAACACGATGGTGGGCTGGTCTCTTTGCCATCGACCCTGATAAGCACGCTGCCGAGATCAACGATATCACAGACCAGCGCATCAAGTACATGAACGAACATGGCGTTGGCTACACAATTCTTTCATACACTGCACCTGGTGTGCAAGATGTCTGGGATCCCAAGGAGGCCCAGGCTCTAGCTGTTGAGGTCAACGATTATATCGCCGATGCCATCAAGGCTCATCCTGACCGTCTCGGTGCTTTTGCGTAAGTCATATGCCACATATTCGAGAGCCTGACTAACAACTCCAGTACTCTCTCTATGCACGACCCCAAGGAAGCTGCTGAGGAGCTCCGAAGAGTTGTCACCAAGTATGGCTTCAAGGGTGCCCTTGTCAACGACACCCAAAGAGCTGGTGCTGATGGAGACGACATGGTCTTTTACGACGGCCCTGAGTGGGATGTCTTCTGGTCAACAGTTACAGACTTGGATGTCCCCTTCTATCTCCACCCCCGCAACCCCACAGGCTCCATCCACGAGAAGCTCTGGGCCAAGCGCAGCTGGCTTATCGGTCCTCCTCTGAGCTTCGCTCAAGGTGTCAGCCTTCACGCCCTGGGTATGGTCACCAACGGTGTCTTTGACAGACATCCCAAGCTCCAAATCGTTCTCGGCCATCTCGGCGAGCATATTCCTTTCGACATGTGGCGAATCAACCATTGGTTCGAGGATATCAAGAAGCCTCTCGGTCTGTCTTGCAAGTTGACTATCCGAGAATACTTTGCCCGCAACTTGTGGATCACCACCAGTGGACACTTCTCTACATCAACACTTCAGTTCTGTCTTGGAGAGGTTGGAGCTGATCGCATTCTGTTCTCTATCGATTATCCTTTCGAGAACTTCTCGGATGCTTGCACATGGTATGATAGTCTGGCTATTAATGATGTCGATAAGAGAAAGATTGGAAAGGATAACGCTAAGAAGCTGTTTAAGCTTCCTCAGTTCTACCAGAGCGAGGATTAAAAGGGAAACTGGAATTAAATACAATCAAGTAATAAATGCAATAGAATAACAGAACTTTGAGCGTTTTCAAATTGGCCAGAACCCTGGTTAGCTGAATCTGTATCTTGGCCAGTACTCTTATGGAGAGTGCCTTTGATTGACGGGGTGATTCTATGAAGGCAAAGGCCATTTGATATTTGCTATAAAGATGATTCAAGCTCAGCAGAATAGAAGCAATACCATAGATCCAAGTCCTTACGACCTCTCGTCCTTGCTCTCCATCATGTCGTTAGGCAACAGAGCTGTTGTGATAACACAACCCAGCATAACACCTCCAGCAAGATACAGCACACTGTTGACATCTCCCTGTCCATTTTCTCCCGTACGCCCATACAGATGCTGTGCAATCAACGGACTCACAATACCAAACAATCGACCCCAAAATCCTGCAATACCACAGGCTGTCCCGCGGATTGGCGCAGGGAAAGCTTCAGGAGTCCAGCCGTAAAGCACAGCATTGAACATGGACTGGAAGAAGTATTCCATAGTGAAGAGACCTTCGTTCTTGGCACGCGTGTCGACTGTTGAGAAGAGGATGATGGAGATGCCCATCAGTGCAGCTGACAGTACCATCGTCCACTTGCGGCCAATAGCCGGGATGCGGTAGAGAGTTGCACCAAGGAGTACTCCAACGATGCCGGGTGCATACGTGTAGATGTAGGCAGCGTAAGTCGATTTGAGACTTACGGATGCGGCACCATTCTTGAGAGCGAGGATGCTTGGCAAGTAGAAGCCTAGATATGTTAGAAACGCTACAACAAGATCATACTCACTTACCAGCAACAGTAAATCCCCAGTAGTCCATGATATACGTCAACCATACAAGAACTGTAAGACGAGTCATCTTGAGACTAGAAAACAGCATCTTGTATCTCGACAGCTCAAGCTTAGCTTTTTGGGACCATGCCATGTTGAGCTGCTTTGTTCCGGCTCCTAAAGCAGGAGTTGCGCTATTACCACTTCCAAGAGAGCTATCGTCTGCCTGGAGTGACTCAAATAGTTCAAGAGTGAGTCCACACTGCTTCTTGTTCACCTGGGCCATATGCTGAAGCGTCTCAATTGCCTGGCTGTCGCGACCGCGATAGATGAGATATTTTGGAGTCTCGCGGAAGTTGAACACGAAAAAGCGAAGGATAAAGACGGCGAGAGTGATGCCGCCAATTGTGAAGAGAAGATATCGCCATCCCATGTTGTCACCACGGGAACAGCACCTTTCCCCTGCCTCGGCATTGTTGCATGATACTAGAGGGTCAGGCTCGGAGAAGTTGGGAGAACATGCGTAGACGGGGATGAAGCCAAAGGCGATGGCACTGCAGAGGACGACTCCAATGGGTTGGAAGACGGACAAACAGGCCAAGAGAAAGCGTTTGTTCTGCCAAAATTAGTTGACTGTCTTCGACGAGCCTGATTGACATACCTGGGGGATGAACTCGAGAGTAATTGTCGTGTCGATGGGAATATTTCCTCCAACACCAAAGCCGACAAACGCTGTCAACACGAGAAAAGTCGTGTAATTATTAGATGCACCAAGACACAGTCCGAATATCGACGAAATGAGACATGTCAAGTTGAATGCCCAGCGACGTCCTACCAAGTGTCAGACAACATCTCAGCAAAAGGAAAGGAATTCCAGGTAGAGGACCTGCTACGGCGAACGATCCAAGAGCATCATACCAATAATATCCGCCAAAAAGCCCCATACAAACGCCCCCGCCGTAAGCCCAGCATTAAAGCTCGTAGAGATATTCCCCGACTCGTCATTCCCAAAGCCCAGCTCCTGCTTGAGCGGTCCAAGCACGAGACCAAAAGCCTGGGCCCAGAGCAGATCGAGGAGGTATCCGAAGCCGCAGAGACCCCAGATGTACCACTGGTATTTGCCCATTCCTTGGGCGTCGATCTCGCGGTTGATAAGGACGCATTTCTTCTCGTAGAGGGTTAGGCCGTCGAGGTTATGGAGGAGGGGGTTGCGGGAACTGTAGCCCTGTGCGTTTTCGACTTGCGATGAGGGGAGAGTGTCGCCGTCTACTTTGGACATTTCTTCTGAGGAGGGCATGCTGTAGGTTTCCGTGATCAAGGGACGTATTTGCGTAACGTCGCGTTTCAGTTGCCGATAGTGGTGATGGAATGCAAAGATAAAGAGTACGAGAATATCGCCATCGCTATCTGTTCAAGGGATCTGCAATCTCATGTCACACAAGTTCAACTCTAATCAAGCCATCATTGGCCTACAATCAGTATCGTTGATGTCATTTTGTACTGGTGAGGTGATGCTCTGAAGCTTCTGATTGGTCCGGAGCTTCTCCTCAGCCATGCAGTCATCATCTAAACCCGGCTGTATCCTTTGTTTGTCTCGCGTTGGACCAGAGGTAGCAATTTAGGCTATCACGGGGCGAACGGTACGAAACCTAATCTGGTAATCGGTGAATTGTTTCCGGTTTAGATCCGCTCGCGAGACGTATATGTAATGACTCACAAGTTTCTCGGTCAAGGCCCTGACTCAAGGGTAGGTAACGATATTATCAGTATCAGGTGGATGTCCATATTAAGAAGCATTGAATGGAATTATTAGGTACCGCTCGATTGGATAAAACATAATACTGTGAGCAAATTGGACTATTTATATTTAATTCAAGGCAATACATAGAGGCTTGAAACCGACATGTTTGGAGAGTAATCTACATCATGATACTCGCGTAGTTCAATCCGATTTTGATAAGAAGGCAATAAGTTGAATGGAACCAGAACAGCGACTCCACAAGAACATAAACTGACGTTTAATATCCTTCAAAACTTGGCGAGATAATAATCACCAAGCCGATGACAGACAAGGTTTTAAATAAAATTCACAACTATTCTTACAGCTTGATTCGCAGAGTAATTATTTTCCAGCTACATGGAACCTTTGCTCTAGACTTTCCCACATAGAAGCCTATGGATGCACTTTAATCGTGCTTTGGTGGAATGCGGGACGGCATGCAATTCGGTTACCTGGGTTACTGTACAAGCATTACGAGCTTGCAGTGGCATGCGTGACATGTCCAACATGAGTAGTAAGTCAAGAGCCTTAGGAGACTTTCCCATTTTGACAATAAAGCAATTAGCATCCTACGAGGAACATACGAATATCATACAGCCTACAGCGCGTTCTGGCCGACGCGTCGCGCACGCGACACGACCTGGATACGCATCCGATTTCATTAGTCACCGAGATCGATCTTCCCCACCAGATCGAAGAATCCGTGTCTCCAGAGATCAGCGTGGAGACAAGATCTATACTAACCTTACTCTAAGCTCAAATCGGTGCAACCAGCCAAGCAAGGCTTCCACACGAGGCTGCTAATGGCCCACCTGAGTCATTGACGTCAGCACCAAAGTCAAGCCCGTCATGACTCGAATTGTATCATGCATTAATATCAAATTCTCCTTGCAAGAAACTCCTGGTCTGTTAAAGACTTGAGATAATTTGTTAATGATTGATCTTATCATCTATGTCCCAGGAACCGTTTAATACTGATATTGAGCACGACGGCGCAGGACTAATGGCTCAGAACGGAGATAAAGGTAGAGATGGGCGGAAGAAGGTGCTGGTTGTAGGTGCCGGTGCAGCTGGGTAAGTCAAGGTCAACTCAGACTTCTGAAAGATACTGACAAAAACAGCATGTCAACAGCTTACCATTTATCAGAGCATCCAGATAAATTCGACGTGACTTTGATTGACGCAGTTGACTATTGCGGCGGTCAAGCATTCTCCATTCCCATTGACAAAGAACGGCATGGAGCTTCCTGGTGCAACCAAGGCGTCCAAGGAGGATCTTACATCTTCCATCATACCGTCACTATGTTCTCAAGGCAGGGCTATCATGCCGACCCTTGCAACCTCCATGTTTCCTTTGGCAAAGACGAGACCTTCTGGAACAACGTATTCCCAACTCAGCTTCTGGTCCGCCATGAGAAGGAAGTTCGTCGCCTGACGACTGTTCTCAAGTTCATGCGCTGGTTCGAGATTTTCTTCGCCTTGCTCCCGCTGAAGCTTGTCTTCAAGTTGTTTTTGTTCTCTGAGGAATTCACCAACAATATTGCTCTGCCTATGACGGCGTTGTTCCTCGGCACTGGCAATGCTACGCCTGAAGTTCCTGCAATTATGTTTGAGAGGTTGTGTACTTCACCGACTTATGGAATGTGGTATCCATCCGACAGAAACACAGTTATCAGCAACAAACCCCCCATGATTGTGTTCCCCAAATTCTCAGAGTTCTATGAAACTTGGAGAAAGGATCTTGTCTCTCGCGGAGTCACCGTCCGACTTTCAACAGAATTGACTGAGATCGTTCAGCGAAACAAGAATGGAGTTGTTGTGAAGCTCAAGTCGAGAACTCCAATGCCCGATCATCATAACCCCAACGGCGGAGATCCCGATGCTCCCGTAGGCGAGGAAAAATACGACGAAATTGTGCTCTGCTGTCTCGCCGACACGGCAAAGAAAGTCCTCGGCAAGACAGCCACCTGGAAAGAAAAGAAGGTCTTGGGCTCAGCAAAATTCAGCGACGATATCACCATCACTCACAATGATTCCGATTACATGAAGAAGCATTACGAGAACTTTTACCGCGATGATTTGGCTGTTGCGAACATCAATGGCACTGACCAATCGGATCGTCTGGCGTTTGCAAAGACAGAGTATCGACCCATGTACTACATCAAGATGTATCCCGAGGATAAGTCCAAGCTGGAAATGTGCTTTGACTGCACGAATTACCAGAGTCAATTCCCTGAAAAGGTACCCTTTGAACAACATGTCTTCCAGACGATTTACCTCAACAAGGATCGGGACAGCAAGCTCTGGACTGATAATGAGATTGCCGAGGATAAGATCATCCGAAAGGACTGGTGGCATCAGCTCTGTCACGGCTACACTCACTACCTGTTTGTCATTCCGTGGATGATGTTCCTCAACGCCAAGAATCACACTCGCTTCGCAGCGTCTTGGACTCTCGTCAACGCTCACGAAGTAGCCGTCATGTCCGGAATTGCGGCTGCAGTGGATCTAGGCGCCAACTACCCTGAAGACTTGGAGAACGACAAGTTTGCATTCTTGTGTTTCCGACTCTACTACCTTCTAACATACGGAAAATGGTACAGGAGACATTTTACGTCCAAGAAGTATCTAAAGTCCCAGACTACGGAGAGTCAGGCAGCTGCTGATGGGAAGAGTTGGGCTACTGGACTTTATGGCAGTGTTTATAAGGGACCTGGTGTTTCGGAGGTGGAGAGGAGTGCTTGGAGGGAGGAAATCAAGAAGGGTTCTAGTACCGGTAATTTGTCCTGAGGGTATTGAACGAGAGTGCTAGTTAGTTGAGGTAGAATATGAGCCATAGCGTGTGTTTACTCGTATCAATGAAATGATTGTGACGCTACTTACTTCTCGCAACTGTAATCGTCACATGCAGCTTGTTGTTAGCACGTGTTCCCTCGTGTTGGGGCCTATGCTGTGCCCTATGTATGTTTGCTTGGCAGGGGTGTTTGTCTTCCTATTGCGTGACTTTGGATGGCTTCAGACCCCGGACAATTTCTCCAATCACCTTCTCTTTCCTCAACTCTCATATAAAATGGCGCTAAACCCTTCAGGCAGAGAGACATACCGAAGTAGATACGTAGTGTATCTATTCCAGGTAGTTATCTTACTATTCAGTTAATCCCTCAGATCTCATTTATTCCACAACGGGTAGACGGCAACTATTTCATTACACATCGATCGTGACAGCAAATTGTGTATGCATGAGTGTAAACCTTAATGATGATGGAAGGATTGAGGGATTCTAGAAGACTGCTGGTTTCACAGTAGTAATGTAGGGTATGATCGTCCTCCATGCCATACAGAGTAGAGTCTATGAAAATAAGCACTGCAGCCGGGCACCAGCATGCGAGGGACTTTTGTCACCCATGTCGACGTACAAAAGGTCAGATCCGAGGTAAGAACTGACTAGGAACTAGCCCGAGGAACCCGTCGCCTGTCATATTCACCACCTGGCTGCTATACAAGACTATGTGCACTGTTTCGTCCCTGACTGGCCGGAGCAAGTCTGGGTATAAGCCTTGGAAGATTGCAGATCATGGTGGAACCAATCATTTGGGGGTTCTCAGAAGAGCTAGAAGCTCGCAATCCCCAAAACGCCACCCTCGGTTGGGGGGGGAGAGCTGCAAGGGTTACCTACTCCAAGTTCAAGCTAGACATATTGACTTGCCACAAACAGCAGTTGGTTGCTGTGAGATCCGTGGTGTTCTGGCGCCACTGGCTTGCATGAGTGGTGATATAGTTCAATTGAAGGCATACTCTATTTCGACACCTGGCCAGTTGACGACTCAGACATCTTACGACGAAGCTTACGAGCTTGCGGGATTTGGCTTCGATGACTGTAATCAACTCTGCTATCTTCAGAACGGGGCAAAAAAAGATATAAATCACTATCATCACACGATCCATCGTTCATATCTAGGTTCGCAATCGCTGATGGATACCAACGGCAATCTAGGTGGATTCATCACGGGAAGGCCGCGCCTCTCATCGTCGTCGTTATGATCCTGAACGATAAATGCGTGGTCAAGGCTGTGACACTAAGCAACATGGGGTTAACCACCAAAGCTGGAAATGGTCACATGGGTCATGGGGTCATTTGGCGCCGCTTATACTCGGAGAAAGTCTCAGAGAGGGGGATTCGTGTCTTCAATAGACTTCAATACTTTATTCGGCCCCTGGCGAGGAGAACCCCAAGTTTTTGCGTGCTGCGTGCTGCGTGCTGCTTGCTGTTCTTGTAGGATAAGTCAGCGAGATTCATTGGCATCCGGAAGCCCGGCACCAGCTTATCTGCGGGTATGCAGATACCTTCCTAAAGCGGTAGGTCGGGGACCCGTTGGTGGTTGTTGCGGGGCCCAAGATTTGGAGCTATCAGTGATAGTGATAACGTAGATGGGTCGTGATTTGCTGTCCAAGGTTGCAGTGGTGATCCTAAGGAACTGTTCTAGAACAACCGCCCGCACGAGCGGAGGCAAAATGGCACCATAGCGCGCTAGCTATGACCGTTTTTGCGACGTAACAGGAGCTTCAGCGGCAGATATGGTACACGGGTCAGCACTTTGCTCTAGACCTGGAAAGGCTAATGCTCCTTTGCACGCACCAAGGGCCCCATCGCATGACCAGCCTGTCAAAGTTCATGTTTGGAGAGACTCTGGGGTAAAGAGGAGCTGAAGCTCTACTCGTTTAAAGTTCGTTGGAGAAAAGACTGTTTCCCCCCCCCTGCAAGTGACCACTGTTCGGGGACGCCAGCCCAATAGAAGTGAACCAGTCGGCTCTGCCTATCTGTAGAGCTCCAGCGCTATCCGGAACGGGCGTGGCGCTGGACCCAACAAAAGGCCGTGGCGAGCCCTGGGACCATGTCCTTGATAAGGAGGTCGGGTTGGTTGTATTTTTGTCTTCCGTGTTGGTATGGTGGTCAGATTGTAAAATGCTAGAAGGATTGCAGGTCGCTGACAGGGCAGGTTTACCAGTAGATTGGTTCACGCCGCATGAAGCATCACGATATTTAAAACGAATGCAACGTGATCTGAATGTGTTGCAACTCCAAAATGCATTGTACATACACATCGCCAAGAGTGACAAGAGATTGCCAAGTCGGCAGCCAAGATGCGCCCAGAGATGTCAAGGAAACACGGGCGACAATTGAGGGTGGCAGCCCCAGGGTGCCTGAACCTACTGTAAACTACCGGTATAGCACAGCACAACACAGCAAAGCATGGACGTCGCATTGGAATGTCTCGTTTTAATTGCAGAGACAAGGGTTCTAGACCAATACCCTCCTAGCCCTCTAGCCCCCAGGCCCCTCTCCCCCTTCTCGGGGGAGGAGATGATATCGAGAAAGAACCCCGCCGAGCCCATCCACTCTTTAGCGTCGCAGCTGAAGCTTATCTTAAGCTTGTTCAAAGCTGCCTAGCGTCCCTGTTGGTCTTGGCACATAAAGACACTTGAGAGCCCAGGTTCTGCTACACGCTCTCGGTTTGTTTTGAGACAGACAGACATCTTCCACACTTTCTCTCTTTCCCTCAACTGTTTTGCTGTACTCGCACAGTAAAAACATTCGCCCAACATGTCGTCGTCACCGCACAAGGATGAGGTGAATTATGAGACCAAGGACGAGACTACGGTCACGGTGCCTCACGATGAGGAGCAGGGCACGACCTCGGGCGAGGGCCAGCTCAAGCGTGATCTCCGCGGTCGACACATGCAGATGATTGCCATTGGTGGTGCCATCGGCGCTGGTCTTTTCGTCGGTTCTGGTAGTGCTCTTCACAAGGGAGGTCCCGCGTCGCTGGTAATTGGTGAGTAAATCCCTACAAACGACATTTTCATTGACGAACCAATTGCTAATTAATTATCGCAGGCTGTAAGTTTCTCTTCTCGCCCCGCTCGATGTCGCGCAATAACCAACACCTAATCTAGATCTCATCATCGGTGTCATGCTGCTCTGCACCAACCTCGCGCTCGCGGAAATGGCTGTTCTGTACCCCGTCAACGGTGCCTTTTACACCTACATTGTCCGCTTCGTCGATCCCTCTTGGGGCTTTGCTTGTGGTTGGGAATATGCTCTGTCCTGGCTTACAGTTCTTCCTTTCGAGTTGATTGCTGCGTCCAAGACCATTGAGTTCTGGCGTACTGACATCCACATGGTTCGTAGATTTATTTCTTAATGATCTACCTTGGCGGCCTTGGCGATGCCCGGTCGTCTTGGCATATGCACCTTGACGTTTTGACAGGTTCAATTAGCTAACATGCTTCGCTAGGCTGTTTGGGTCACTGTCTTCCTCGTCGCTCTCACCGTCGTTCAGATCTTTGGTGTCCGTGGTTACGGAGAGGGTAAGCTTTCATCACCATCGTCTTTCTTGTGTCACCACTAACGCATCGCAGTCGAATTCGTCCTGTCCGCCATCAAGATCTGCGCTTGCTTGGGATTCATCATCCTCGGTATCATCATCAACTGTGGTGGTGTCGGTGATCAGGGCTACCTCGGCACCAAGTACTGGGACAACCCCGGTGCTTTCACCAACTTCAAGGGCTTCTGCGCTGTCTTTACCATTGCCGGTAGGTCTTGACCACTGCTTCGCTTCTACAATTACTAACGAACGACTCTAGCCTTTGCCTTCGGTGGTACTGAAATGGTTGGTCTCGCCGCCGCTGAGACTGCTAACCCCCGCAAGTCTGTCCCCACTGCCTCCAAGCAGGTCTTCTGGCGTATTGCTCTCTTCTACGTCATCAACCTCTTCATTGTCGGAATTATTCTCCGATCTGATGATCCCCGTCTCCTCGGTGCCTCTGGCGCCAACACCAAGGCCTCGCCTTTCGTCCTCGCCATCCAGGATGCAGGCATCAAGGTTCTGCCCTCCATCTTCAACGCCGTCATCACCATCTCCGTCTTGTCCGTCGCCAACTCGTGTACCTTTGGTTCAACCCGTACCATGCAGGCTATGGCTAGCCGTGGTCACGCTCCCAAGTTCCTCAACTACATTGACTCCAAGGGACGTCCCCTCTGGTGTGTCCTTATTCAGCTTGCTTTCGGTCTCCTGGCCTATGTCGGAGAGGCTAAGAATGGAGGTACCGTCTTTGACTGGCTTCTGGCTTTGTCCGGTCTTGCTTTCCTCTTCGTTTGGGGCACCATCTGCCTCGCTCACGCCCGTATGCGAGCTGGTTTCAAGGCCCAGGGCATCAGCCTGGACCTCGTCCCTTACAAGACTCCCTTCGGTGTCTGGGGCAGCTACCTCGGCGTCTTCCTCAACGCCATTGCTCTCATTGCCACTTTCTACTCTTGCCTCTATGTAAGTTCACCTAGCCAACGTGATGTGATAATCTTATACTAACATGACACCAGGCTCCCGATGGCTCTCCTCCCGATGCTGAGTCTTTCTTCATGGGTTTCCTCGCCGCTCCCATCATTCTCGTCCTGTACCTCGGCTACAAGGTCTACTCTCGCGACTGGAAGTTGTATGTCAAGGACATTGATATGGATCTCCAGACTGGCATTGTCCTCCTTGATGAGCCCGAGCCCCAGACCCCCTGGTCATGGAAGAACGCCCCTAGACAACTCCTCTCGGCTGTTATCTAGATATCTTGGCAGAAATTGTCCTTTAAATAGTTTGCTCCGGGGCGCAGTAGTTTAGATCTCATTTAATATACCTCCGTCTTACCGTCCTCAATGTCATGCTACCCCAAATCCATTTGACCGCCAACAACGGAAGCGACCGAAGGATCAGAATCGGCTATTATGTGAATTTTAATTCCCAATCTTCCCCAGCTTTCCCCGCAGATCGACTTGTGTTATTTCTCCTTTCGGATTCTTGCCTTGCGGCCCTGCACTGCTACAGGCGCGCATATTTCGCAGTCTTACGTTCCATCAACCCATTTCCCGCCTTTAGCCTGAGTTGACATGGTTGCGAAGCGTCTTTAGGCTAAAGGCAAAACTGTCCCCATGGGGAAAAGCGAGGTTGGCAATGTTTCACTCAAAGTGACAATAATGCATAAAGAAGCAAAGCAAATCACAAATGCCAGTCGGATATTGGATAATTTTGTCGCTTCTATTCGGCCCGTTACATCGTGTATGCCTCTTGAATTAGCCGAAATTGATTCGTTGCTTGTCATGTACTGGTAATACAGACTCATGGATGATACAAGGATTTATCCTGCAGCCTCAAACTGCCGGGTGAGATTTCACATATAGATACAAATGCAACAGCACATCGCTGCAGTGATTTCCCTCTGGCACTCAAAGCAGCTGCATCGAGTTCACTGCGACTCTACCCTTTCCAACCCACAGCCAAGACCGAACGAAAGAGAGTCAACATGGGTGTCGCAACGACTACAGTCGGCACTTACGATGCCGCCCTCCAGAGGCGCCAGGCGCTTATGGGCAACAGTGGCGCGCGAGCCTTTGTCAAGAACTGGAAAGTCGCCCGGATTGCCGCGTTTGCCTGCATCGGAGGTATTCTCTACGGTTACAATCAGGGAATGTTTTCCGGCATTCTGACAATGAGTTCTTTTGAGAGGCGTAAGGATCCTCGTCCTGTATCCCATCACTGCTGACCTGTCTAGACATGGGCGATTATGTCGAGAACAAGACCAAGAAAGGTTGGCTTACGTCTATTCTTGAGCTTGGTGCATGGCTCGGAACTCTCATGTCGGGTGCTATCGCCGAATTGTGCTCCCGTAAATATGGCATCTTGATCGCGACCTGTGTCTTTATCGTCGGCGTTGTCATTCAGTCTACTGCCATTCAAGCTGGATACCAAGTCATCCTTGCCGGACGATTCATCACGTACGTGTGTAACTCCCAGCACACTACGATCTTAGCTAACATCTATAGTGGTATGGGAGTCGGCAGTCTGTCCACAATTGTTCCGCTCTACAACTCCGAATGCGCTCCACCGTATGTGACGACCCGCGCTACTGATATATGGAGGCTTACAGTGTCACAGTGAGGTTCGAGGCGCTTTGGTCGCTCTGCAACAGCTTGCCATTACTTTCGGTATCATGATTAGTTTCTGGATCGACTAGTAAGTCTCGCACTCGTCCAGAGCATCTCTATACTGACAATCAACAGTGGCTGTCATTTCATCGGTGGAACTGGGGAGACCCAAAAGGACGCTGCCTGGCTCATCCCCATCTGCCTCCAGCTCGCCCCGGCTCTCATCCTGCTTATCGGCATGGCGTGGATGCCCTTCTCGCCTCGATGGCTGATCCACCACGGCAGAGAAGGCGAGGCCCGAGAAGTCCTGGCCAACCTTCGAGATCTACCCAGCGACCACGAACTGATCGAGCTGGAGTTCCTCGAGATCAAGGCCCAATCGCTCTTCGAGAAGCGAAGCTTGGCTGAGAGATTCCCTCATCTCCAAGCGGAGACAGCAATGAACACTGTCAAACTCCAATTCGTTGCTATCGGTGCCCTCTTCAAGTCCAAGGCCATGTTCAAGCGTGTCATTGTCGCTACTGTGACAATGTTCTTCCAGCAGTGGACCGGCATCAACGCTGTAAGTCTTTGCCACACCAACATGCATCTAATTAGCTAACAGAATCAAGGTCCTCTACTACGCCCCTCAGATCTTTGGACAACTTGGTCTCAGCAGCAACACCACCAGTCTCTTGGCCACTGGTGTCGTCGGTATCGTCATGTTTATCGCTACCGTTCCTGCAGTCTTGTGGATCGATCGACTTGGCCGTAAGCCTGTCTTGACTGTCGGCGCTATTGGTATGGGTGCTTGCCATCTCATCATCGCCGTCATTCTTGCCAAGAACATCGACCAGTTTGAGACTCACAAGGCCGCTGGTTGGGCTGCTATCTGCATGGTCTGGCTGTTTGTCGTCCACTTTGGATGTGAGTCTACGCCCAGCTCTCGTTTGTGGACTCATGCTAATGATACTAGACTCTTGGGGTCCTTGTGCCTGGATCATCGTCGCTGAGGTCTGGCCTCTCAGCACGCGACCTTATGGTACTTCGCTTGGTGCCTCAAGTAACTGGATGAACAACTTTATGTATGTGACGTGACGCGGTATTCTTTGTGCTAGCTAACGTTGATCAGTGTCGGACAAGTTACACCAGACATGCTGGAAGACATCACATACGGAACCTATATCTTGTTTGGGTTACTCACGTGGATCGGTGCAGCTTTCATCTGGTTTGTTGTTCCAGAGACTAAGCGCCTGTCACTCGAAGAGATGGTACGTATCCCTCCAGCTTTGGCAACACAGCTGCTGACTGTTCTAGGACATCATCTTTGGATCCGAAGGAACTGCTCTTGCTGATAACGAGCGCATGGCCGAGATTAACCGTGAGATTGGCCTCGATAGTATCATCTACCGAGATCAGTCCTCTCACCACGCAGAGGTTCCGGAGAAGGAGATGCTGTAATCGTTTGAAGGAAGGGTTGCGGATACTGGTTGTCTATTGATTCCTCGATGACATTGGTGATGAGCTTTTCACACAGATTGAATATTCAGAATAGCTATTGTCAATTGAGTCTTTCACCCATATTTTATTCAAGCCTCACAGACTTCCCGTTGTCCACACGTTTGAATGTCTTTCCTGGCCCAGAACCATGTGTCCAAACGTTCCATGAATCAACAGCCTAAACCGTATTACTGATGAGACAGGGAGCCATTGTCCTCAATGTTATTGAGAATGCTCTTATGCTATGCGTCAACTGTACTTAATACCTTGACTCACATACCCAGCCCGTGAACCGTCCTGTTGAGTAGAGAGGCAACGTACTCTGGCTTCCTTCTAGCACATTGCCAACACGTAGAGTTCTCACAGCTTTGGTATATATCCCTTTTTGGATAGTTGGCTCTGTTTTATTGGCCCTTGCTGCTTAAGCTTAACCGCCATGTGTGCTTTCCACGTGTTTCGTAGGACATCAGGAAGGTGCGCCTCCACGACGTATCAGGCCACTCACTCTACAGATTGACACCGAATTAAATCAGGGCATGGTAAATAAACCACAGAGGGAAGTCTAAATTTAGTTTGACAATATAACCGCGCTGACGATTTGACACAGAATGTAGGCAACGAGAAGCCACCTCAGCTGGTGGTCAACGCGGTAACCCACCAAGGTCTGTTAGTCTCTCGTGGGTAGCTACCTTAATAGTAGTGTGATAATTCACGGCAAGATTTTAATGCATCCTTATACAAGAAATATGTGGACAAACTATCTTGCGAGCCTTTGTTTGCCATTGGAATTACGAGGGACTTCGCAACAGGCAAGACATCACGATGGAGCTCATGGGTATAATATGATATTTTGTCCTCGATAAAAACCTCATAAATGCTCATCATTCCAACCTTCCCCTAATACATCCGTTTCAAGCCCAACTAAGCCATGTCAGTGAAAGATGTAGTCCTCCTCCTTCAGTTCGTCAATCTCCCGATCATTCTGCTCATCTACCTTGCAATCTCCCAACAACAACTGATGGCACCAATACATATCCCTTTTGTAAATCGACTCCGTCTTCAACGCACTCAAATTCTCACCCTCACGATCAATCTGTTTCTGAGTTTTATCCAAATACTCAGCCTGCTGCTGCGTCATAATCCCAAGAGGCGCCTTTGAACCTTTCCAGTCCAGCGCAAGCGGCTTATGGCTTCCACCAGCATAGTGAAAGAATGCCAGTAGTGTTTTACACGAGTGGATGAATGACTCGCTGACGGAAGAGTTTCCTCTTGTGCCGAAACGACTCTCCATTCCATACCAGTCGATGATGTACAGAACCTGTGCGAATTGGCGCTCCATGTTGCTGAGGAGCACGAACGTCGCGAGATAAATCTCGTACCAATTCTCGCGTTTGTTCTCCATGATCTTTGTCTGTAGGCCTGTGAGGATCCGTTGACGAAGTGGAGTCATGATGTTTTTGATGACAAGATGATCCATCTGCGTGTCCATGATCGGAGGAATCGGTATCGTACCGCTACGGGGACATTCGAGATCTTGAACTGGAATTTGACCGAGTGTATGTTCTCCACAGATCATCCATGGGAGCTCAGTCAGTCGACTTCCAGCCCAAAGCCGTAGACTATCTTTGACAAGGGAGCTGTTGTGTTGTTCCGAGAACCTGATCGCCTCTTGGAGCGTCCAAATCATCAACGGACTCTTTCCTTTGAGCAGTCTCTGAATGTACACTTTGTACGACCTTTGGTTGTATTCATCAATGACCCTCTGATGGCTATCCATGTCGGCGATGTAGTAGTGCGGTAACTCGAGCATTCGTTGGTTCCCTGCAGAGTCTCTCCATGGATATGAAGTCTTGTCGCCGGGTAGAGGCTGAAACTTTAATACAGTGACCTCAACCTCGCAGTCGAATCCTTGGGTCAGCTTGATTGTATGTCGATCGAGGTGGATGTTCAGCTTTGCGTTCGTGACGTCTTTGATAGACAGCCATTCATACAGCTTGTTGTCGCGTGTAGAGCCTAAAAGGTCAGCTTGGTCAATCACCGATAGAGAAACATACCCAATCGGTGTAACGGAAGCTCGTGAAGATTGACTCTGATACATGGACGTTTCAGAATTGTTAGTCTTGAGCATCTTACACATGGTTCATATGGATTCTCTGGCATTATGCACTGACCAGTTAGCTTGATCACATCAATGCCTTGCAACTTACTCGGACTTTCATGCCGCGACACTTTTCACAAACCCCTCTCTTTCTGGCATTCGCAGTGGCCTTTCGAGCTTCTTCAGTGAATGGACCTCTAACCCTAGTATTCAGTCCAGATACGGTGAATACACCCTGAAGATTACCGCCTTGATCGAGTCTGTACTCTGTTTTGGGAGCCTGAAAGGTTAGCGGGAACAACACTGATTCAGGTGTCTTACAAGATCTGTAGTCAAAACATCTGATCGATCTGGTTTACGGTCTGATCGTGGCTTGCGTTTCTGAGTCTTTACTGTCCTTGGAGGACTCTGAGAATGCGCACTTGACCCAGACGGAGTCAGGATGGAGTTGGTGCTCGGTGTGAAACGTATCTCATCTTCTGTAGAGACACTTTGTTGCAGAGTCAAATTCGGAAATACATGATCCATCGGAAGATCATGGGGCTCAAAAGTTTGAGTGTAACTGCGGGGATAGTTCGTGTAAGTCGGGATGGTCAACAGTGACGGGTCCAAAGTCAACTCTTCAGCCGCGGCAGATTCGGTGGCCGGAACACCTTCAACAGGTTCCACGTCAACGTTGACGCCATCCTTGGGCTCCTCGCGTAAAAAGTCCGAGAGCCAGTCGTCACCATCGAACAAATCCTCCTCCAGATTGTCAATCACTTCAAACCAGTCCACTATCACAGTCAGCAGAGTCAGACACAGACACAGACAAAAGAACCTACCGTTCTCAATCATTTTGCTTAATTCAGTAATCGGTACAAAAGGTCCACGCAATAAAGTTGTGGGGTCGGGAACTAAATATTCAGGGCCTCTACCGACTTCCACATCAGGCATGGATCCCGAGCTGGCGTGACTTGTCAGACGCTGATTCTACCGACTACCATAAAGAGCAAAGATCTGCAGTCTCACCTACCGATTACTCTTTTGAGACAGAAACATTTGATGACAACCACCATTAAAAGACGAATCAACCAGCCACAGTGGGAATTACAATAACCATGGAGCGAACAATCGACCAGGAACTCCGTATGCGAAAGGCTACGATTGATGACCTGGACGGCATCACAAAACTTGCTATTGAAGCCTTTCCTGATGATCCAGAACGAGATTACCGATTCCCATATCGCCATGAATACCCTGAAGATCAGTGGAAGTGGACCAGACTCGAGTATGAGGGGTTTTTGAAACAGCCTGAAAGCTATGACATTCTTGTCATAGAGGCTGGGCAAAGGATTGTCGCCCTGGGAATCTGGGATGTCTCTGGTCTTAGTGGTGTCAAACCAGGTATGTCAGCCTCAATTTTCACATCCTAGCTAACAACCCAGTCAAACCTGGTGTTTTGGGCGACCTCCAACGTCGTGATGCAAACCTCCCTCACATGCGCTACTTTGCATCGCGTGTAGAAGAGGTTTATGATATGCATTTCAGTCAATTCGGTAGCAAGCAACTCCATCTTGTTAATCTCGCGACGCATCGAGATTATCGCAGACGAGGTTGCGGAGCTGCTCTTTGTAAATACGGAATGGAAAAGGCAGAGCGCGAGGGATTTGTTGCTACGGTTTTTGGGAGTCCAATGGGGATCAAGCTGTATACGTCTGTTGGGTTCAAAGTTATTGGGGCTGAACCTATGATCATGCCTGGTGATGAGGAGGGATTAACTACGACTGCATTAGTTTGGGGTAATTAGTAATTGGCAAGAAGTTCATCGGGCGTCAAAGTCTCCAAAAGTGAAACAGGCGATGCTTACCCTCGTCATCGTCTTCAGCTGCCCGATGTCTTCCCTTTTGGGAAATCGGTGACACGATTCAGTAGATAGATAATATCAGTTGTTGCATGGGTCAGCCTGATGAAGTGTCATGAGAGAAAAGCAAGATGAGATGAGAGCCAAACATATTAATGAGTGAAATGTAAGGCTACGTTGCTGAATTGGGAAATCGGCAGACCTCGAGTCTGTGAATGAGCCTTTTTGTGAATTTTATTAAAGTTGGGGTCTGTTCAAGTGAGATTGGTGATGCATGTTGACGTATTGATCTGTTCGTAAACTCATGTACACGATTACAAAATACGTGAGTATGAGAGTCGCTGAGAGGATGAGAACATACTGACCGCCCAGAACATTATGTCATCAACAAAAGCGCAAGCTGGCTCATTCAGCTCATTTGGAGAAGAGTCTCCCTCAGAGCCTTGTTCAGTCGAGACATTCTGCTTAGATCGATATCTGTCAGATTTTGGTGACAGACCAGTCCAAGAGCGATTACTAGAGAACTCAAATAATGGCCCCCAAGACATTTCGATCGAAGATTTGGATGCTTTCATGAGTCTGCAAGGGCCAGCAGATCTAGAGACGTTGATGTCCAAAGGCCCATTTGAACAATAAGTGTTTTGGTCAATTCACTGCCTGGCACTGCGAATGTTGCACCAAAATCACGTGGAATCGGTTAATTGCATCAGCCTGCCTTATTCACCTTTATAAGGCTTCTCCTCACCACTGCGAGAATGCGAGGCATGGCTCTGCATCAGTCCCATTTTATCGCCTTCATTTCCCTCTTCGCTTTTACACTCTACATCATGTTCACTTGGGCAAATCTCCGCCAAATGGTGCCCTTTCTTTCGCAGAGTCGCACTCTGTCCGATCTCCTCACTGTTGACGCCAAAAACCTCGCCTCTGGATTGACGAATGGGCACTTCACAAGTGTTGATCTGGTGGAGAAGAGCCTTGAGATGATCCAGAAGCACGATAAATACCTTCATGCGATGTTGAGCATGGTGCCGAAAGATCAGTTGCGGCAGAGAGCGGAGGTGCTTGATGAGGAGCGAAAGGATGGCAAGGTTCGGGGGCGTTTGCATGGGATCCCGATCGTGATCAAGGTATGACTTTGATGTCGATGTGTTGCGCAAAACTGACATTCCAGGACAATATCGCGACGGTTCCTGAGCTAGGAATGGAGACGACCTGCGGTTCTTGGGCATTGGATGGCATGACCCCGACTTCAAATGCCGATCTCGTCGACAAACTCATCCAAGCTGGTCTCATCATCATCGGTAAAGCGAATCTCAGTGTGAGTCTCCCAGTCCCCTGTCGCTAACCTCGCTAACCTTTCAGGAATGGGCATATTATCGGTACGTCTGAAGTCATCTCGAATGAAGCGCGACTCACTCCTTTCAGAAGCAACGACCTCCCGAGCGGTTGGTCTGGTAAAGGCGGCCAATGTCAATCTGCCTACGTTCGCGGCGGCATCGACCCCGAAGACAGCAACAATGGACATAGCGTGAGTATCCCGTGACTTGCCGCATCCAATACTAACAGTTCAGAACCCCTCAGGCTCATCAGCAGGCTCAGCAGTTGCCGTCTCCGCAGGTTACGCTCCCCTCTCCATCGGCACCGAAACCGACGGATCCCTCGTATCACCCGCATCTCGTGCCGCTCTCTACACGATCAAACCGTCAATCGGGCGAGTTTCTCAGTCTGGAATCATCCCTATCAGTCATACCATGGACTCAGCTGGACCAATGGCAAAGACACCATACGACCTTGCCGCTTTGCTGGATGTTATCTCGGGGACCGATGAGTTTGCGACAACGGAGGGATCTTGGGATGAGCTGTCGATTGCGACCATCGACTTCAAGAAATGGTGGCCAGGAGAGGACTACCTCAAGCCTGTTGAGAGTGCGACAAAGCAGATGGTGAGTTTGCCCCTGCTTTTCTGGGCTTGCTGACTTTGTAGCACGCCGAGATCCAAGCTGCGTATGACAAGATGGAGGAGCTGGCCAAGAAGTATGTCGGCGACGTTCCTCTGCCGCCCCCATCTGAGTGCTTCATGCTTGATGGGAAGGACAGTGAGGGTGTCATCATGAGTGAGTCAATGTCCGCTAACTAACACCTTGTACTGACGAAATAGTGGCCGACTTTAAGCACGACCTCAACAAATATCTCGAGTCGGCCAAAAACTCAAAGATCCACTCCCTCAAAGATCTCATCGAGTTCAACAAAGCCCATCCCGATCTCGAAATGCCTCCAGGTATGTTCTCCTCTCGATGAATGACCCGGCTAACCTTTCAGGCTACGATGACCAGGGACTCTTGATCGACGCCGAAGAATCGGATATCTCGCTTGAAGACTACGAGAAGAACCTAGCTCACCTCCGAAAGGTTGCGCGCGACGATGGACTGGATCGTATCTTCAAGGAATACGGTGTTGACGTGATTGTCGGATCAAGTGACACTGCTATCAAGGCGTATGCCAGTGGAAGCGGTATGTTTACTCTAGAATTCATGAGCGACACTGACAATCTCAGGATACCCCGTCGGAAATGTTCCCCTCGGATACCTAGACTTCAACGGTCGCCCTTTCGGCCTCGCTGTCCTCGCGGCCAAGAACCAGGAAGCCAAGATCCTCAAGTTCATGAACGCATGGGAGGGTACTTTCGGCCCGAGAAAAGCTCCGCCGCTGCTTCAGTGATTGTTGGGTCGAGGATCTTACTGTGTGAGGAAGACAGTGCGAGTCAATGGCTGTCGGGCCTCATTTTATGGTGGTGTTCTGGGAAGTGCTCTCATTAGGTAGAGATGCGTGAATAAAATGATATGAGACACCAGTTGGGACTTGCAGGGCTGTAGTGGATGGCTCAAGCAGGCTGGCTGCTTACTTGCATGTGCGGGGATAACTCGTGAGGCTCTTGACTCTGGCTTTGTGAAGCGAGTTCTTGACGATAAATTCATGAGAGCTGTTTATTTCTCAGTGTGATTTATGGTGTAATTGAGGCCAAGTTACCATGGTTGAAGCAGCTTCAAACGTTACACTAAACGCGCGCGACAAGCCTGTCGAGGTAGACTCCCTGCCATCCAAATCGGCGACCCTCCAATTCTTCGACGCCTCAGATCCGAAATGGACAACCGAGAAGCCGTTTTACTCAAACATTCCCTTTACCCAGACCAAAATCGCCAACACAAACGTCATCAACACGAGTGCGCGGGTCCAAATCTCTGACATCAGAGGTCATGAATCCGACTTCACTTTGGACAAAAACGGCTTTCAGTTAGCTAAATGGAAGCACCAGTTCCCAAATGTCGATCCCTTATTTCAAGAAGAGGGGTATCCTGCTGTGGTCAAGTTTATGAAGGATGTTCTAGGGAGTCATGTCAAGGTTTGTGTGTTTGATCATATTGTATGTCTCCTTGGGCTATTCTGGACAGTTCTAATGGGAGTAGGTCCGACAGAGCCAACCGCGAGGCTCTGCACCTGAAGATGAGAAAGGGTACATCGGTAGACCCAGCAAGGTCGCTCACAACGGTATGATCCAAATACCTCTATGCTTGACAAACTAACCTCGTCTACAGACCAAACCTATGAAGGAACAATCGCCAAGATCAAACATGACTTTGGCTCCCAAGCCCCATCAATTCTCTCTCAGCGCTTCAGAATAATAAAGTAAGTCTCCATCCAAGTACAATCCCCTCTAACAACCCAGTGTCTGGAAACCCCTCAAGCCCGTCCGTCAGTACCCCCTCACACTTTGCGATTACCACACATGTGATGAAAAAGATGGTCATTGCAGCGATTTGGTCTACCCCCACGTTGTGAGTGAGAATATCCTTTTCTCTTACTCACCAGATCAGAAATGGTACTACGTTAGTGACCAATCTGATGAGGAGGTTTGGCTGATCAAGACTATGGATTCTTTGGCGAGGACTGAGGATGTCGCCATGTGTAAGTGCCGAGCCTCGTTGAGGGATGTACTGATAATGGTAGATACGCCGCATACTTCGTTCTTTGATGAGGACCCTGCTGTCGCGGAGGAGATACGAGAGAGCATTGAACTCAGGGTGTATGTAATTGGATAGGTATAGAACGTGCAGAATCACTCTTTGGGAAGTCTCTGCGAGCATTTGCTTGAATTGATGGCGAATTCATTTATAGTGACTGATCTCAGCCGTAATTACCACCTAGTGAAGCTGTCCTTATCTGCACCTCCTAGATATGCCTCAAGCTCCGTGTCGAATTGAATGCTGACATGCATCTGAAACCTGGAACCGCACGGACAGAAATCTCGGGACCGAAGTCTTCAAGTCACGAATCAGGCTGTGGTTTTTTCCAGTTGATTGGCAGATTCTAACTGATCATCCTCGCAGAGCCTCATCCGAAGCGGGGTAGAACCTCATCATTGGCTCGAAAAGATCTCATGATCAGTTCCATGCAGACACTACTGCAGACACAAATCCGTTGATTATCTCGGCGTGGGACTCCAATGTGGTTGGACAACATCAGCACAAATGGGTGTACTCCTTTTTGAGTATCCAATCAGTTGCGGATCAGATTTCCCAAGTCTGTGATATCCTGTCCGACTTTGATTGGATGCTCAGATCTGAGGCTCTGCTTCAATGATAAAAGAACAAGTTGGTCGATGTTCAAACTGATTGTTCACCCAACTTCAACACTCAATCACACTACACTATCAATTCTGCAGGTAGTAACTCATCCTCCTCTCAAGACCTTTCACTGACAGCCCACAGACGCAACAATGGAGAGATCTCGTTCACATTCTCGCTCCGACGCCGACAAGAAACGTTACGAAGACGAACCCATGACCCGCGAAAGCTCTGTCGGGGAATGTGATCTTGTCTGTCCCCAGCCAGCCAAGGCTCAGCCCTGGAAGCAGGCTCTTCAAGTTGAGAAAGACTCTGGAACCAACCCCCTTCTTAACTGGGAGCCTAACGCTATGGACTTTGGTGAGAAGCCTTGGCTCAAGATTGACTGGTCCAAGATTGAAGGGACTGGACCTGGAGGAGTTCGTAGCAAGTCTCCTGATCAGATGTGCGGTTATTCTGTTGGAAACCTCAAGCTTGTTTGAGAGGGGATCCGAATGTTGTGACTCGGTCAGAATGTGCTGGATATTAGTTAGCAAAATGCATTGAAAATTAAGTCAGCAATCCATCTATCATGCCAATAAACCCGTGTCTCAAATTTTCAGTCATCAATAGGTCCAGCGTCCAATCCATCCAATCCAATCTTCTGTTTTCTCACGTTATTTTCCCAAGTTTACAATCTGCATGCTGATTGACTCTCTACCTTGGATTGTTGGCTTCATAGATTCAACATTCTTACGGTTGGTTTTGTTCCGTCCACTTATGATTGACGTCTTTCATTCGATGATCTTGGTTCACCTGTATACCTCAATTGCGGACGCTCTCAAGCGCAAGTCTCAGCCAGTCCTTTACGTCAGATGTCAGTCATCAAGTACATAATTCGTCCCTTATCCGTGGAGGGCGATAAGCCATAGCCCATGTTAGGAGACTATCGTTTACAGTAGGTCTCAGCCATGTGCAGCATCCTCCCAGGCAATCTTACGGCTGCGGGGTTATGAGTTCACACACGACAGACACTACGTGGCATCCCATAAATCCCGAATATTAGACATAACAACAAAGAATAGTTCAGTACATTCCACAGGAATAGTTAACGTGCTCCTGTGTTAATATATTGATACTTGAGGTTGGGGCGTGGACAAATCGATAATAGATTAAACTATATATAACGAGCCATTGCCTAGGCTTAGGACTGGTGATTACAAAGCAGTCTGGTGAGGAAGTTAAAGACTTGAGTTCTGTTTATTAATTTAAGCTTTTAACTTCAAACCTTAACTATAAATAATATATTTATCTACTAATTTAGAAAACCTATTTTAGGCTTAATATAACAAGTTAATTAAATATTGTCATGAGACTCAGAGCCCCATATAGGTACTGATGCCTTTGCATGAGGCCTTAAATCAATATCTGCAGCCTTAAACCGAGCACCATAGCTTAGCAACAGCTGGACCATTTCCTCATCGCGCTTCTCGGCAGCAGAAATGAGTGCCTGTCGTCCACTCTCACCCATGTCCGCATCATAAGCGCAAAGCAGTCGAACAATAGTCCTGTTGCCATTGCTTGCAGCGTGAACCAATGCTGTCTCGCCAAGTTTCCCTCTAACGTCAGGGTTAGCGCCTGATTCAAGCAACAGCTCTACTGTCTCCTCCTGCCTACCGCGAGTGGCTTGAATGAGCGCAGGTTCTCTATTTACGCCCCTAAAATTTACACCAACGCCTTTGTGTATGAGTCTTCGTACTGTCAGGACATCACCCCGTGATGCTGCTATCGAGAGCGCTTCAAGTCCTAGCAGCTTTCGCAAGTGAAGCCTGAATTTGTGCACCAAGTAAATTGTCTTCCAGGAGTCGGGACGGCCTAGTACTGAGCTTGTCTCTGCAATTTCAGCATTTATCGTATGTTTGTCCTGTTCGAGGCTTTCGAGCCATGCGAAGATGTCCTGTTGAGAGTTGAGACCTTGGAATCCATCTATGATGGATCTCATTCCGGAGGACAATCCGGTTTCTTTATCCTCGTGCAAGTCAAAGTCTAGATGCGGTAATTTGTTCAGGCCTTCTTGTACGGTGACATCAGTTTTCGCAGCAGAACTACCTCCTGAGTGGTCCTCGTCCTCTGAGAAGCTTGATTGAGATGATGCAACGCTACGCTCTGGAAGGGAGTCCATAGCTAGTGACAGTAGGTGATTAGCGACGTGGTGTGTAAGACGATCTGGTTCTGCGACGGACGGCTGTTCGATGCAATCTAGTGGACATTCCTGGAACAGATTGCTCTCATCTGATCGATACATAGACTTGATCAAGGTCTCGACTCTGGACTTTGGGAACATGCCGGTGTGATGTGCTTCCAGATGTTGGCGGACCGCGGACTGTTCAGTAAACGACTCGGCTTTCTTGTGTGGCTGAAGACGGCATATCCATATTCCTCGTGAATGATGCGCCTCGATATGTTTGACCCATTGTTCCTCACTAGAAAACATCTTGAGATACTGCTGGCATTCTTCTTCGAGGCAGTTGTATGGCTCCAAGTCTCGCTTGACATGCTTTCTACGAGGACATCAGTCTCACCAACTTGGCAGCTATGGGGTGTGAGACAGACCTCCATTTAGTCTTGTTTGTTACCTCACCTATCTCGAGCTGGTCATAGCAATACGGACACTCGATCTTTTCGCTCCGGGAAGCGGAAAGAGCTATTTTAGGTGGACGTGGCCAGTCGATGTATGTGTTACCCATGATTGAACGAACACTAGCCGACACATTGGTTTGGTGGCTAGCCGAGCTGGGCTGCTCAAATAGCTTGCTCTCGAACGATTTTCTGGATGTGACTGTACTCTGCGCTTGAATTGGCTTGTCGATTGAGACCTTTTCGCATGCATCTCCAGTTTCTGTTGCTTGCGTATAAGCCTCTTGATACTCATCTTCAAGGAATGGCCGATCCATCCTCAAGGCCTGAGCGCGGACCATTTTCCTTTCTCGGCTCAGTCGCCTCTTGTGATGTCGCTCCCAGTCCGCAAATCGTCTCATACGGAATTCAACGCCATTGGTGAGTGCCTTTTCTGTATTCACAAGAGACTCGGGCACTGAACCAGAAGCGTCTTTCAGCTTGTACTTGACTATGTTTCGAGCGAACTTTTCATGATCAGCACTCTTGTCTGTGTCATCTTTTGAGTCTCTGTCCCTGGCTGCTCTTAGGTCGTACGCTGCTGTGCTTGCCCTTTTGATCGCAGTGGACATACGCTTTAGTTGACCGACCATTACATGAACTGAGGCGAGTGCTTCGTTTGAAAGGCTCACAGCGATATCTTTTGCTGTTACTATCGGAGGATTAACCTGATTCTCAAGGCTTCTAGCCACATTGGTCTGTGACAAAGTTGCGTACAGAGTATCATCTGACTCGTCAAAGATTCGCGTCGCTGTTTCGTATCAACGATATGACTACTCAGAGTCTGTTTAGGTGGCTCAAACCGTAGTCTATATTCACCCGCAATACTCGCAATAATAGAACGACTGATTTCCTTGTCCTATCGCTGTTGCGTAGCCGATAGTCCAGCGAGAGAGAGTTGGCTGGATCCAGATGCGCCCCAATGTTTGCTGCCCATATATTGAATCGACTTATCTCCTCATCTATAAGATAGCGTGAGGTTGTTGAAATGTTGGGGCATTCCCAGCATGATAAGAAGGATTCCACGCAACTCAGGTAGGCGCTATGGATCAGTATGTCAAGTCCATATTCGTTTGTTGCAGACGCCATCGCATACTGGTAGTGAGTCGAAGCGTGGTTCTAACAATGCAGTCTACAAGCATTACGGTAGGAATTGCGACGGAGACTGATATGGCAGGCATGGCTCTAAAGCCGGCTACAAGGTACTGGTACTGTAATGAGGGGTTAGACATGCGGCGTACGCCCCCGTGTTCCATTGGATAGAAACACCCAATCACAGCTCAACACGTTTCAACGTAAGCGTTAACCGTAACCTTTTCAGGGAGAGGCTTGACGAGGATCGCATCTCCCATACCTAACAGTTCATAGCGGGTCTCCAGAGGCTCCATGTCTTGAGCAACTACCATCGGCTCGACTCCGTGGTTTCATGCCTTGATATCAACCACCGACTCTACTGTCAGTCATGTCAAACCGTCCAACTTACATTCTTGCCCCAAATTGGGATATCCCCCCCAATAACAGCATCCGGCTGGGAAGTATCATCAAAACCCCGCTGCATCCTGATCGGTCTCTGAACTCGGAGTCGCGCATAGAGCCCAGCACAACCACCATTACGACGAAGCCAGACTGGAGTCTTTCACATGAGCGCCTGCTCTCTCTGGGAGGTGGTATTGCAACCTCATTTCTTGCTCCATTGATCGGCCTCGGAGGCGACGTGGCTGGGAAAGCGTTTCGTGATAACAAATGTGTCCTGAAGTGTCAGAAGCTAGAAACGATCTATTTCAACCCGACCGACACGTACATCGCCCAAAGTCTGGCCACCACAACAGTGAAGGCATACCTGAAAAAGCACTATTGGAAGTCCATCTACATGATCACTGGCTTGAAGGTTGCGCATGGCGGCAGCATTACGACAGAAAATAATACTACCAACAGCGCTGAAGTCGCCATGACCGTTGACGCAACTACGCTGGCGAGTGTTCCAATACATGGGACGCCTCATATCAGTGCTGAGAGGTCGCAAAAAAACGCTCTCTCGTTTGGACTTTGCGATGAACCATTTGTTATTGGTTACCGGCTACTAAGGATTACACCCAAGTTCAACGGCGAATTCAAAGACGAGCCATTCAGCAAGTTTGCGCTGCTGAGCGACGGCCAACACATGATTACGGAAGAAGAAGAGTTGGAGCTTCTACGTGAAAATTTTGATCTCATAGCAATTAGAGAGCAGAGTCTTGACGGAGAAGAGTCTGGTGTTCTATGTATTCTGGGACTATTCAATGATAGCTAGGGTATGGGTCGTTCCTCGCGTCACTCACGGCTTTAAGCATTATCTGTAAATAATCTCAATGACAAGTACCCTTTCTCAGGCTTTCTGTGTATGTACCAAGTAAGTAGCTGAATCCTGACGGTGACTAATCATGCATCTTTTCTCTTCAGCCGCTGCGGGGTTTGGCGAAGAGCCAGCGCTTCCATCTCATATCCCGCATCTTATGTACTTTACCATATCCTCTTCAAACAATACCCACAAAGATACCAATAGCAATATGACGATACTAGAAGTCATAGCCAAGTTTCAAAGGGTTCTGCCTTCTATCGAGCAGGCAATCCCGCCTGGCGCCAAGCATCGAAAAGGAAATATTCACAAGGACATCACGAGGACGCGGAAGCTACACCTCTCTGAACTGAATACGCAAGATCTTGTTGACTGGGTTGAGATAGACATGGTGACGCCAGAGGAAAATTCCACCCATACAGCTTATTTTGACGACCAACTCCTCCAACTTGAAGATGCAACAACTGATACACAAAATTTGATGACAGATGCGCAAGATGCCCTGGAATGGTTCTATGACACGCTCTGCACACATTGGCCCCTCGACTGCAAAGATTCACATCGAGCGCTCCTCAGACTGGTCGCTGACAGGCATGATATGAGCAAGGACGGGGGCTTAGTCGAGCAATTTGAGTTTGACACGTTATCGTCGACGCACAGCAAGCACTGGGGACGCATCAGGTTTCAAGGACAGTGAGTTCACGTCATTTGAAGGAGTTTTTGGTCATAAGAGAGCAAAACTAATGTTTTAACAAAAAGGACTGCGACTAGGTCTTCCAAGGTCAGGTTTAAGGGTGTTGCTGATGTAAATAGCCCTTGCCTAAATCAAGCACCTTTGGACCTCTGCCGGATAATCGAGCGATCTGGGAACGGGCGAGTTTGCTCGATCGTGAACCTTAACTACTGCTACGACTCGGAGCCTCGAGGACATAAAGGTGTCAAAAACTCCAAGCCGTTGATTCGCTTGGAAGGTCTACTCAAGTCTACTGGAACGAGGGCAACTATTGAAAGAGCAAATCGGAATCCCTTGACTATACTTCAAAGAGCCAACCTAGCTGTCGTATTCGCCTCTAGTCTCCTACAACTAAGCAAAGGCTCGTGGGGAAAAGGGTCGCTCTCGGAAAGGCATTGGCTCCAAAGGAACTGGAACGACAGTGGTATCTGTTTCCTGCAGAACCATCATGGCATGCCTGTGGTGGATGAGCCATATCTACCCATCCTAATCAACCAAGAACCAGAAGAGAGCACTTTATCGTACCCCCCGCCCAGTTTTGTCGCCTTGGCTCTCACGCTTTTGCTTCTGCAGAATGACGATGATGAAGTAATTGCCGAGTTTGACTTTATCCGCAATGATATCGTGGCCGAAGAGGAAGGTGTTGTCAAAGACACTACAGACTTCTTTACTTTGCTATCATTGATAGAGTCGGATGCATTCAAGAGGCATGTCGACGACCACTATAAACGGGCTATCAAGTCATGTCTGACAGGAAGACTGGTCAATACCATAGGAGAGGATGAGTGGGAGGCCCAAGACTATTTTTCAAGGGACATTATTTATCCACTGAAGCAATATTTAAATGCCGTGAGGGACCCAGTCGGTCCTCGTATCCAGCTACAGCCTTCAAAAAAGGAATTGAGTCTTTTAGCAGATGCTAATGGGGAGAAACACGAAGTACATACAAGACAGTAAGTGTCCTTGGACAATAATGGATCAACAGCTACTAACACTTTCTTTCACAGAGCTCGATATGCGGATGAATGGTTTTCAAAGTTTGAGAACAAGGTGCACGAGCTCGTGAAATTGCGACCTGGGGATAAACAGAAAGCCGCTATCAAGATCGCCATTCTCGACACTGGCTTAGACCTCCCTCCAGAGGCAGAGACATTATATGAAGATCAAATCATCAGCCACCGAAGTTGGGTGAGTTGCGACGAATGGGGTCACACAAAGCTAGATCTCGATGGTCATGGAACCCATTGCGCTTCGGTCATACTCAAGGTTGCACAAAACGCGAATATCTATGTTGCCAGAGTATTCGAAACTAGATCACAGCGGAGGGTCGAAAGCAAGACAATAAATAATGCTATTGTTCAGGTAAGAACACTTGTTACTGGCTAAGTCTTTGAGCTAATTGATCTTAGGCGCTTACGTGTGCCATTGACGAGTGGCAAGTAGACATAATCGCCATGTCATTCGGCTGTCCTGACAGAGTGAACGAAATCGAGGAAGTCATGAAAAGAGCACAGAACGATGGCATTATAATGATTGCTGCGGCATCGAATAGCGGCGCATTAGAGTCTGTGTCTTGGCCTGCACGGTCCGAGCGAGTCATTGGCGTTCACGCCCTCGATGGTTATGGTAACTGTTCCGACTTCACGCCGAATCCTCAGACACACGAACGTAACTTTGCTGCGCCGGGAATAGCAATATCAGGCTACTGGCCTAAGGCGCTGGGAATGACAGAACGACGTATGACTGGCACCTCCTGTGCTGCGCCTGTAGTTGCAGGTATTGTGGCAGTGCTTTTGGAGTTTGCTCGCAAGCACGAGAGTGAACTTGCAGAGGATGATATCGAGGTTCTGGGGCAACTCAAAGAGCGACAGGGCATTATTAAGGTTCTGGATAGAATGTGTGTAAGGAATCAAAGAAACAGGTATGAGTTTTTGATGCCGTGGGAACTATTGGATGCAACTGATGGCAATACTAATTCTTCTCGTATGAGAGATATTTTAAAGGCATTGAGGAATACTAGTTAAAGCGATTCAGGGATATCGTTAGTTGTTTCTGCTATTCAATAGACACTTATGTTTTATGTAGAATAAGAGGCTTTATATAAGAGCAGCTAGAATACAGACGGTACTTATATACATGACGGACCTGCAGAATGCCTATATTCCTACTTTTGCTTTTGTGGCTCTACTGACGGTTGCCATGGGATTACTTCAGGTAGCGTAGGGCCATTAGCAGTCTGTATTGATCTACAAGTGGTGCGAACTCCTCACATAGCTTACCCTCTTTTACATCCCCCGATAAGTCCGGTGGTGGTCAAAAGTCACAACACTGAAACAGAGTTCATCGAATCAACTCCCGGTGCGGTCGGTGAGGTCACGACTCCTTGGAGTCCAAGTCCCTCAATTTGCACTAAGAGTAGATTGCCCAGGCAATGATATAAACGCTAAAATATTCCAAGGCCACGACACTCGCATGCGAGGCGGATATTGCGGCCGCCCATGCGAAACCCATCACGGTCAAGTCTCCATAGTACGCAAGGGTTACTGAACCGCATCAAGTGACTACGACTTGATTAGTGCGGACTTTGCGGAGTATTGGTGGACTTAGATCTAATTGGCACTGTAAAAGCGGCGGTGATTGAAGTCGCCGCAATGATATAAGAAGAGTCCCTAAACAATAAATATCGACAATGCTAGCGAAATCGTGTCTCATTGTAGCTGGCCTCAGTGCGCCGTATTTTATGTGTAAGACTCAAACCTTAGTCGATTTTTATATATTATTTATAAAAAAGAAAATCATAAATTCTATAACAGTATTCTATATAATGTAAGAAATAAACTATTAATTTTTTAATATCTTACTCTATGGTATTTTGTATAGCTTTTAGTTTAATTAGATTCATTAATACTTCTAGCAGCCCATGTTGCCATACCAAGTCCACTTATCTTGCCAATAAATTGCAGTTTTTCTTAAGCCCATACCCTCTTTTCGTTACCTACCGATGAAGAGAATAGTAAGACAAGTAGAGGCAAAAATAGACCATACGCTCGGTAAGCAACTCCTGTCCGGTCTGCCTCTATATTATACTCACATTCGAGGTCTAGAGCGGCGCAAATCTCCCCACAAACCTGCTCGAGGACCATATACCTCATGGACGGGTTAAACTGATAATCAAGTTCGTGGTGAGTTTCGCCACCTTCCTCAACAAAGGCCACGAGGGTAGAGACCGGTTCAACGACGTGGTATCTCACGGTTTGATATAGACTCCTTGCGATAGCCTCCATCGTTTTGGTGGAGACCTCGAACATATTATTGAAGGCCGTGGGCTGTTGATGTGAAGGCAGATCTGGATTTTAGGAGGACTTGACGCTGGTGGCCGTGGCATCGAGATCTTCGCAAATGGCAATCCCATCTTTGATAAGGTGTATCACCTCGATTCGAGATGAGTGGTGACCTATTGCGGCTTGAGCGCGTGCACGCCTCTTAAAATCGAGCACCCGACCAAGAATGGGCTCTAGAAGAGGGCCTTTTATCCACGGAGCCGCGAATCTTTCTAGGGCTAGCCACTTCACATCGAACGGCTCATTATTGAGGAACATGCTCATCAACTAGATATTAATATCAGTGGAAAGTTGGCTGCGAGTGGTCTAAGGATTGGCACGTACACAGATATGATTGAGGAACATGAAACAGCTTTCATCTAGTTCGGAGTTCCGTTCTCGCTCCGCCCGCCATCGAAGTAGGAGCAGCGCCCCGCGGAAATAGATATGGCATTGGAAGTCCGCATCCTTCCGGAAACACTCCGGGACGATCATCTACATGCCGTTAGTGTAAATGCCATCTTGCTGCCTGAATCCAGCATTGACCTTACTAGTTAGTAGTACGGATGTCCGGAAGTTAGCTCGTATAGACTGCTCCCAGGAGCAAAGCAAGTTTAATGCCATGAAGTATAAATATTCTACCCCCATGGCTCAATCAACTACCTACAATTCTGAGCACAACGAATTACATGCTTCCTGCATTCATACGTCATCTTCAACGTCATCGGTAAACAAGTTACAACTGTACCAAAACAAATATATCGACAGAGGTTCTTAAAGTAGGTTACTCACTCAGAGTACGGAAGTACGGAGCTAAGCAAAGACAGACCAGCAAAGAGGACTTATAGGCATCATGAGTCTATTCAACTTCAAAGCTACAAACCACCCGACTACCCCGGCAAAGCTCGGCACTCTAGTAAATTCGGGAGTCATGGAGTGCCTGATGGATCAACTAGGGCCGATCCCGATCAAGACAATCGCTGCCGACTGGGTGGCCGACTTGTCCGGATTACTCAATCTGAATGCCCCAAAGGCCGTGCAAGCAGGCCTCAAAGAACGCCGTGATCCAATCAAGATTTTCGCCCACGTTATACAGCACCCTTCTCAGGGCTTCTTTCTGGTCGACACAGGCGTATCACGACGTTTCGTGTCTGACCCTAAAGAAGTAGGAGTTGGTTGGGTCTTGAGGAACTATGCTGGTATTAGTGACATGAAGGCTCAGCAAAGTACAAAGGAAATCATCGACGCTGAGGGCACAGCTCTGAAGGGGATTTTCATGACGCACCTTCATCTTGATCACGTCTCAGGACTGCCAGACATTCCGAAGGATGTGCCCATCTACATTGGGCCCCATGAGGCAGATTCCGGGTTGTTCATGAATGTGGCCGTCCAAGGTACCAACGATCGCCTTCTTGCTGGGCGGCCGCCGCTGCAAGAGTTCGACATACCTAGGGACGCGGACGGAAAGTTTGAGGGAGTAATCGACATCTTCGGTGACGGCACATTGTTCGCTATTCACAGCCCTGGCCACACCACAGGACACATTGCTCTTGTCGCTTGCACCACAGCAGGTCCGGTGCTCATGACCGGCGATGTGTGCCATACCCGTTGGGGCTGGGATAACAGTGTTGAGCCAGGAACCTATCTGAAAGAGCGGGATCCCAGCCGGAAAAGCCTCTTCGCACTCAAGGCGTTGAGCGAGCGTCACCCGAATATGGAGATCAAGCTGGGTCACCAATTTTAAGCCTGATGTTATGCTGATTGAGGGCGTCTGTGTGAAAGGTATAAATAGAGAACCTTGTGTAAATTGGGTTAACTAGTAAGGAGGAACTATAGCTAGATTAATATATCAAGTAGTCCTATAAGGATGTTTTCCTAAGTATACTATTTGAAGCTTACTATTTACTATTATATTACTTCTTCATAATTACTTTGTGTCTTGTTCAGCTACCTGCGCCTGGCAATCTTATGTATTATAGTTTACAAGACGGGAACTAGAACTTTTGAAACATATTTCCTATCTGACGCTATATTACCAAGACTACTTGGCATAAACCAATTCAGGAATTGTCTCATTTTCCTCCACGTTTAGTCCTTTGACATCACCCCAAGGCTTTGTATCCAGGAAAGCCATATCTTGATTTGACAAAAGTAGTTGGCCTTCCTGTTCAACCTTATCAAGCACCTCAGTAACCTGCTGCATGAGCTCTATCTGCCTCTCAAACTCCTTTGCACGAAACTTTCTAGTGCACCTACCAACCGCACCAATGATCCAATCAACAGAGGTCGCCGAGGTCGACAAGTCAACTGACTTGGCCTGCAAGAGAGAGCTACATTCGTCCAAGCACTCTTTAACCTCCTGTAATTCGCAGTTGACATCGTTTATGTTGGAGATGGTGGCTTCTGCAACACCCTTGAGCGCTGTAATGTCGTTCTCAACCCGGTTAGCCTCTGCGATTTGCTTCTGGTAGAGTTGATGCGTTGATCGACGTGATGAGATATCGCGCTGGTACTGCGAGACTAGGTCTTGCAAGCTGCGCTGCTCAATCTCGAGGTTCGAGATAACCTGCTGATCTTGACTTATCTCTCTATTCAAAGCGGACACCCTGGATTGAAGGGCGACAATCTCGTCCTTTAGATCCGATACACGCACGCCCTTGTAACTATGATGTGTTAGCTTTTTGTCCCATAATCTGCGCATGTTGCTCACCCAGCAAATCCAGCTCCGGCTGCTGCCAGACTCAATGATGCCCCGGCGGTGAAAGGTGCAGCTAAGAGACCAATTCCGGTCAGCATCTATCTTCTAATTAGTCAAAGCTCTTAGACCTGCAATTGCGGGTGCATACCAGTCCTACGCCTGCTGATTCCTTCTTACTCTCACGTCGTCTGTGTGTCTCTGCAATCTGTCCGTTCTTTTGCGATATCTCACGATCAAGCTCTGCTTTCCTAGTCCTCTTCTCATTCGCCTGGCGAGTCTTGATACGAATTTCTTCTTCTTTGGCGCTAGCATCTTTTTGTATCTGCGCCAGAATTTCTTCACTCAAGGTCAGAGAGCTCTCTGCCTGGTTAGCGAGTCCTTTTGCTCGCGACTGGTATTCATCGAGCAGATCATCCTGGGCCTCGACATCTAGTCCGACGGTCATCACTTGATAAGTGAAGTCCATTGTAGACTGTAGCGCGCTATCTGCTGATGCCTCAGCTTGAGAGATAGAAGAAGTAATGCCATTAAGATATCGAGCCAGCCAAGAAATCTGAGGGGTCATGTTGATGGTGGTTGGATCTTCGACATTTTCAACTGATGATAGGAATGAGCTTATCTGCAATTTGGCATGCTGAGCTTTGCTGAGACTGCTCTGAAGAGAGGAACGAACAGCGGCAACCTCTGCAGCGACAGTGTTCTTCGAAGTGACATCAAGAGAACTGAGTCGCTCCTTGGCAGATTGAAGTGAGTCCTGGATATTGGATACGTTATTGAAGAGGCTATCCATTGTTGAAGAAGGGTTGATACTGGGCAAATTGAGGTGCTAATGGGCATGCATATGAGGGAAGTGGACTGAGAAAGCCTGCAAAATGCTTGACTTGGACAAAGAGTCTGGCCTAATATAATGGATTATTAGAGCAGATACTCATATGCCGGTTTCAGCGACTCAGTATTTGATAAGGTTCGATTTCAGCTTCGTGTGTATTCATTCCAGTAATTGGCTACTTCTAGGCCACCATCAGCTACATCGTTCTAGGTTCAAGACCGCTTCAACGGTGCAGGCTTCAGTTGTGGCACGAAGGCGCGTGATTTCCGTAGGTGATCGAAGTGTTTATTGGCTACATTGATACGGGTATACGAGTATATTGACTTCCTTGCATAATGAGGCTGAACTTGGCGTTTGAATCAAGTCTCGATGCAAGGCAGACAACATCATGGCAGTGAATGGCAGTGAATGGCTTCACAGTTTCATAGAGGGGTAATCATTCGGTTTGACGTGCGTGTAGGTGATTGGCTAGACATAACGCCCGTGCAGCAACGTCAGCCATGTTGGGTGAGCTACTGCACAGGCGTTTTGTAACCAATCAACTAATACTAAACCCCCCTTGCTTGTGAATTTGAAGCGAACGATCAAGCAAACACCTTTGAAAGAAATCATCTGTACAGTCCGTCACGACACGGGCACTGTGATATTCTTGTTCTTGGTTCAGCTGCATCTGCCAGCTCGCATGCATTAAGGCAACAAGGTTACAGAACAGAAAGTTAGTGAGCCATTAGACGAGACATGTTTCTGCCGGAAGCCATTTAAAGTTGCAGTGTACTTGCTATCGTTTGTGGCACTGAATGAACCTCGAGGTACTGGTGACTTTGGCAAGCATTTCTAGAGTGCGCAGTATGTGATATCTCTGATGGCTTGCCTTGATGGGCTGATCTCTTGGCCTAGTCTCTACGCTAGGCTGATATTATGGAGGCCCGAGCGTATGCGAACCGCGCATGAGGCAGATCACCATCCGACAGCCGCATGTCCAAGACCACCTCGCGATAAAAGGTGGCATTGTCTCTTGAAATCATGAACACCATCAATCCGCAGAGCAATCGATTCACTGGAACCATTCTCTCTTCATTCACAAATAATGACTTTTGATCAAGGCCGAAGGGCAGCCAGCGGCTCAGACTATCCGTCTCATCCGGAGGACTTTCGTCAGCCGTCTGCCTTTGGTGTTGGTCAGTCCGACTATGACCATCAAGCCCAGCAGCGAGCTAACTATTCTCTTGCCCTTCAAATGTCATGCCGAGACGTCGTTCAGACCATCAAGGCAAGCGACCTGCTCATGAGCAATGAATGGGCAAAGCCCCTCACGCATGCCCCGAATGCCATCTCCATCATGGCTCTTTGTCTCAAAACGGCTGCTGTGCGTGAGGCTGCCAACATCAAGGTGAGGGACAAGGAGATCACGGATGAGACTGGGAAAGTCATTGGTCTGCTCCCGTAAGTATCCTGTCCGCACTGGGATGAATGGCTAACAGAAGTGAAGATCAGAGTATTTTCGTACAAATCTACAGCACTGTGCGGACATCGGTAGGCTTGCTTTCCTTGACGCGCAGAAACGCATGAACAACCTCCAAAGTGTCGCTCGCAGCATGATTGCGCCTGAGGGCACCATTGCCTACATCATCGATTTACTCAGCGATCTGGAAGACGCTGAGGATAACCTTCCGGGAGCTATGAAGCGACTGGAAACTAACGCTGAGAACTTCAAAGCTGATGCTGAAGCTATCACCAAAAAGTTTGAGTATTGGGAGAGAGTGATTATGCATCTTCTTAAGAACTCGCAAGATGCGGGGTGTACGTGCAGAACGGTATTCAATGATCTTCAATTACTGACAATTACCAGCGGTGACTGAAGAGAAACGAACTCAAAACACAGTCGATGCTGTCATGGCAGACGCAGAGAGACAAGCCAGAGAGAGAGAGGAAGAAGATGCCAAACAAGCCATCCAAGAGCAACAGAAGTTGCTTCAAATGGCCCGGAGGCAGGTTGAAGACGCCCAGAGAAGACTGAATGCGCTTCTTGATCGGCCACCTATTGGGGAACCATCTGCATGGTCCGATATGATGCACGCGCGGGAGTTCGTCCCGGATCGACCAGCACCAAGTCGTGGTAAGAGCCCATGTCCAACTGCTGTAATCATATGTTGATAACTCTTTGCAGGAGAAAAGGGCGTATTCTCCAAAGGATGGGGATATCTCTTTGGCTCCAGCGACAGCGAGGTCGCAGCTGAGAATAGGCATCGTAAGGAACATTCTGAGAGTATCACGAATGAGAGACAGGCCTATATTGCCAAAGCAGTAGAGCACCGTGAGATGCAGAGACGAATGGCGCAGGCCCAATTGGACGAAGCGAGAGGGAACGAGTCGAAGCTCTGGGAGGAACTTGACAAACAGACCGAAAAGCTCTCGATCAGTCATCACAGCCTCACGAAAGCTAAGCACGATCTTGCAAAGACACATGCAGAGCTTCAGCGTCTATGCTCCGAGAAGATTGAACTAGTACGTCCTGTCATCCCTCTCAACACGCATACTAACAAGAAACAGGAGCAGATCATGAAGATTCTCGAGGAGTCTATGCGCCGCCTAACAGAACTAAAGAAGGAAGTCGAGGAGATGGCATTATTCTTCAGCCGAGTGCAAACCGTCATCACAACGACTGTAAACGAAAACCTGCAGAGTTTCTTAAACCCAATTCAACGTGCGTTGGACAAGGGAGATAGAGTTGACAAGATCCGGGAGAGAAGCAAGCAGAATTTACTCAGAAACGCATTCGAACTGCAGGGACGCTTCTCGGCTACTGCAGACGTGGCTAGTATGTACGTCCTTGTGTCTAACAAGTACATCAGGCCGGGGATCAACAAGATGGAGGCGTTGGCGGCTATGAATGACAATGATTTTGAGCGCGGAAAGGAGGAGTTCAGGGACTGGTGTGACAGTGCGGCGGAGGATATTGTGCGCATCACTGACGGTGAGCAGTCCAAGATGGCGGAGAATTTGACAAGGAATGTTGAGGTTTTAAGTCAGAGGGCTATAACAGGTGCTTTATAGATGATAGTGAAAACGAGTCTCATATAACCATATTTGATTGTCATTGAGGATGCGCCTGAATATTGCAAGCGATTCATTCCGATGGATGGGGTTCTTGTTTCATTCGCTCGTTGATTTGATGGATTAAGCCTTCAAGTCACTTGTTCGATACCTGTTCCATAGGCCCCCATGTTTAATTCTGTATTAAAGCCAAGTATATAAGGATATCTATTTACGCCCTGCAAATATCTAAACTGTGAATATCATCAAATCGTAATTTGTCCTTCCTCCTTTCGCATCTTCTGTAAAGCTCCATCGTCAATGCGCCAAACTCCCTTCGTCTCCCGATCATGAAGCTTCCATTTCGTCCCTTGAGCCAACTGATGGAAGACCTGATGTTCATCACTCGGTAAACTCCGGAACAATAACGGCTCCCATGATTTTCCTTGCGCCTTCTCGTCTCTTCTCTTCTGCCGTTGGGCCTCCTCAACCTCGTGCTTCGCATGTGATGCATCCCGATAATTCCCTTGCTCTAGAGCTGAGATGACTTCTCCCCAAGCCCTTCTTGACTCTCGGGAGTCTTGTTCTTCCACTGGATCGATATGCATGTCTGCAGATGTCTCTGGGTCGACAGTATATCTTTCCAACAGCTTTCCCTTGCTGTCAGTGATCTTCCATCCCTCGCTCCAGACTCCCGATAGCTTGTAGCAATGTTTCTTGGGCTCATCTTTGTGATAGACCCTCGCCTCGAAGCAATTTCTCTTGCCTCGGAAGATACCAGCACCGGAAAAGTCAATCTCCGAGACATACCCAGAGCTTGAGACAATTGTATATGTGCCAATGATCTCTGGGTAAAGACATGCTGACAGGAAACCGCGTACAGTGACGTCTGTTAGAGGAACCAGGTAATCCTCATCAAACTTGTCGAGGTGTATTATAGCATGCCCCATTTGTCGAATATTAATGTTTCCATTAAACGTCATCTCAACTCGCCCATAACCATCCGCTCGTATTCCATCTGCAGAAATATGCATCGCAGTGATAGGTGGATGATGGCTAACCTGCTCAACTACCAACTTGGTATCACTGTCCCCCTCACTCCAAGAAGCAAGGAAGAGTTCGCCAAGAAAGGCATTAAGAGGTTTCTTGATGCTGACATTTGGAGCACCTGCAACATACAATTGGCTCCGAAGGCCTGCTAAGAACAATTGCAGGACTGAAAGACTTCGTTTCGCTGGGTCCAGTTCTTTCGTTGGTGCTGTGAAGAGTAAAGGTTTCTTTGCCCAACTTCCGGGATTCTCAACGACTGAAGAGGGTGCTAGGAAGAATGGCGGAGCTGTGACATTTGCGAGATCTAAATCGCTTTTCAATGATGATAGAAACTAGACTGTTAGCGAGGATCGTGGCTGTTGATTGGGTCCATACCTTGGCGAGGTCGACAAAGCGTCTACCCATTGACTTGGAGTCATCGTGAATAGTTCTCTGAGTCTTTGAAATCGGTTCCATTTTGATTTGCAATTATTCTGCCACATCTCCTTGAGAGTCTTTCCCTATATAAATACCAAAACTCTCGTCTCATCACATGCTTCAATTGCGTTTCAACACAGCCCCGTCTCACTGGGTCAAACTCGCTACGACGGCGAGTCGGCCGCCAAAGTTTCAAAGCCTGTCACATCAAATTTAGACCAATCAGAGGATGCCCGGAAGCTGAGTTCATCCGAATTTTGAAACGGGAAAATTGATTGCCGTCGGAAGCTCGAACTACCGGCGACCAGCCTCGAATTGTTCTAGCTTACACGTCATCCTTGAATAATCGGGATTGTTTCTAGAATGGGCGGCAGATATGGAAGCCAATGATGGGACTATATCTCAGACCCAATCTGAGCATGTGACGCTGCGTTTGAAGTGCACACGCTGGATTGTTGTCATCTTACGACTATCTGACCTTCACTGGTGATGACTGGAGTTTGGCGATGGCGCCATCATAACGCAATGATAGAATTGGGAACAGTTTTTAAACACTGCAGGCAAGGATCATTAGGTGCACAACAGAAGGACATATGAAATAGATCTTGATCAAGTCCGCGTGGCTCGATTCATGCTTCAGCGCCTCGATCGAGCATTGAAATGAGCATGGACGGATGAAGCAGGGTGGGATCTCTGAACTTCAACAGACCCGAAAATGCCGTATGATCGCGTGGCATTGAACAGTCCATAAGTATAAGATCCCTGGTTTCGAAACGAGAGCTGGCCCCAACCCTTGCTGTCAAATTCGGCTGTTTGGGTCGGGTGAATCTTGATTTTGAGGGCCAACTAAAGGGGAAATAAGCTGATTTTGTGCGATATCAGTCATGGTTCGACTATTCCTCTAGGGCTAAAATGTCCTGGCGGAGTAAACTTGTGAAACATACGAGCGCAGCGAGGAAGAGCCCCCCGCTAGGAGCCCCCGGAGGGATATGACTGATAAGAACGGGGAAGGTGATTTGCTAAACCCCGAATCATTGGTTGTATCGAAAACAGGTCATATCAAAGATGCAAAAGGTAGTGATCGCGGATCAAATCAGATTTCGAACTTCATCGTCCTCCACGAATTAGAACAGAAATCGAGAGAGAATCCTGCTCTCGATATTGCCTTGATCCTAGCGATCCTTAGTTTGCCTCGATGTGCAGTGATCAGTCTCAACTTCTGGTTTGTGCTGGTTGACCCTGAGATTGATTATAGATAAGCTTCAGCCACAAAACTCAGCCCTCCACGTTGACATCATTCAACGTCTCAACAGTTTTGAGGCAGTTAGTTATTATCAAAACTGGTCTACCGGACTTGAAAATGTCCGCACACCGACTTTGCTTGTCACGAATCTAGCTGCTACAGTACGTTCTGGTGTATTTGCAGGCAGAGACAGAGCTGCAGATCATCTCCACCATGGGCCTTAGCATGAGTGGCAGCTGTACGAGACCGACTTATGGGCCTAATTTTACTGTGTCTCTTCACGCTTCTCTGCCAATTGTGTGGAGATCAATGGAGTCTTTGTTAACGTCATTCTTCATCGTCAAAGTGGGATGAAGCGGCAATCCCCAAACAGAGTTCCGGATAGTGATGCCTCCGAAGTCTCAACGGCAATTCAAACTCAAATCCGAATTCAAGGTTTCGGCACTAGTGCTCGGCGTAGTTGTCGATATCACCACCCCAATTGCTTGCCGTCAAAGGCGCGGCTCAATTGCATTAGTCCATCTATCTGTCGGGGGTTCTTTATAGTGACCAATCGGCTCCAATCGTATTTCCGAGCTCTTATCCGACATTCGGACAGTAGTCCGATCAATCAGCATTGGCAACCATTCAACAATGCCTCTTAGTAAAGGCCTTTTGTCAGTATTCCTTGGCTCAATCGTTGTGAATCTCATGGCATTCCCTAACCTTGTTGGCAGATCACTGGGGTATTCCAGTTCTATCCCCACAGCCAAGCCACGCTGGACCCTCAAATTGCTTCATCCATCAAATAGTGAAGATCATGGTTCAGTTGAGTACCCGCGGGTACGCCCTTGGCAGGTGCTCTTTCCTCGATGTTTCCCTGATTTAAGCTTAGAACAAGGTTGGCCAATGATCAATTGGAAACATCCAGATCTGGACATGTTTCCCAATTCAGTAATCCCTGCGTAGCCATACGGACTACTGTGACGCTGGTTCACGCGTTGTATCACGTCGAGATCCTGCTTATCGTTACAGATACGCGACTTTACAGCTGCGCCGAGTTTGTGCAATCATACGTCAGCATCACTGCGGCTTGTAACCGCTCCGTGGATTAGGCTGTAGCCTCCACGCAAATCATGCTAACCTCCACGTAAATCGTCCTAGCCTCCACAGTGTAGATCTGTAACAAGACCTCGTGTATCGGAGCTTTTAAGACAATGACGTGCGTCGTTAACTCAGATAAGCTTAATCATTCCCTCTATCAATGTCTCATACGCGTCAATGAGTCAAGCAGCTCTCCCACTCAGCCACGGTCACTAAAAAAGATCGACACTGCTGACTCGTCACAGCGACGACGATCCTGATAAGCACGCCAAGTCCAAATTCACATACCGTATCACCAACCGTTAGTTACACAGTTGATAAGCTTGGTTTTACGCTTATTATCCACGAGGACATGAAACTGCAGGAAGCCTCATGTTTCCATTTCGGGCTCCGATTACGCGGCACGTTGTACATGTAGGTAGCCTGGAATCCGTTGAACGCTTGGCGATAACTGCGATTGTAAGATGAGACAGAAGATGCCAAGATGTAAAGAGAATGGGGTGAAAAGAATCGAGTGCCAAGATGCAAACAGAATGAGGAGGCTCTAGAGACCTGGAGTGTAGATCAAAGTGCCGATCATTCAGTCAACCACTCACGGAATGACATTTTAAGGCTAGTAGATCTAGATAGCTGAATTCAGATTCCCCTGTGGCGGTCAAGTGCCGTGGTCCACACTTGCGGGCGGGAAAGGCTTACTTGGCCAGATGGGTAAATCAAGGAAATGTGTGTGACACAAAACATGACAAAGATTGCACAATGTTTCACAGACAATTCCTCCTTCACATGTGAAAATTTGCAAAAAAGCAATACATACGCAAGGGTGGTGAATAGTTTAATTACAAGGCTCAACCGAACGGTTGGGTTGTTATCAGGCTCTTATATGGCAGGGATCTAAAACCCCAGACTTGGACACAGACATGTTCCGAAGGGCCTCCCCTCAAGAATACGGCTCCGGAGTCATGACGGGAGACAAGCCCCGGCTTGGCACGGGACGAGGGTTCCACTCAATAAGCGTACTCACAGCCTCAATGACCCGTTGTAATATCGCCTGCCCTTGGCAAACAAGCAAAAAAGAATGTCGCAAGCTAAGCTCAGCAGGGAGGACCTTGTAGATAGGTGCCCGATCTCATCTGCGACACAGATACAGATGCAAACGGGCCAATCAGAGACACCAACCGGCCTCGTGTCTAAGCCCGAATGTTTCCCAACTTCCCCTATTCAGGCCAAGACGGGATCTCACTGACAGAGGCTCAACAAGGGATCGCCGTTCTTGGGATAGCTTGGCAAGGAACACCAAGAAGGGAATTGCGCGTCACGTCTGAGGAGATTCAGAGATAGCGGGTCTGTACTCCATATCACAGAGGCATGGCTTGGAGTGATTCAGGGCTGTGCACAAGTATAAGGATGTCTCGTTCCTCCGGTTTTCATAAGATTTTATCATTTCATCTCTACAAACAAGATGGATTCATTATTTCGACGACAAGATCCTGACCCCGAGCTGTGTGTGAAGTATGCTCACTTTGCTTCTCACATGGTGCGATGGCAGTTCAAGATTATCTACTGGACCATGTTTGTGTCCAACTTGTTGGTCTTGTTTGTTGCTTCATGGACATATATCCGGTGAGTTTGGTGACTTTTGATTGAATGATTGATCTAACAAGAATAGTGGCCAAGCAGCTATGGAGAAGCTGGCTCATAATCCCAAAGCACGAACGAAGCGAATACGGCAGTCGGTCGCCATGTGTCTTGGATGTGTTTCTGTCTCAACCGTCATTGTCGTCATGGAAGCGTACTCCATTCTAGCGCTTCAGTTTTGTGACGGTGAAGACCTCATCTCACTCTACTGGTCTACCTGGACCATGATCCAAGTCGGTTCATTGATTGCCATGATTGGAATCATTCTTGCATTGGCTCATACCCTTCGTGGAAGACAGCATCCGTAAGTCTTGTCTATCATGTACACTCGTCTCATGTTACACTCAGTCGCTGACGGTTCAGACCATGGGCACTTGCATTAGGTACACCCGTTCTTGTGATTGCTGGATTTCTTCATCTATTCCACGATTGCACAAAGAAGCGAATTCGAAGCCGTCGCCAGAAGAAAGACTTTGAATTTGGGCCTCCAATGAGTCAAGCGTGAGTACTCCGTACCGTTACTCAGAATGTTTCTAACACAAACAGTAACACAATTTCGGTCAACCCCGATGAAGAGGAAGACATCGAATACAAAGCACAAGTTATCGGGCTTACATTCGATGGCGGTCCCATCATTCGATACACAGATGCTGTGCCAGAAACCTTACCTGAGCACGCTGAACTCTTGGGATACTGCGCAAAGAGCAAGCCTATCGTCATGTGCAAGCGTAACAGTGTTCAATTTCTGATGGACTCTCCCGCACAAGTACCACCATCAGCATCACCGGCTTTCCGCAAGGGTAACTGAGACAAACTGTTTCGCACCTTGCAAAGCTGAGGCATCCAACGGCCGACAGGGGACGAGATAAGAATTTTGAGCGTCAAAGCACGCCAAGACAAGGGAGATGCGCTTTGACTTTATGCGCTGTTGTTGTTGTCGCCTGAACTAGCAGGCATTATTCTTGGGTTCATGTATTTGGGTTTGCTTGGGAGTTTTGCTATAGATATGGGATAATGGCGGTGGACATGAACGGAAAAGGAGGAATGGGATGGGCATGGTTTGGTGTCATGGTAGGAAAAGTGGCTTCATGATACTGAAGATAAGATACCCTAGCGATAAGATAATATATTTTGTGCGTTCATAATTATGTGCATGAGATGTGTGCATATGTGCGTGGATGTGCATAGTGTCATCGAGATCTGTGATGTCAGCGATGATCTTTTAGAATTTTTGAGCTTGACCGATGACGGAGCTCTTCTTATCGATAGCGGGGTGAATGCCCCTCATCGCCGGTTCGGCCAATGTTTTGATCGGCTTAGTAAATAGCTTTCAAATCAGAGGCGATCAACGTGAAGATTTACAACAGACGTTTATTCACCTCGCGCGCAGCTCATTTACCACCGATTACTTTTCTGCGACATATTCTCTACGTATCATCCGACACACATTCATTCACATTCACTCACCCTCCGCGATGGGCCTCACAAAGGTCAAACACATCATCCTGGTATGTTACCCTACGCCGCTCACTTCTGTTACTCACCAAACAGGTCCTCTCAGGCAAAGGAGGAGTAGGCAAATCATCAGTCACAACACAATTAGCACTGTCGCTCGCTTCAGCCGGCCACTCTGTCGGCATTCTCGACGTCGATTTAACCGGCCCTTCAATCCCGCGCATGCTCTCAATCGAAGAGTCAAAAGTCACACAAGTACCAGGAGGATGGGCGCCCGTGTTGGTACATGAAGGAGACTCATCCAAAGGCCTCGGGTCTCTACACGCGATGAGTCTAGGCTTTCTCCTGCCGAAGCGAGGCGACGCGGTTGTATGGAGAGGACCAAAGAAGACAGCGATGATCCGACAATTCCTCAAAGACGTACTCTGGGACGAGACCGACTTTCTCCTCATCGACACACCACCCGGAACAAGCGACGAACATATATCCCTCGCCGAAACGCTCCAAAAGGACGCACTGCCGGGCCAAGTCGCGGGCGCAGTGGTGGTCACGACACCCCAAGCCGTAGCGACAGCGGACGTGCGAAAAGAGCTCAACTTCTGCACCAAGACCAACATCCGGGTATTGGGCGTCGTGGAAAACATGAGCGGCTACGTGTGTCCGCACTGCTCCGAGTGCACTGACATATTCGGGTCTGGGGGAGGGAAGAGCATGGCGGAGGAGTTTAGGGTGCCGTTCCTGGGGAGTGTTCCTATGGATGCGCAGTTTATTACTCTGGTTGAGGAAGGTAGACGACCGACATACCCGTCTGGTACGACGGTGAATGGGAAGGATATTTCGGGGAGGGACGGTGAGGGAGAGGGGGAGGGGGAGGGAGGGAGTTTAGTTGATAAGTACCGGGATTGTTCGCTGTTTCATGTTTTTGGAGATATTACAGAAAAGGTCATGACAAACGTGGCTAATTGATCCACTCGCCGACATCAGGCAGTTAATGCTGGTACATCTCAGGCCATCGCATTCAACATGACCATTTCACGCGAGCGCAGCGAGGAAGAGCCCTCCGCTAGGAGCCCCCGGAGGGAACAACAAAGTACGCGACACAAATCTCTGTGTCCATCTGTATGTCTTGAATGTGCACAAATGCCTGCATCTGTTCTGTGTCTCTCTGTCTTCTGTGTGTCTCACAAGCTTCATCGGCATTGACTCACCCAGGCACATGCATTTACGAACCCATCCATAATTGGCTCACGGCACCCTCACAGCATCTCCCTCCTTTCCAAGAAAGTTACAATGACGAAACTCGTGTGGCCATAACAAGGATCTCCCAAGCCCTGCCCCACCCTTCAACCCAGTAAAAATCATAGGCTCGCCTCCCAAAAAAGCTCAGCGCTGGTGTCTAATTTTTTCGTAAAAGAAAAAAAAAAACCTGCAGTTCTCGGGCCCAGAAGCCGGGGACACGCTCTACTTCCCCGTGGTCGCAGCCATGTAGAATGACCTCTATTGGGCAGGATTTGACGAGTTGCACTACGTAGCTCCCACTAAACTGTACCTTACAGCTGTTTGGGTTGGGCTTGGCTTGGCTGGGGGAGTTAGTTAGCACCGCCTTATTGAGACCTTAGCACGTTGGATCGGGATGCAAAGAGAGAAATTTTGTTCTCTTGCTCGCGGGCAGAAAAATAAACCCCAACCCCTCCCACTTCTGTCAAAGAGGCCCAAAATTAATTCTCTCACCGACAGTAGCATAAACAAACACGCATCAGTCACTTGCTGTTCTCTGGCATTCCATCTGTTTTGTTGTCCTGTATTCATCTCCTCCTCTCTGTTTTTATCCCTCTTGATCGCCTCGCCTCGCATCGCACTGCTCACGCGACCGCAAACTTGGTTACGACTTCAATGTCGAATAAACGCGTCTAATCTCTCAAACAATCGACGGTTCTTCTCGATACCGTCACTGACCTTTCTTGGTTCCTTTACTGGGCTTCTATGCGGCCGACGGATCTCCTGCGCTTCCTCTTCTCTCGACCTTCCAAGTATGTTCATCACGGTATCAGGCATCACAGCATCAGAGACTGACTGACCACTTCAGGCCCCGATAGCACCCCTTCAACTACCATCCACCGATTCACATCTCTCAAGTAACCTTCTCTGCCACAATTCCGTCAAAAGAGCTCTACCACTTCATCCGCTCGCGACCCCCCTAACGTCCCCGAGGCGTTACCCCCCGATCGATCGATTGCTGCTGGCTCCGCCAGCATCTGAACAAGTCCCCGTACCTGTGGGCCTACTCTCTCAAACAGACGCCGCATAGTCTGTTTGAGCGGCAGCTAGTGCTCCGCGGACTCTGCCACCGGGCAAAGAACACTCACAATCCGCCGCCATGACCTCCGTCCCGTACAACTGCACCTTTTCGCCCGCCTCGGCTACTCCTCATCTCACTATCAACCATGATGTAGCCGCCGACCTCGACTCAACCAACGCCTTTGAAGGTCCCGAGAAGCTTCTCGAGGTTTGGTTCGCTCCTAGCCCGACGACTCTGCCTCCTACTGCTCCTGTCAATGGTCTCAAGGCAGTTCCGGCTGATACCTGGGTTCCCATGCTTGATATGGTCAATTGCAAGGTCCTGTCTGTTCTTGAGAGCGAAATGATGGATGCCTATCTCCTCTCCGAGTCGAGCATGTTTGTCTTTCCTCACAAGATCATCCTCAAGACTTGCGGAACCACTACCCTTCTTCTTGGTCTCCAGCGAATGCTTCACATTGCTGCCAAACACGGATTCCCATTCCACAATGCCAATTCGGCCGACGACATCCAAGCAGCCGCGACTCCATACCGAGTATTCTACAGTCGCAAGAACTTTCTCTTCCCCGAGAAGCAGCAGGGCCCCCACCGCAGCTGGAAGCAAGAGGTCAAGTATCTCGACGACATGTTCGACGGAGGTAGTGCCTATATGGTAGGCAAGATGAACGGCGATCACTGGTATCTGTACCTCACCTCACCCAACCAGCAAGCCCTCACGCCCCCTCGCACCCCCGGTGAGGTCGAAGGCACCAAGATCCCCGTCGGGACGTCCTTCAATGGACTCCCGAGCAGTTACCACGACGAGACGCTCGAAATCCTCATGACGGATCTCGATCCCGAAAACGCCAAGCAGTTCTATCTGTCGCACGCGAGTGCGGTCGCCAGCGACAAGATGGCTGCAGAGGCCAAGGATGCACGCAAGGAAGCCATCAACAGCCTCGGAGGGCTTGCCGAGACTGTTGACGAGGTTGATGTCTTTGCGAACGACGACGACACCATGCTCGACTCCATCGAGGCTCTGACCACTGAAGGTCACGCATTGGGGACTGTCGTCTCGGAGAGTTGCGGCCTCTCCAGCGTCTACCCAACCAGCAAGTATCCCGATGCGCGGGTCGATGCATACCTGTTCAGTCCCTGCGGCTTCTCGGCTAATGGCGTCGTCCCTCCTGAGGCTGGCAAGGGTGAGCATTACTTTACGGTTCACGTCACCCCGGAGCCTCAGTGTTCCTTTGCTTCATTCGAGACCAACGTCCCTGGTGGCCAGAGTGGACGTACCACGACTGAGATCATTGAGCATGTTGTCGACATCTTCAAGCCTGGTCGTTTCAGCGTCACTCTTTTTGAGGCAAAGGGAGCGGCCCAGAACCCATATTGCATGGGCGATGATGATTCCAACAATTGGGCTGCTAAGCGTCTTGTTGATCCTGTCCGAGGATACAGACGCATTGATCGTATTGTTCACGATTTTGAGGACTACGATCTTGTCTTTCGCTTTTACGAACGTGAAGGATGGGCTGGAACTAAGAGCGCTCGTGTTGGAGAGCCTATCAGTCCTACCAAGTGATTGCATTGACTTGGATGTCATTTGTAATTGGACCCTCACTTGACTGTCATTGTAATTGGAGGGAGCATGGATGATCCTGTCATTTCCGAGCATCATGTGTTTTGTCGTTCTTGATAGTTTCGCTCTTTGAGATGCTTTTGAACATGAATTTTGAATTGATCATTTTGCGACAACTTTTGCGACAGCCACCCACTGAGTGATGCCCTGTAATGATGCTCAGAACCTAAAATTAGTGCATGCACGCTAAATCAAGCCTGTGCCAGGTGTACAAGGGTGACAAAACTCTGTATGAAAAGTAAAGTCTGTTGACAGTGCACCCTTGTGTCACAATTTTGTCCCCCAAACTCACATTTTGTCCCCAAATTCACATTTCTCAGTCACCGATAACGATAAGCCTTGCACGTGATCCCAGCACCGTCAAAAAATTCTTTGCTCAATCTTTGGAGTCCTATACGGCAAAGCTTCAGCATCACCAAAACCTCACAATCAACCACAACAACCGCCAACATGCATCTCATGTACACCCTCGACGCCCAAGGCAATCGCCTGTACACCCTCAAGAAGGTCGCCCAAGGACAAGTCACCAAGTCCGCCCACCCCGCGCGCTTCTCCCCCGATGACAAGTGGTCGCGCCAGCGCGTTACTCTCAAGCGACGATTTGAGCTTCTCTTGACTCAGCAGAGTACGTCCTCCCTCTCTCGTCCACTCTTGGTAAATTACTGACTGATTTCTGCAGAGGACGAATAAATCACACATGACGGGCGTTACGGTTCAGTTTGGGCGTTAGACTAAAGGTCTCATCAATACAACTACTAGTGCTTCTTCTTCGAGTTTACATTTCGTCCCGCTCCCACGCGAATCTTTTGACCGCCTCCTGCACGATGCCCCGTTAACAAATCGGGCAGATAATCCTGATCCATGATGTCCTTCTTCCTCTGACGTCTCTGCTCCTCTCCCGCGCGTGTAAACTCCTTCTGATCCTCCGCCAGAATGAGATTGTTTCCCCAGCCATTCTTGCCGCCCGCGTTCTTTGGGAGACGACCATTTGCAGATCCGTGAACAGGCTTGGGAACACTGTAGACATTGCCACGATTGTTCCACTGAAAGTTCTTCTTGAGATGGATCTTGAAGTTGCCGTGCTCATCGGTCGAGCAGCTCACTCTGTTGAGGGTAGGTTGGCCGCAGGAGGGACAGAATTGCTTGTTCATCTCCTTTGTGATCTTGAAGCAGCCGTGGCAGCGTAGAACCCAGTTCTTGAGATGTGTGATTCGTGCGAGGGATGGGGCGACGAGGTTGAGGTTCATTCGGAGGGCGACGTTTTGCATGGCGTAATCGGATGTGAGGACTGCGGCTTGGAGGGTCTTTTGGACGGGCGCTGAGGGTGTCGCTCCGGTGTCTGCTGCTTGGTGCTTCTTGAGGTTTGAGGGTGTGATCCAGCCGCCTTCGTCGTCAGAGGCGTCGCCGTCGGATGCCTCTTCAACGGCCTCGATTGTCTCGTCGGCCTTTTCGCCAGCCTGCGCAGTCTCTGCGGTCGCAGCGTCTTCAGTCGTGTTTGTTGCGGTCTCAGTGACCTCTGTGCTTGACTCATCCTTAGACTCTGGCTGAGCGACAGTCTCTGCGACAGTGTCCTTTGCCTCTGCAGACTGACTGTACTCTCCGACCGTGGCCTGCTCAACAGGGTTCTCGATGGTCAGATTGTCAACAGCCTTCTCAAGACTCTCCTCAACCTTCTCCGTCTCAGCCTGAGTCTTCTCACCCTCAGCAGGCTTGTTTGGCTTCCCATTCAAACCCTTCTGACCAGGCGTCTTTCTCAATCTCCAGTCTCCTCCATTTCGCTCACACTCCAACTCATACCCCAGCGCCAAGACGTCGATATCAGGCTTGCTCAGTACAGCCAAATCTCCTGTTCTTCTCGCAAAGTCTCGAATGACCTTTACGCTCTCGGGGTTGGGCGATCGCAGGGTGATGAAGGGTAGAAGCGTGGTCTCTACTCGGGCTCGTGTGGCGGCATCTCGAATTTCGGAAATAATGCAGGGGAGGGTGTAGAGTTGTTCGGCTTTCGCGCGCAGAGTATTCGCGGGGGGGTCGTTCTTGATGAGAGGGCCTGTATCAAGGACAAGGCTGTGAATAGGCTTGTGAGCCGCTGCGTCTGAAGACATGATGATGGTTATCCAGTGTTTGGGGACTTAGATTGGCGATAATTTCTGTGGTGTTCATCGCGGGGCAAATTTGGAATTTTTGGAGAGATAAGAGATAAGATAAGATAAACATTTTGTCACTGCACGTAAAGACCTGCATAAATGCATCAGTTGGCAAAACATTCCCGCTTTCTGACAAGGAGAAATACATCATTGCATTTGGTAGTTTATTCTTTAAAACCCGAAGCCACGAAACACAGGTTGGTAAAAAAAACAAAAAGTCTAGAGGATCGTTGTCGCTACTCCATCATCCTCAGAACTATTCGTAGGCAATTTAACTCACTTGGCCACCAAAATGGCAAATCTGGCTGGGGTTTTGGACTTGCAGGCGGCCGACCCGCAGAGGCAGCAAGGCTGACTTTATGCAAGCTCGCGTGAATAGAGACTTTGCCAACAGCTATTCGATCCTCACAAACGCCAACATGAGCGAGACCTGCAAATACTGTGGCTCTTATGTTGACACTTCTCAAGACGAGAACCGCTCGCACAAGTTCCGTCGTGCAATCACTAGACCAGTCGAGGCTTATATAGTTGGCGCAGATGCGGGTTGCTGGCATTGCGCTGCCCTCCTCCAATTCTTCGCGGAAAAGGGAAACAAGAAGGACTATATCTGCGAGAGCAATCAGCAAGGCCTTGGAATATTTTCACAAGATGTTCCAGATCATTCTTTTGATGGGAAACACCTCCCTGACATTGATATGAACGTCTACCGGGTGACTATCGAAGGCACTCCAAGCGCTGAGTCAAAGTTGGCACCTATTGACATCCCGGTTTCCTCAAAGTCTGACGAGTGCTTCATGTGGATTACGGAGCGATTACACGAATGTGAAAACGCGCATGGTTGCTGGAGTTCCACAGAATTGAAAACACCAAAGCGTCTTCTCGAGATAAGCAACGACAGACTCATCCTTCGAACCAACATCCTCAAAGAAAAGTACGCAACGCTGAGTCACTGCTGGGGAACCCTGAGCTCAGCTAGCAACAAGCTACTCAAGAGTACCTATAGCAATTTCACTCATGACGGCATCGCACTTGGTGATCTTGCATTAACCTTCCAAGACGCTGCAGATGTCTGCAAGAGACTAGGAATCCAGTATATTTGGATTGACAGTTTATGCATCACGCAAGATGATCCTCAAGATTGGTTAGAGGAGTCTACCCACATGGCGGACATATATGCAAATGCCTTTATCGGATTGTTCGCCGGCCATGCGAAAGATGGCAATGGCGGCCTTTACTCCAATCGCTACGATCCCGAGCCGTTCGTGACTGTGGAGAAGATTCCCGTGAAGGACGATCGTGGTCAAAAGAGAACCATGTGTATCCAGCAACAGCGCCTGATTGGCCATGATCTGACCTTCTATTTCGACTTGTTCCCCGACTTTCCTTCTTACGAGTATCGTCAGCTACCCACTGTGAAAGAGCCACTATATCAGAGAGGTTGGGTCTTCCAAGAGCTCCATCTCTCACCACGTGCAATCCTCTTTAACAGCACAGAGCTCACATGGGTGTGCAACCAGCACGCGCAGTGCGAATGTGGCGAGACGACAAAGAACATCTTAGCCACCAAGTATTTCTTCACCCGTGTCCCAAAGACTGCTGACTATCCGGGTGCAGTCAAAGGAGATCTCTTCTATAAGCACGGCATGAGGAATTGGGCACATCTGGTCCACCGATACTCTAAGCTTGGACTCACATTCGAGAAAGATCGCCTGCCTGCGCTATCTGGAATGGCCAAATCTTTCCAAACAATGAGCAGCGCTGAAATGAAGAATGACGTGTACCTGGCAGGAATTTGGAAGAGCATGCTGCCCGAAGCCCTGCTTTGGAGAGCAGTAGACGGTCCTCCAAGCGGTCCTGTCCGACGATGCAGATTCAGAAAACCTGTCGCGGCAAGAGGGCCGCCAACTTGGTCGTGGATGTGCTGTGACTTTACAGTGCACTGGCAAAACAGCTATTTTGGCTCAGACTATCTAGTTGTGGTTGAGGATGCGCAAGTTGAACTTGGCAGCATCGACAGAGCCGGCGAAGTTGCCAAGGGCCATATCGTTCTTCGCGCCGTCCACATCGAAGAGGTTGCGATGGTATACCCTGACGATCCGAGTTTTAGAACCAACGAGTATACCTTGCGAGATGAATACATACGCAATAGCAGTACTGAAGAGCTTGTCAGTCTGAAGGATAAGGACTGTCGCTTTTCGTTTCTGCCAGACTATGACTTTACGGACAAGAGCCTTGGGGGTTATACATCCCGCCATCGGAGACGCTTTACTGCATGCCTGTTATTGGTCTGGATGGATACTGGCCGTTCTCGGAAACTTCTCTTGTCTTGAGACGGCATTCGAGAAGTATAGGGTTTGGAGACACGCCTGATGTGACTCATGTGTATGAAAGAGTTGGTATTTGCGACGGCCAGATTATGTATTCTGTCAAGAGTAAGGAATTTGTGCACCGGATAGTCTTGGTTTGAGAACACCCAAGTAATGAATACTAGATTCTACGGCTTCGAGTCACCCCCTTGGAGGAGCCAACGAAGCTGTGAAGATGATCGGGGGGTCATCAGAAGAGCGGAATTCTTTCCTTTAGCTGTGATGATGGAATCTGGTGTCTCAGGAGTCTGAGTAATTATCGGGTTCATCACCTTGCCAAATTGACTGGCTAGTCCAGCCGGCTAGGGCGTTTGGATTTAAATGCAATAGGAAAGGCCAAGTTCATCGGCAAGGTTAAACCCATCGAGGCTGTGCATAACGTGCATTATTAATTGTTGCTATGGAACTGATGTCGCCATTAATTGTTGCTATTGAATCGATACCGCCATTTAATTGTTGCTATTAAACTCATATTGCACCATACCTATTCTCACAGACATTGACACGAAGGGCGTTACACCGTGTCTCGTCAGTGACTCTTCACAGGGCGCGGTCGACATGACCAGGTGGTGGATTAATAATGGAGAATGCCGTCGAAATTTACCGTCATGGTCTCGGTGGGTCACCCGAGGAAATAGTCCGGTCTCGCGTAAATCTGTGGCTTTTTTCGCGGGCTGTGACTCGAATTATCAAGGCATGCTATTTCTGCCGACGTCGGATTCAGCCGTAAGACGGGGGATAGATGATGATGAATCTGACAAATGTAAGATGAGAAACAAGTGCAAACTATGAGCAGCGAAGGTTAGACAGCAGAGACAACAGCAACAGAGACAGCTGATGAAGCTGTGAGAGAAAAAACTTCTCATCACTCGATTTTTACGTACAAGACCCCGCTGTAAATCCCCAGTGGTCATCTACAGAACATCCCCAGTGGGTCCATCTCCAAATCCCCAATTCTGAAGCCCAAGATCAACATCTCTACAAACTTATCAATCGGATAAACGGGTGTAAGCACGTCCTCAAAATGACGAAAAATAAGCTTAGCTCTGCACGGCTTAAATTCCGCTAAAAAATGACTACGCCATGATCTATTCTAGGCCGGGGTTGGATCGGATGGCACCTTTTTTTTTACATGCGCCCTAGAACATGTCAACAAGCTAGGCATGGTATGGATGGATGGATCAGTCAATGGGTCAATCACAACAGGGCGCAGAGGAGCAGAGACAGATATATAAATCCTGGGGGGTCAGCTGAGTTGGATTTTGGTCAATAATTCTCATCACCGAGCTTCACTTTAATTTGCTTTCGACTCTGAACTCTACAGCTACAATGGCAACCAAGGCTCCGTCGTTTGTTGACGTTCAAGTCACAAAACTACCCAACACTCCCCCAGAGTATGAACACCTCGGCATTCATCGAAACGGAATCATTCATCCTTGGGGCTCAGCATATGCACTGGCATCAACGCTGAAAGGAAAAATGACAAAGAAGCCAGAAGTCCAGATCCTCATCAACGGCCACTTCAACTCAAAGGTGTACACCACCAACTCTGAAGTCTCTGGCGTCGTCAACATCACACCTGCTAGAAACACCCGCTACGATGAAGTTGACATTTCTCTCGATGGACTTAGCGAGACGCGAAGAGATGGTCCTGACATGACACACATGACATCCCATCGATTCCTCCGCCTAGAGATGCCAATCGACGAGTATCCAAACAACGTCCTTGAAGCTGGCGTCACTTATACGTTCCCCTTCATCTTCAACATCCCAGCTCATCTCTCCTCCAAAGCGTGCACCCACAAGACCAACTCCGAAGACGTCTGGGAACGACACATGGCACTGCCTCCAACGCTCGGCGGCTGGGAAAAGGACGACATGGCGCCTGACATGGCGCGAGTGACTTATAGCATCAAAGCCTATGTCCTCACGCGAGCTAAGCAAGGTTTCAACATTACTCTCGGCAACTCCCATACCATCAACGTCATGCCGACATCCTTCGAAGAGCCTCCTATGAACATCACCGAGCGAGACGATTTATACAAGATTGAGAGGTCCAAGAAGGTCAAGAAGAACATCTTTTCCGCTTCACAGGGCCGAATCTCTGCAGTGGCGGCTCAACCAGCTGCTGTCCATCTCACCAAGGAGGGTTACGAAGCTACCGGATCTTCAGTTCCCATCAGCTTAACTTTTGAGCCTTCTGCCGCTGATGTGATTCCCCCGCAATTTACATCTGCTTCCCTCAAGATCCAATCACATACGTGGTTCCGCGATCAACCAATGATGAACTTGCCAACACAGGGATCGTCAATCGCAAACTTTAGCTATCCATTCTCAGTATCGCTCCCGAAAACCTCTCCCAAGGTGCAATGGACTCAGAATGTCGACATGACAAGCACCAAGGATTCGCCCGTCTTTCATACAGCTACAGTCGAAATCCCCTTCCAACTGCCTACAGCCGACAAAATGTTTGTGCCAACATTTCACTCCTGCATTGTTTCACGAGCATACACCGTCAAGGTAGTTTTGGAGGGCGATGTCAAGATGGATCTGACCGTCCCGGTTCAAGTGGTGATGGGAACACCCGATGTCTAGGAAACTTTCGTTAGTGTTGTTTTGGGCTAGTTTGGCGTTTTCGGGATGCTCCAGTTTGACGAGAGATGAAAAGATATCCAGGCGAACATTATCCGATAGAGTGAGATTTATTAATAGTAATTGTTTGTCATGATCCGTTTCCCGAGATCCACTGTGTAGCTGAAAGCTTGGATTGTGCCGTGTCCACAGTCTGCGTGTCGCCAAGATCAGATGCAGACCGTGGGATTTGTCTGGGGTAAGATTGTCATGTGCGGATGAGTGAGCGTAGTTGAATCTTGTAAGCATGGTGGATGCATATAACGCGTCGCGTTGGCAGTTGAGGATTCGCGTCGCAATTACCGTGAATGCGACGCAACCAATCAGATGACACCAAGACCACACAATGAGACACAGCCAGACAGACCGTTACCAAAATATCTTGGGGAAATCCCCGACCGTTGCGTAGATGAGCCGCATTGGAGCCGCCACTGCCGATAGCGGCCGTTCAATCTTACATCAGCGGGAATAATGATGAAGCTGTTAGATGGGATTTAACTCCGGACTTGAGAATGCTGCTAATAAGCGGGTAGAGAGGTTGATGAGGTTACAATGCTGAACCGAAGCCTGCGAAATGTAGGGTAAGATGGTGAGATCTGCTGGAGTCAGCATAACGCGATGTCAACGTCACGTCTATCCATGTGTCAGCGGCTGGTACGTGTTTGAGGCCAGCTCGACAATTGAGCACATTAATAAAAGATGAATTATTGACACTACAAGTACTACCATAGCAAGATTCGTAAGAACTGCCCCTCAACAACAACGCAGATGTCGAGACTCATGACAGCGAATAAACAGGCTAAGCTACCCTACACATATAGTACGTCACAGTCAGATGATCGGCATTCTCATTACTATTCTAGTCAATCATGCATAAACTAACTTTTTAGCCCAATTTCACCCGTCAACTACCGGCCCCTACGGAACACTGTACCTTCTCTAACCTCTCTAGCCTGTCTGCCTCCCCATCCCCAATCTCTCACGTACAAATAAACTCCAACTCCAAGTCTCAAACTCTCTCTCTCACGATACTCTTCATCCGTGCACTCGGGGTCGGCCGTTTACGGATGCCTTGACTCAGGGATTCCATTAGGAATAGCAATCACATCACAGATCGCTGGTTTCAGTGGGCCAGCAACTCCACAGCATTACGAGAGAAATACTTTGTCGACCAATGCGCTCCGCCATGACCAATGGGTTCTGTTTCAATGACGGATTTTAATCTGGTGTTGGAGTTTATCAAGATAGGCCTGTTAGATAGGCGATGCGAATGCATTGATCACTGTACAACCCCGAATACCGAAGCCAGCGTTTCGCGGGAGATGAAGGCATTTGCAGAGACAGAGACACAGTGAATGACTGACTTACAGCGTGATGTCACTAAAGTCGCCTATTTTAATCAGGCACTACAGCGCGTGTTCATCGTATTAGCGGCTAGATCACCCCCCAAAGTCAAGTGACTTAACCGCGCCTCGATCACCAAATACCTCAGTGCCCCGAACCCTCACGCTCAAGCCATAATATCCCACCCAATATCGTACCATGCATTAAGCTCCTTCAAATCACATCAACATGCGCTATCTCGAGGCCACGAAAGAAAAAAGACTCAATGGTCAATGCTTGGCGCCCCCCTGCACGCTTTATCATTCCCCATACGGGCCATAACCCCCAGTCGCCACCCCTGACTAGTACACCTTCGAGAACATTTCGACGGGCGGCAGATTTTTTCCCGTTCTCCCCAGGCAGCCAAGCCAAGCCATTTTTGCAAATTTTTCGAACGCGATCTGTATGACACTCGTGCGATAAACAGCCACGGATCCGACTTGGCAGAGAAATGCCGATCGATCACAAGCCCGCGTCTATTCCCGCCACGACTCCCGAACGTAGGTACGTGTTGATGAATTGCTTGCTTCAGCGTCTCCGCATTCTCGTACGTAACAAAATCCATCCTCTCCTCAACCTAATCTCTCCCCTTTGCGGAGTAAATCTCTGGGGACAGAACGCGGGTCTGCGATGATGATGAAAATTTGGTAATACGTAGAGGGACGGAGAGTTTTATTGACTAATGCAAACATGGCTGCAGCCAAGCAAGAGGCTCTGTTGCGATCCACTTTAGGTAATCGAAAGGTTTTGGTGATCCACTGTAGGCGCACACGAGCTCGAGCCTCATGACACGGAGTTTCGGCACCGTGAGAGCTTTTGCTTTTACAGAGAGGGAGTCGAGAGGGAGTCTGGGGTCTGGGGTATTAGGTTCTGGTGAGGGAATTCGAGGTGTAAGAGAAACAGGGTTCGTGGGTTTATGGTTCAGATTCGTAGGTCGCCTCCGAAGAATGGTGGGACTATCTCGACCCACTGGTATACTACAAAGATCGGCCTCATTCTCGGTCTCTGCTTATCTGTCTTTATAATGGACGTGTTCCCTCTTTGTCTGTCCTCTCCTCTCCTCATACTCTCTATACTCACCTGAGTAGACAACAACTACATACACATACACTTATACATACTTACACTCATACATATACATACACATACACACCATGGACCAGATCAACGCAGCCCAAACGGCTCCAACAGACTCCAAAAAGAGCCGTCGAGAATCAATCCCAGACATGTTTGACACACGAACCGGCGAAGTCGCCGAGATCAACGACATGGAGAAGCAAAAAGCCGCCGAGGGCAACGCACACTTCCACCGTCTCGGCTGGAAGCGATTGACAGTTGTCTTGATCGTCGAGGCCATTGCTCTCGGCTGTCTATCCCTCCCCTCTGCCTTTGCCACCCTCGGCATGGTCGCTGGTGTTATTCTCACTGTCGGTCTTGGTTTCGTCGCCATCTACACATCACACGTCGTTGGACAGGTCAAGCTTGCTTTTCCCGAGGTTTCTCACTATGCCGATGCTGGTAGACTCATGTTTGGCAAGTTTGGTTACGAGGTTAGTAATCCTAGATGCTCAAATACTCAATTGCCAATGATGTACTGACTTGAATAGCTGGTCGGTGTCATGTTTGCTCTTCAGCTCATCTTCCTCGTCGGATCTCACTGTCTCACTGGAACAATCGCCTTCCTCAACCTCACCAACAATGGAGCATGCTCTGTCGTCTTTGGTGTCGTCTCTGCCATTATCCTCCTCATCGTCGCCATTCCTCCCTCATTCGCAGAGGTTGCTATCCTTGGTTACATCGACTTTGTGTCCATTGCTATCGCTGTCGCCATCACAATTATCGCAACTGGTATCCAAGCCAGTGACTCAGTAGGCGGCATGTCTTCTGTCGACTGGTCTGCTTGGCCCAAGGACAACCTCAGCTTCACCGACGCTTTCATCGCCATCACCAACATCGTTTTCGCCTACTCCTTTGCTGTCTGCCAGTTCAGCTTCATGGATGAGATGCATACTCCTCGTGACTATGTCAAGTCAATCTGGGCTCTCGGTCTGATTGAGATTGGTATCTATACCCTTACTGGCGCTCTCATTTATGCCTTTGTCGGTTCCGAGGTCAAGTCGCCTGCTCTTCTGTCTGCTGGTCCTACCATCTCCAAGATCGCCTTTGGTGTTGCTCTTCCCGTCATCTTCATCTCTGGATCCATCAACACCACCGTTGTCGCTCGTTATATCCACGGACGAGTGTTCAAGAACTCAATCATCCGCTACATCAACACCAAGATGGGCTGGATCACCTGGTTGGCCCTTGTCACTGTCATCACGGTTGTGGCTTTCATCATTGCCGAGGCCATTCCCTTCTTCAATGATCTCTTGTCCATTTCTTCGTCCCTGTTCATTTCGGGCTTCACATTTTACTTCCCCTCTATTATGTGGTTCATGCTCATCCGGAAGGGACCTTGGCACTCAAAGGAGAACCTCCTTCTTTCGATTGCCAATGGACTCATTTTCATTATCGGCATGATTGTTCTCGTTGGTGGAACATATGCTTCCATTGATGATATTGTAAGTTACCTCAGTCATTCTCCAATTGAACCTCGCTAACATTTCCAGATCCTCAAGTTCCGTCACGGCGAAGTCCGAGGTGTCTTTACTTGTGAACCAATTGCTTAAGCGAGATGGATATTTAGCGATAGTATATTATGAATAGTACAATATTATGACTCAGTTATCGGAGTTGCCGGAATTGGATCGTCGTGATGATCAAATTTTCCTGAGCGTCAGACGTTTACGTCACTTGATCTCTAAACTGCGACGAATTGTGATTGGTGCGCAAATGTAATCGTTCGATTGGTCAATGGCACGATAAGATAAGTCTCGGCGAAAGATCCTTGATGCCGAGTCTTGGCGTCATCTAGACTCAGTCGCCCAAGCTACGAATAACTGATGATACCTCTGTACACGGAGTCACCTGGCTTTTCAAGAGATCATGGAATCAGTAAGTCGTTCGCCACAAAAACACCTACCTGCTGAGGCGATGATTTGACAGTAATTCCCAGGGGATCAGCATAAAATTAAGAAAATATTAATTATCACTAGGTATGCTATCAAACACCCCGATCCTGGCAATACTTGTCAACCTCCTTCTTCAACTGAGCCTTCTTGGTAACAACATTATCCATAATCTTCTTGACCAGGATATAATCCTCATGAGTCAAAGATCCTCCACCACTCCAAACCCCCTCCTCCAAAACAGCCCAGAGACCAGAGCCCTTTGCAACCTCCTCCATCAGATCCATAACAGCCGTGAGCTGGTTAGGTAGCCAAGTAATGATGGGGCTTCCACCTGTAGCTGTAGGATGCGTAGTATGCTTGATGATGTACTCGCGGGTAAACATCCAGTGTCGCCATCGGAAGCTTCGAATGTGATCGAGGACGCGAAGATATAGAACTGCAAGACTGTGATCACCAGATTTGGTGAGGAAATCGCGGACACCCACTTCGGATGCTGTTTCACGGACATACTTGAGGAATGCGCGGTGAGGCTTGGGTCGATATTCTCTGAACTCGACGAGAATATCGGTCAACGGGTTCTTGGGCATGGGGATCTCGCAGATGTGATCCAGCAGAGGAATGATGGCATCGTTGGCACCAGATTCTCCCCGGAAGAATTGAGGCTTGTCGTCGTATTGACCCTCGTAGACAACACCATCGGGGAACATGGACTGCTTGGTGATGCCGTAGATAAAGGTTCGGTAGGTCATGTAGTCCTTGGGCAGGGATTGACTCCACATGCCCTCCATGTTTGTCTCGATGATCTGCATCGCATTGAGGATGAGTTCCAAGCTAGCCTTTGCCTCTGCAATCTTGGCTGTGCTGTTGTCTTTCTCAACTGCGGCCAGCAGATCAACAGCGCCTTCAATTAGGCCGCCGGTTTGAGCGACCATGTGAATGTGAGTGAGGATGAAGCCGGCCTCGGATGACTTGGGGTCGAGACCCTTTTCGAAAGCGCGGACGAGACGGATGTTGTCGTAGTCATCGTGCCCTTGCTCGGGATGGACGAGCCAGTAGTTGTAGAGGGCATAAGAAGCGGCATAGGACATGAAAGCGGGGATGTCGAGACTGGATCCAAGTCAGCGAGGTCAATTCATTGAGTGGTAGACTTACATCTCTGCACACTTGACAAGAGGTCCAGCGATACACTTGGGAAGTGTCTGACGTCCAAGTCCATAGCCACCATCGTCACTCTTGCTATAAGTCTCCCAGCAAGGTTCAAGGAGATACGAAGAAGCAATAAAGCTATAATCTCTAAAGGCAGCAGTAATAGCAGCCATATCTCTCTTGTCCGTCCCAGGAACAACGAGATTATCGATCTCGGACGTCAAATCAGGGAGAGCTCCACTGTCAATCAGAGGCCCCAGAGCAAAAGTCGCCAACAGTCCTGGAGTACCATCTTCCTTGAGGATAGGAATGTCATTAAGAAGGTTTGAAACAGGATCGAATTGAGAAGGGAGTTTCTTCAAAGGAAGTGAGAAGGGAAGATATCCTGTGCGAGTTGTGATGGTGAAAGGATCCTCGCCCTCTGGTAGCTCAGAGGGGTCCTTGCGGAGGTATGGGAAGAGGGTGTTTGCAGCAGACATTTTGTGATGATTTGACTTGATGACGGACAATGAGTATGGAAGACATGGCGTCTATATACACTGAGGCCGGAATTACTATCGTGGCCGGAAGACTTTCCGGCCTTCGCCCTTTGTGAACAATGACAAGCAGCCGATAATACCCTGACCGGTTTTAGTCTGATGGCTTGATAGCTGCCAATCTAAGAGATAGTATTGATAATGGTATCGTGGGGATCCGAACTAACGGTACGCCCGGAGTTGGGTCCGTGTTGAATCCGCTAAGTTTGTGGTGAATCCACATACCCCGCGATATCTCGATTCCTTCTAGAACTATCGCGTAAGAGTGTTTACGACTCTGACGCGTAGTTCACCGCAATTTAGCTATCTCTTACACAATAACAACCCAACAAAGAGTTCCAATAGATCACGAGATCGGTATAACATGTTCATATGACCAAAAGTAGTTTGTCCCAAAGTCTCGGCAATCAGTGGTGGTGGATGAGTGGAGAACCGCCTTGTCGTGACATCCGCCCTAGATTGACAAGCTAGTCAACGCCTTAATCTGACAAGCTGGGGTAACACGGGAGATAGACGAGTAATTGACGGTTCATTGATAACATGCCGTACAGTGTCGAGGGCTATCAGGGTGCGCCTTAGTTTGACATGTAGATATAAGCGATTTCGGGATTGTATTTATTGGTCAATTGGGGTGTTATCTTGAGGGATGCCGAGTCGGAAGCTTGTTGATGTCGGGGCCCGGATGTCAAAGAAGGGTTGATTGCAACCCTCCAGTGAGATCTTGTGAGGTCTCCCTTCGACTCAAGGAATTGATACCCACGCATAGGATGCTTGCTTGATATTACTGCTCTTACGGCCAGCTTCATCTACGTAGTATGCACGCAGTGATGGAGAAACTTTGAAAGGAAACTCAGTCTGGATTGTATTTGTAGTGCAATTGAATGAGACTGGCAAAATGACACAATAAAACTGCAATTGACTGCCGCTCAACTGCCATCTCTACGAGGAGCCTCATCAAAGACCTTTCTCAGCCTCTCATCCAACCATTTCACATCCTCCATGTTCCCAGGCGGTCCCCCAGCCCAATGTCCCCAAATAGACGGATAAACATCTAGACTTGCATTATCCCCCATACACTCAACCTCGTACTCTGAATCCTCGGGCCTGAATAGTCAGCAATCATCACCATCCACAAACCCAGGAAATAACTCACGGAAAGTAGAGATCCGTCTTGCTAGGAAGAACCAAGATCCTCGCCTTGACCCCCTTCATCGCCTTCTCAAAATCCCCATTATACGGCTCCTGCTGACTTACATCTCCCGCCTGCCACGTGTGAAGCATCACGAGCAGATTCTCAGGGTCTTTACTAAGCGCCCACTTCTCCCAGAAATTCTTCATAAACTCTTCAAGATCCGCTGCGCCGTAATGCTTCTTGAACAATTCATGTCGATAAAACGCCTGCGAGAAACCCCAGCCTGCGTATCCCCTCCCAAAAGCTTTCAGACCAACTTCCTTCTCCTTCTCGGTCCATTTCCTGTCTGTGGTTTCGACGCGTCCTTGGATACTTCCTGCAGACGTGCAGCCTTTTGCTGCGAGGAGCGCTGACTTGACGCCTTCGAGGAATACCTGGTTGTGGAGAGACGTCTTGGCTGATCCGCAGAAGGGAACGCAAATGTCCATAAAGTCGGGGTATTGCGTAGCCCATTGGAATGCCTGCGCTGCACCCATCGACCAGCCCAACACAGCCCGTAGATGTTTGACCCCAAGATGACCCATCAATTGATGCTGGGCCTTGACATTGTCGTAGAACGAAACATCAGGAAACGGACTGATATCCGAGTTTGACGGACTCGTCGACTGCCCATTCCCAAAAAGAGCCGTTATAATAATAAAGTATCTCTCCGGATCAAGAGTCTTGTCCTTGCCAATAAGCCACTCATTATCGGATATCGCACCCGAAAACCAACTAGGATAAAGAACGGCCGGAAGTCCAGCCTCACCAAAAGTCTTGTACGCAATCACCGCATTTGGCAAAACCTTGCCATTCTGAAGCTCAAAGTCCCCGAGGGAAAAAGTCTTGACGTCCATGATTACTTGTGGTCTCCACGTTGCTGAGACCCTCATCTGCCGAGGACACCCCCATCTCATATACCAATCTCGATGGGCTACTGCGTACAGTGTCCAGACTGTACCAACGTCATGCTAATCGCGGGGTTTCGCCCTTGGGTGACAATGCAGCCACCTGCTTTATCAGGAATGTCACAAGACGAGCTTATCATTCTTATCTCGTGCGGAGATGAGATGCGGAGGCGTGCGGCGAGATAGTCTTATCTATTACAATACTATCACTATTATAAGAAGATACAATTGTGACAATTGAAAACAATCCTCAAAGTCTAAATCTCATCAATACAATGCCTGGCAAGATCCGTACAGCTCAATCCGTGTCGTTTGACAAACCTGCCTCTGAGCAACCCCATCTCCACAACAGATGGCATCCAGATGGTATGCCCTCAATTGACCCAATTAACTACCGCTAATTTGTAGTCCCGAGTATTGCAACCGTTGAACCTGGTGAGACAGTCAAGATAGAATGTCTCGACTGGACAGGTGGTCAAATCGGCAACAATGACAGCGCAGACGATGTGCGCGATGTTGACCTAACTAAAATCCACTATCTCACCGGCCCATTCGATATCAAAGGCAGTCAGCCTGGTGATCTCCTCGTCGTCAACATAACCGACGTCCAACCCTTTGACCATTCACCCTGGGGCTTCACAGGAATCTTTGCCAAAGAAAACGGCGGAGGTTTTCTCGACGAACACTACCCCACCGCCGCAAAAGCAATCTGGGACTTTGACGGCGTGTACTGTTCAAGCCGTCATATCCCCGGCGTGCGCTTCCCCGGACTAATCCACCCCGGAATCCTAGGCTGTGCCCCATCTGCCGAGATCCTCGCAGAGTGGAACCGTCGAGAGGCAGAGCTCATTTCGTCAATGGCTGATTCTACCAAGATTGTAGCTCAACCACCGAATGAGATTAACGCACATGGTGGAAAGGCTACGGGTGATGTTTTGGCAAAGATTGCGAGGGAGGGTGCGAGGACTATACCTGGACGGCCTGAGCATGGAGGAAATTGTGACATTAATAACATTTCCCGTGGATCTACGACGTATCTTCCTGTTCATGTTGAGGGAGCAAAGTTTTCTGTTGGAGATCTTCATTTCAGTCAGGGCGATGGCGAGATTAGTTTCTGCGGTGCTATTGAAATGGTGAGTCTGACACTTGGCGTTGAGTACTGTTCTGACAAACTAGGCTGGCATCATCACGATCAAGTTTGATCTCATCAAAGGCGGCATGAAGTCCCGAGGTCTCAAGAGTCCAGTTTATAGACCAGGCGACATGGGACCTACCTTTAGTCCCTCACGCTACCTAATCTTTGAAGGCTTCTCCGTCGATGAGAATGGAAAGCAGCATTTCATGGATGCAACCATAGCTTACAGACAATCATGTCTCCGCGCAATCGAATACCTCAAACAATTCGGTAAGCCACCTCCATACATATATAACAACACTGACAATGTAGGCTACTCGGGAGAACAAATCTACCTCTTGCTCTCCTGCGCACCCATCCGCGGCGCCATCGCAGGAATAGTCGACATTCCCAACGCGTGCACAACTCTCGGCATACCGATGGACATTTTCGACTTTGACATTTCTATTGAGAGCGAGCCTGTTGCTCGAGACATGGGTGCTTGTCCTGTATCTAAGTAGGAAGTCCAATGTCTCTTTTAAACTCCTGCAGCCACTCTGCGTTATCAACGGGGGTTTGGTTCCAAGGATCGTCGCTATTCTGTTAGTCAATGAACTTTAAATATTGGGCAACATACTCATCGTATAATATCCATCGTGCTTGATACTTTAGTTCGTCGTCGCTGGGGATATGTCGGTTGGGATTGTTGGGAGACATTGTCGTCATGACAAACCGTGAGAGTTCGCGCTTTAACCGACGATAGCTGTTGTTGTCGTTGATAAAGAATGGTGTTTGTGTTCGTACTTTATCTCGTATTAGTGCCCTTGACTCTGGGGTGCTGTGCATCGAAATCGCTGGTATTTCCGGTACTCCCTCAGGAGACAGAGATCGATTCTCAACCCAAGGCTGCAACATATCCAGCTCCATCGAGGCATCCAACGGCACAGCTGTATCTGTCTGACCCCATAGAAAGTAAGAATCATCAACAGACTCATTCGCCAACGCAACAAGAGTCTCGGCCCTCTGGCGGAATGGTTCCAGCCAAACCGTCGAACTCCAGACAAGCCTCATCAAAAAGTCCAGAAACCTCCTCGACGGATGCGAAGATGCCGTCTCTGTCCGATTCAATACATTACACGCCTCCTGCTGCAGTTCAGAATCCGTTGGGAAATGTCCCATAGACGTATGAGCAGTCATGTACTGCTGCAGCGCCGCCTCTAGCTCGCAATTCTCAAAGATATTTCCCTTGCCGTTGATCTTCAGCTGACTTAGTCGCCCCTCTGCTAATTGTTTCGTCGGTCGAAGTTTGGCTTGGTTGGCGATCTCAGTAGCTGACATGAACAAGTCCCATAGCCATGATGGGGATAACGACGCTTGGTTGGGGGAGGATATTTCTGCGCCGAGGATCACGGAACATGCTTCAAAGTGCAGCTCGGGATCTGGCGGCATTATAAACTGGTGGCGGTTCCGCATGTAGTACTCTAGTTCGAGTTTGATGAGTTCGTATGCACTTGTGGGTGTATCTGCTGGACCTCTTGTAGCTGCGAATGGGAGAGGAGAGTTTCGTTCATAGTGAATGAGGTCTAGGAAAGTTAGAAAGCGCTCGTTAGTCTGGTTTGTGCACTTACAAGGAGGCATGGCGTTGTCAATCCTCTCAATGACTTTCCCCTCGAACCCCCAATCACCCTTCCAGTGCTCCATGGTACTCCCAGCTTTGAAATGGTCTGCCAAATGATCGACCCTACTAGCCCAGGTCGTAAGGTTGATGCCGCAGAATCCACATCTCGATTTAACCTCTTGCGTCATGACTTTCCAGTCATCCATCGGCCACTTGAGAAACTTGGACATGTGGACTAGTCTCAAATGCTGCTGTAAATGATCTTTTCGATGATATGTCCGTTCTTCTATCGGCCGCTCGATACAGGCACTCTGATTATGTCCATCGAGATGCGTTTTGTCGGGGTTCTTGACGCCACAAAAGACACAAAGAAGCCCCTCCTCTGGATGTATCGCTGTCGGTCCATTTGGCGAACAAACCCAATTCTCAAGCGATAAATGAAGAGACTTTTCATGACGCTGCCAATCGTATTTTGTCTTGAACGTTTCTGTGCAGAAAGTACACTGATACGTATTCTGCGCTTGGAGGAGATTTGTCCTCACTTCTTTTCTCATCTTTGTGCGCCTCCTTCGACTGTGTCGTTTGAAAATGTCAAATGACGTCGATGATTGCTTTGAATGAGCAGAACTGTACGACCCAGAATCATGACTCGACACTGACGTCCCTCTACTGCTGATTGACGACCCATGACTTCGTGATCTCCCGTGTCGCGTTGAGAAAGCAGCAACAGCTCTTGAGATATCATCAACAGTCGCAGCCTCGTGTTCTGGAGGTGAATTCGCCCAACGCTGCAGCGGATTCATGTGCTCGAATGGCGCAGGAGTAGCACGTCGTCGCGGCGTATCAATCGGCGTGTGATGCCCCGAAGAATTCCCCGAATCATCATTCCGAAACATTGGCGATGTCGGCCGCGACAAATGAACCTTTGCTCTCCTCCTCGCATTTGCAAACCAATTCGTAACCTGCTGTCTATTCAGACTCGTCTGCTCTTGAAGATCCTGGACTTCCTGGATGGTAGGATATGGATGCCTTTCATGCGCGGCGAACCAATTCCTCAGAATTTTGACAGACTCTGAGGAAAAGCGATTACCGATTTTTGGGGGCGCTGTTGACGTCTGCAGAATGCCAGGGGAGATAGTTTCAGGCTCTGCGGCATTTTGAAAGTCTGCAAAGTCGATGAAGAGATCACCTGTTGGGTCTGCCATGTTGGTGTTGATGGAATTTGGAGGTCATGGGGTTACGATGAGTTTACGGCGAAGTCTCGGACATGTCCAGAAAGGGCGGATCCACATTTTAGTCTTGATTGATGAGTCAGGATTGGCCCATCTCAAGTGCGAGACTCAAAGTTCATGATATGCAAATTGGGTATAGTGAGGCTAGCTGTTGGTCTTGACACATGGAATAGCTAGTGTCAGGCGATGCAGACAAATAGGAACAGGCGATAGATCTGCTGACAGGGTTCATGAGATCAGTCCCGAAAGAGGCGAGTTCTTGTCCGTGCGGTCGATGCGGAGGTGCGGCGTGAACCAGTGGGGTTGTCTCATCGACTGCTTCATTGCAAGCCGATAACTATTTCATGTTTAATAGTGAGAGAGATTGGGCTATGGCTTTTATATGTTTCTGCCCATTTCCCGTGTCTATATGCCTCACCAAGCTAGTGCATCCAATTCCGCGGAGTGGATCAGCGATGATGTGCTTTGATCCGAAATCACGTCTACGATAACAACGAAATCGGACATTTAGTGAAACTAAAAGTAAATCTTTCACTATAATTCTCTCAAGTGAAGCGCGTAAAATGACCAGAAATAACGCGACAGAGACGACTCCCTTGATACCGGAGATACCTCCCGAGGTGTCGGATGTAGAGAGGAACAGTCCCGATGAGCCGAAAACGTACAGCTATGCGTTTATCGCAAGAGTAGTTGTCGCGCTGCTAATAGGTGCGTCTTCCATTCATTGGAGGTACAAGCTAACGATGCAGGCATCTTTACTTCCAACGCCGATGGCTCTTTGGTCCTGGCTACTCATCCAGTGATTGCATCCGAGTTTGGCAAGCTTCAGGATTCGAGTTGGCTATTCATCAGCTTCATGTTGGCTAGTGCGGCATCACAGACGATTGTACGTGAACTGATTCTGGAGCCGAGTCGCACTAATTGAGCAGTACGGAAAATTGAGTGACATCTTTGGACGGAAGACGATATTGATCTTCTGCTATGGACTGTTTGCTGTTGGATGGTGAGTACAGCCCGACCCGACACTTTGGTCACTTGAATCTGGCTAACAATTTCAGTGCCCTCGTGTAAGTCTATGCCCATACGCATCGCATCGACTAACAAACCCCAGAGGCGCTGGCCAGTCAATGTGGCAGGTCATCCTAGGTCGCGTAATCTCTGGCTCCGGAGGCGCAGGAATGACTACAATGGCATCAGTCATCATAACCGGTACGACTCATCCCGATCCTGCAATCCAAGCTGACCATTAGAACTCGCGCCTCTTCGAGAAGTTGCCTCTTGGCAAAGCTACATGAATGTCATCGCCACCGTCGGTCGTAGCATCGGTGGTCCGCTCGGAGGTTTTCTCGCTGATACAATCGGCTGGAGATGGTGAGTCTGTCGCTCATTTCAACAGCTTATACTGACGGAATAGGTCATTCCTTGGACAGTCGCCAATCTTTGCTGTATCCATGATCATCGCCGCTATCCTCCTCCCCTCTATGGCTCAAACTGAGGGTGCTACACTGGAGCGTATCAAGAGGATCGACGCACTCGGCGCTCTCTTATTGGGAGGTTCTGTTCTCGCTTTCATGGTTCCTCTCGAAATTGGAGGCCAGAAGATCCCGTGGAGTCATCCTCTCGTGCCAACTCTCGCTGTTGCTGGCGTGCTTCTATCAGCTGCCTTTGTACTTGTCGAGTCACGCTGGGCGAAGGAACCAATCTTCCCTCTTCGTTTACTCGGAAGTGGCGATGTCACCAAGACGTATCTGATCGCGTTTGGACAAGCAGCTGCACAGCTTGGAGTAAGTGCAACAGTACTGAAAGCGATCAAGGCTGACCGATCAGATGATGTATACCGTCCCCATTTACTTCCAGGTCACTCAGCGTGTGTCGAGCACCGTCGCAGGCGCCCATCTGTTCCCTGCAGTCATCGGAAATACAGTCGGAGGCATAGCGACAGGCTTGATCATCAAGAGGACAGGTCGATACAAGGCCCTCATCATCTTCTCAGCTGTTTCTTCGATAACGAGTTATACTCTGATGCTACTTCGCTGGCACGGACAAACCAATTGGCTGGAATCTCTCTATGTCTTCCCAGGGTACGTGCTCCCGTCTTTCGAAATGTTATGCTAACCATTTAGGGGTCTTGGAATGGGCATTGCCCAAAGTGCTGCCTTCATCGCACTCCAAGCTTCCATCGATCCCAAAGACAAGGCAGCAGCTTCTTCTGGAATCTTCCTCGCTGTGACTTTGGGTTCCGTAGTTGGCATGGCTGGTACGAGCGCAGCCATTCAGGGCCTTCTGAGACACGACATCCAGCAGAACCTTGGTGATCTCGGAAAGTCTCAACATTTTATCGACGAGGTGAGTCATTTCCCTGAGTTTGTGAAATCTACTAAATTTCTAGGTGATTCAAAAAGCTGCTGAGAGTGTTTCTTACATCGACGAAGCTTCCGAGTCTGTAAGACAGGTACTGATTGGAGGTTATATCAGAGGAATCGAGTATGGACACGGTAAGTAGATGTCCCCTTGTGAGACTTGACTAACGAATCAGGGCTCTCCATCGTCTTCTCCGGAATCACGCTCGTCACTGCTCTATTACTCAAGGAGCGTAAACTTTGACTAGTCTCATCACCGCGAGTTCACCTTAGCAAAGGTGTGAGGCAGGTAACCTGTGATATGAGACGAAAAGTGTTGGACGTCGGCGCACGGAAGTGGAGGGATTGCATCATGTTGGCAAACCTTCTGGCGCGTTTAAGAGTGTATTTATTATAGGCTTTGACACAAGCGAGAGTTAATTCGTTGTCTCCTTTTGATAATGAAGTCTATTTCGTCACGGTGTTGTTCGAAAAGTTGAACATTCAGAAATAAAAGTCTATCTCTGACCCTCAAATCAAGTGGCCACGTATAAAATTAAGTGAAACGTAAAGTAAAAGGTAGCTCTAACACCACATATAAAATAGGGTTTCTGAACGAACTACGTAAAAGTATCAGTAGAACAGCCACCTTGGCCATCACTGTTGAACACTGTAAGCTTTTGTCTGCTGACTCTGAGCCACCTCATCAAATTCACCAATGGATTGCCACTGTGAACAGACTAATGACTTACCACTGTGAACAGGAAGTCAACTTGAATCTTAAGGGGACAATTTTATTATAAATAGAGCGCGTCTCCCATGCTCAGCTGTACTTGTTTCTTTCCTTCAAACATCTCCCAGACACTCTACACTATACATTTCACTCAGCTTTGTTCGCTATCTGCACCAGACCTCCTTCACCTTGACTTCACTCTTGACTCTAAGCTCTTGAGTCTACGCTCAACGCTGCACCTTATTCTTGACCTCAGTCATACCAGCATACCCAAGGTCGTGGACACTTGTCAATCGATCGACCATTCGGCTTCCGACCTCGCATCACTTGAGCAGAGTGAACGATCTTTGAACCTCTTATCCTTCCGTCGTCAAGTATCAAGATATTCATCTTGTATCTACTCTACCTACCAAATACTACACCTCCATCAAAGACGACTGGACACCTCTTTCCTACGACGACGTCTTTGCAACACACACTACTACTCTCACAAACAACATGTCTTCTGAACAGACTAGTATCATGGCTCCCACCTTGGACAAGACAAACCTGAGCCCACGAACCGAAGCAACCATGACCTCCGAGCAGGAACGCAACACTCGCATCATGGCTTGTGACATCCAACGCTTTTATGAATGCGTCCAACGAGAAAAACATGTCTTCCGCCGCTGGTTCTCTCATTATGAGATCAACTTGGCCAAGTTCCTTGAACCTCATTGCACTTTGTTCAAGGACGAACGCAACTGGCCCGAGGCTTGGTTTGACAAGGAGCGAGAACTCATCGACGATCTCAAAACCTTTCGACACATGGAGAAGCAGCTCTTGCAGCAGTGGACACGAGATGTAGCTGCTCAGATCCTCAGTGTCCGAAACACTGCCCTCAACAAACTCTTCACTGCTGAGGATGTCTCTCTCGCGGCCAAGCTTAAGCCTAACCCGCTTGACGGCAAGGTTGGACCCCTGGACTGGACACAGAGTGAAATGTCTTTTGACAAGACGCTGTCCAAGTTCCGATTCCTTGCGAACGACATGTTGCAGGAGATGAAAGGCGGACCAACCATGGAACGACCTGGTCATCCCTGGACCCGAATGGAGGGTTTTGATGTGTTGAACTTTATGATCAAGGATGCGGAAGAGCCTAAGTATGAGGACAATGAGGAAGATATGTTTGAGGATGAGATTGTCCCATTCTATGGGTTCTACTAGAGGCGAGCAGGGTCTTTATGGCACACTGGTATTGTGAATTGGTTTGTTCAGGGTTGGTCTGTTTTTATCTCGGAGTTTGATGTCGACATGTTTTCTCGAAAGAGTAGTCAGACTTGAAGCACTGAATAATACACTGATATTTTGCTTCTTTTCGTATATTTAATCCGTAAGTCAAATCAGAGAGTGACAGATAATTGCTTGTACCTTACAAATGGGGTATAGTAATTTACTTGAGTAATTCTTTTATTTAATTGACAAGTCCATCAATTCCTGAACCAGTCTGGTGCCTTGAGCGTCACTCACTCAACCAAGAAGCTATATTTATCTCAAGATTGGATGCCACCTCATATTAATACTTGTGCAGTTCGGAGGAAGCTCTGCATTAGAACAAGGGAATCGTCAGCAAATGAACGACGGCAAATCAGGCAGAATCCCCACATTTCAAGGCTGACGGGCGACACGTGACTCTCTTGCGGAGTCTGTGGAAGGCTGCCTAAGATGCCTAGCGACAATCGAGATTGGAGTATGTAGTACAAAGAGAGACTTATAAATATCTCCGCTTCTCTTCATTTCGTCACATCTAGATACTCAATACCAACAACTTTGACTCTCTGCATCTCACGCGCCGCATCTGACATCATGTCAGCATCTCCAGAACCCTTCACACTCTTTCACAAGTTCCCCCCAGAGCTCAAACTCGACATCCTAAGCTTCTGCACCAGAAATGACCTAGTCTGCCTCTCACTAACCGGCCCTGACATGCGAAATCTCGTCGCGCCACTTATCCCCAGCAAACCTAATCTCACATGGGTCGATCAACTCGGTCCAACACCAGACGTACCCTCAGAATGCCATGATCCTTATCACAACGACATTCCCCGGCGGCCAGATTGCGATGGCGCAAGAGATCGAAAAGTCGTCTACTCCCCGTTAAGCCATCGCTTCGGACGCCATGAATACAGCCACTGCAAAGTCTGCTACCGATGTCGAAACTACCCATCCGATCACCCACTGTGCAATGTTTCATACTGCAAAAAGCATTGCGCGTGCATTTCATGTCCTTTGTTTATGAGATTGCGGGGTTGGATGGGCCGTCGCAAGTACTGTGCGGAGTGCAACCAATTCACCACTCGAACAAGGAGAAACAACGGGAGATGTACGTATCTTTTCCCGTGTTTCACAATATCTAATTATAGAACAGGCACTCACGGGCGGAAAAAGGTGCGAAAAACACCAAATAACCATTGGAGTCGCAGCAAAGGATTGTCCTATGGAAATCGCTGGTGGCGAAAATGGGGGACACACGGAATTGACCACGAGGCATACCAGCCCAAGGACACCGAGAGACGAAATGCAAGAGTCGTCTAAAAGAGGCATTTACTCAAACTCGAGGTGTTATTTGCAGTTAGAGCTTGTGGCTGGGAGCTTAAATCAGCAGACAGAACCTAGAGCCATTTACTCTAAGCGAGATCTATCCAAGTCTTTCTTATATACCTGCTACACTAACGTGATTGAGCATACATCTCCCTGGAGAGGCTACTTGTTGTCGTCTCCATCAAAGTCCCAGAGCTCGCATGGCCCTCTCAATTCCCATTCCTCCACGTCTGACCACGTCTGACTTGTTTTGCACGGTCGAAGGACTAGATATACAGATAGACCACCAACTGTCGCGAACACGGCGTCTTGTGTAGAGCATTCGAAATTGGCAAGGCTGAAACGACCGTCCGCCATAGTAAAGAAAGATTGAGCATGACCTCCATGAAACGTGTCGGTTGGCTGCTCGCTCAGGGGAGCATTCGTTATTCCACTGCTGATATCCTCTTGTCTTGCGGAAACAGCAGTCTGTCAAAATCCGATCTCTGAACAACTTGTCTCTAGACCTGCCGGGTTCTTCCGTTGACTCGTGGTCGGTAGGCAAGCCAATCATTGCCCGACAAGTACGTATTGCTCTAATGACGGCATCGTATGCCAGGTGACCTTCTGTAGTTTTATCAACACCAAAGTCGGAGAGATCAAGGGCCTTTTGAATGCTGCCAACAGATACCATGCTTGGACGCATTCGGTTGATCGGCAGGAGCTCAAAGACCTGTCTTCCTTGGTAACTTTTCGAGGTCTTTGCTTTCTCGGCGACTGATAACGTTCGTGACCAGTCAGGTACCCAAGATGGCAAATTAAATGTCTTCCTTGGCCTGTTGTATGCAAGTACCAACGTCGTCTGCGTTTCTATCATTGCCTTCCATGTCGCTGTCGTGTACAGCTCCTCGATGCTTAGAGAATAATCAGGCGTGATTGGCTCGGTGAAGCGTCAGTTATGAACCAGCCCTAGTAGTCCGTATATTCTGTCCCGAGGTTCTTTGCAGCGTCTGTTGCTGGCAGCCTCCAGCAAAGGTACCAAATCAACATCCGTATGGATAAGCGCTTGGTTATTCTTTTGTGCCGAGTTGCGATGAAGGTTTAGTCCCATAAATGTCCCTCAATGTGGCCGAAGGCCGAAGTACCCAAAGCTGGTAGTCGCCTCCAGATTGACGCACAGCAAGACGGGGCTTTTGTTCCTAGGAGAGACAGCATTTTCTGTGTTACACTAAGCATCATATCCAACGAAAAGACGCAGACCCCAAAGTGAACAGATACAGCCTTGGGAAGCACCGCCTCTTGGAATGTCCATATCCTAGAAAACCACGGCTGCTCCACCATGTATGAGAAATGATGAATTGCAAGTTGAAAACATCCACTGGCAGCAGTTGTATCTTTCTCCAGGGAGCAGAGGTGGTCGTTGATGCATGTCAATAACCCAACTGCTACTATATCCATCATAATGTAACTCAACGGTTGTTGGCCATATGCTAACAGTTCGCTTTACTGCAGACATATTGTTTGTAGAGTTATATTATAGTATGTATATAGAGATGCAGTCTTAAGGTTATATCCCTTTATATACCTCTTCGTCTTTTTCCTTTATAATACCCTAAGGCTTATAATAAGATTTATTAGTTATTATAAAAGCTTATAGGTAAAAGCTTATATTAGGGAAAAAAAATATTATATTGTTATTTATTATCTATATTTGCAGCCTAAAGCTTAACCTTATAGGCCGCAGTCATCCCATAGTTGGCCATATGCTGCAAGCAACGAAGAGAGATGAACATCTCTTTCGTCACCATACCAGTGATATGGATTATACTCGTCATCTTGGATCTGGTCTTCTTGTTGCTGCAGATTCGAGCCAAGGCTCTCACAGAGCTAGACTTGAGCTTCGGCAGTACTTTGATAGATCTCACGCATCATGTTGACTTGATGCCCTTTCTCTTTGTTGTCGCTTTGGTTGATGCAGATAGAATCTGCCCAGACTGTGCGCGGAGTTGCCTTGCGTCTTAATCGGCGAAGGAACCAAGCCAGATCTGACGGAACGGAGATGGTGTGATCGTCGACTATGACGGTATCTCGAAGTTCATTCCAGCAGTATGACAGCGCTTCGAAGCGTAGGACTTCGTCATCGAGTGAGACGGTCTTCAAGACGCACCTGAGTCGCTCACGAAACACGCCTGGTTGGATCACAAGGAGTCGGATCACTCTGGCTGTAAGGGGCTTGTATAATGGCGTCAACCCTGGATAGAGTAGCAAAGACTCCGGATTTGGACTTTTTGATGCCATTATTCAAAGTTAAAGAATTGTTTTTATGGATTGAATATGTAATAGCGAATATAGAGACTGAGGCTGTGGCTCAAGCGGGGTATTGATTTTAAAGTGGCTGCCTGGTAACCCTATAATAACTAAATTTCTGAATGCCAGAAGTTTAAGTCTAAACAAGCAGTAGTCTGTTATTATTCTAAGAAACAGGATATAATATAATTAGCAAGTTAAATAACCAGACTACTTTAAGCATTATAGGAGTGGCTTTAAGCTACTAAGTATATAATAGTAATTTTAGTTAATTATACCTTAACTATATTTCTTTATATTATTTTAAGGAAAAGGTATATTAATAATAATAATAAATTATGCTTTATTATGTTTAATTTCTAAAAGGATTTATAGCTAACTATAAATCTAAACTTTAATACCTTTACATATACTTCCTTTAAGTACTCAGTTCTAGCACTAAGTAAGTAGCACTGCAACAGGCACTAAACAAGACATTACAAGACTGTATTTAAGCGTGCCATTCCTCCAAGCGAGATCCTACTCTCCTCTTTTAGAATATACCAAGACGCTAGACGGGATGTTACGTGGGCGCATGGGGCAACCTCCACCATTGAGCGACGAGTTCGGGACGTTCGGCATAGCCAAGAAAGGATTATGGCACCAGGAAAATATTATTGGACGGTGATTATTTTATAATTTCCTGGTTATTGCCATTGTCCGATGTGGTGCGTTGAAATGTGCTGACGCCAAGTATGAACCGTTACTGTATCAGGTGCTAAGATATGCCGAGATTTGTTCCTGCTGGGCCGATGCAGGATTAGAGATGGATGTGATGAGTATATATGAGGGAATGCCCCTGAATGTCACTGGGTATTTCTTTATTGTACTTAACGTACAAAATGAATACGCTACGTCAAGTGCTTCCCCAGATATGGCCTCAAGGCTATAAACGGGTTGACTCCAGCAGCAGCCTTCAAGATGTCGTTAACCCCCGAGAAAAACACTACCGGACTCAAGCTCTTTGCAAAACGCCTTCTCCGTCTCCCTCTCAAGACAATATTAATCCTCATCGCCGCTCTCCTCATTTTTCCTGGCCTAATAGCCCTCACCTCTCTCAAGGTAAGCCGAGAAAACAGCCCCCAATGCCAATGCTAACGTACCCAGGGCCGCGCATTCTTGGCCGGAGAGGTTGCGACCGGTCAAGCCTACGAGACGTACCCTCAGGCCGACATTGCCAAGCTTCCTTCAAAGGATCGACGGCTTAGTATAGTCCTCCCTGCCAATAACCCAGACCACGATTTATGCAAAGTCATCACGAGTGCGTTGGCATTGGGGTATCCGGCTCCGGTTATTGTGAATTGGGGTAAGACGTATGGTAAGTCCAAGGGCTGGAAGGGAGGGTCTCATCTGGCCAAGATTACGAGTACTCTAGAGTATCTCGATAGCGTTTCGAACCCGAACACTCCGGAGGAGAATAGACTTGAGGAGAATGATATTGTTGTGTTGACGGATTCGTATGATGTTTGGTTCCAGCTTCCGCCAAAGATCCTCCTCAAGCGATACCACGAAGCAAATGGCCAAGCCAACCAACGACTGGCGTCACAATGGAACGGCCGCGGAAAACCTCCAATGGAACAAACCATTATCATTTCCGCCCAGAAGAAATGCTTCCCTCCTCCGTCATCAGGCTCAGTCCTCCACTGCGATGAGCTCCCCGAAAGTCCAGTCCGAAAAGACCTCTACGGACCAAAAACCGACAGAGATCCTGAATTATTTCACGACGTACGACCGAAATATCTTAACAGCGGGAGCATGATTGGTCCTGTTGACGATATGAGAAAATATTTCGTCGCGTGCATGAGCGAATGCAGAGGGGGTTGGTGAATGGTAAAGACTTGTGCAGCGATCAAGGAATATTCGGTGAGATCTTTGCAGAACAAGAAATATGGCGTCGCTGGCTTCATGAGAATACCGTGTCTCGAAAGGATAAGAGCTTCGATGTTATGCATAGCGATTTCGAGTATCACGTCGGTTTGGACTATACCCAGAACTTGTTCATCCCGACTGTGTTTGAGGAACAGGATGGGGAGATTGTTGCGCTAAATAACGAGACTGGTATTGCTGAAAAGTCAGAGTCCCTTGGGATTGAGACGAGATTAGACGATGTTCCAGACGATGTCCAATCCTCTACAAACCCTCTGAACATGCACGTTCTCCAAGATCCAGCAGACTGGGGAGATATGCCCGTGTACGCCGATTTCTACTCCACAGCCATTCCTGTCGTGGTCCATCACAACGCTCACAAGGACGGAGCGAAGAGACGGCGATATCTCTGGTGGGACCGCATCTGGTTCTTCCCATACCTCCGCCAACTCATCAAGTCCCAACTGCAAGTCGTCGAAGCAGAGCCATTTCTGGAGATTGCCGTCAATGGAGAGCGGTTGGTATACTGGGAGTCGCGATCGAATATCACTCAAAAGAAACCGAAGACGTTCGTCGTTGAGTCGGGCGAGGTTAGTATCGTCGAGCGAGAGTTCGGGTACGTTTGTCGCGCAAAGACGGAAAAGGCTGAGGCGGAGAAGCCGTGGTACGATGAAGTATTTCGGGACGGACAGGGAGAGTTGTAGATATAGACGATGCTTGACGCTAAGAGGCCTTTCGATTATCGCTTGTAGTTGTCATTTCGTCTAAGCGGACATAAATGCTGATGTGTTCTTTAATTTATGCCGATGAGTGATAATGGTGATGAAGCTGCGACTCCTCATGTCACTGTTACTATGGTGAGTACCCATAACTACAGAATCTAGTGACAAGGGGGCCAAGTCGACTTTATATAGCCGTCTGACGATACACTAGTCTTGGACCTAAGATAGTATGGACTGACATAAGGTTTGCCGAAACGCCTCACTAGTCATTGTATTACGCTTACATTACGAGACCAGGAACATGTCTGACCAAAAGTTTAGTAGGAATGGAGACGCCCAATTGCTAGTGGCATTCCTGCCTACTCTCTCTACAACCCATGTCCACACACGCCTTGTCTATAGCTTAGCAGACCCTCCCTCCTGAGCCTTTACCCAAAGCTTGATCGTCTCAACCAACCCCTCCACTTGTCCAATGGTATTCCCTGCATGCACGCAGATCCTCACCCTCTCACTCCCCTTTGGTACAGTCGGTGCCACGATCGGACGAACTGTGAACCCCCTTTCCTGACAGAACTGCGCTAGGCTGCGTGGCTGAGAAGTGAAAACAGGTATAATTGGTGACTTTGGCGCTGCCTCCGCGCGAATTGATTGGCTGAGGGAGCATGCTTCCGCAAGTAGCTTGTGCGTGTAGCTCACCAGACTCCAGAGATGCTTCAACCTTTCATCAGCCCTTCCACTCTGCAGATACTGATATGAGATACCGATGCTCGCAAGACAGGAGAATGGCATCGCAGTCGTGTAGATGAGAGTTCGTGCGTAGTTTATGAGGTACTCTCGCGTCGTGGGTGAGCATAACACGATAGCTACATGGTTAGCTTCGTTGGATGAGCGGTTTAGGGTCACTTACCCCCAAAAGAACTCATTGCTTTGCCAAACGTATGCAGTCGTGCGAATATTTCCTTCTCCAAACCCAATTCGCATACAAGACCTCGTCCTTGATGGCCAAAAATGCCTGTTGAATGCGCTTCGTCGACGATGATGTAGCCGTTCGTTGGGAGTCGCCTTTTGACGCAGTCGACAATCTCTTTAAGAGGAGCAACGTCGCCGTCCATGCTGTAAACACCCTCAAGAAGAACAAACACAGATTTATCACCTGTAATTCCACTCAAAACATCATCAAGACCTCCCTCTCCATCCACGCAATTATGCTTAAACGACAACCTCTGTCCCGCGCGACTCAACCTCATCCCATCATGAGCGCTCGCATGAATGAGCTCATCATACACCACAACATCTCCCGGCTGCGGTAAACAGCCCACAAGACCGACGTTCGCATCAAACCCTGAATTAAACAATAATCCAGCATCAGCATTGTGAAATGCCGCAATGTCTCGCTCCAGATTCTCCGCGAGGCTTGAATTGCCGTCGAGCAGCCGTGAACCTCCGGAGCCTAACAACGGAGGTGGCGCGGCATGATTCTCAAGAAGGGAGTGATATGCGCTTCGAATTTCTGGAACCGAAGACAGTGAAAGGTAAGCATTTGACGAAAAATCGACATTGTCAGCTGGAAAGGTCGTCAATCGTCGCAATTGCGACCGTTTCTCACGATCTAATAATCGCGCTTTCAACTGTTCCTCCAATTTCGACATCTTTACGGAGTACAAAGTCAAAAACTCACTCACAAGTCACTTCACTCGGTAAAGCACGCGAAATTTGTTGGGTTTAGTACATGTTGAGCCCCCGCCCCGCCCGGCGTCCATTGCCGTGCCGATCTAGACCGTCCATTATAAACCGCGGCATTCCACCTCAACCCTTTCGTCCATCTCACCCAACTCAAAAAATGGCGCCCGTGCCAGCTCTTCTCTGGCGATCCCTGCGAACGCATCAGGTTTACGGTGCGAATACTGATGTGGGAAAGACGATTTTCAGCACGATTTTGTGTAATGCTGCGAGTAAGCGGGGTGAGAGGACGTGGTTTCTGAAGCCGGTTTCTACGGGGGCTGCGGATGAGGCTGATGGATGGTGTAAGTTCTAGAGAGTCTGGGGAGATTGAGCTAATTGGAGTAGAAGGTGTGTGAATTTGTGAGAAATTGTCTAACGAGGTAGTCATATTCAACGGTATGCTCCATCTACGAACCATGAGACGCTCTTTCAGTACGATATCCCGTGCAGTCCTCATATCGCTGCAAAGGCATCTGGCAAGGTATGAAGTCAATTGATTTATGAATCAAGCTTACGGAGTAGCCAATTCCCTCTGATCAAGATGTTCTGACCAAAATCTACGACACCACGTCGCGATATGCATCTGATGGACCAGGATGGCTGTTTCTAGAGACTGCTGGAGGTGTTCATTCACCTGGTCCATCTGGCACCACCCAAGCTGATCTCTACGCTCCGTTGCGTGCGCCAGTCATTCTCGTCGGCGACTCAAAGTTAGGTGGCATCTCACAGACCATTTCTTCTTACGAGTCTTTGCGAATGCGCGGCCATGACATTGAGTCAATTCTTCTGTTCCAGGATATGAAGTATGAAAACTATCAATACCTCCGAGACTACTTTGCAAAGCTGGGCAGAATCTCCGTCGACACAGTCTCTGAACCGCCAACCCGACTCGACAATGAACAAGAAGATATTGAACAGATGAAAGAGTACTATGCCTCCCGTAATGTCGACCACGTCCTCGAAGTTCTCGACAAACGAGGCAAAGACCGAATCTCCCGCCTCGAATCAATGAGCTCAAAAGCAAGCAAGTCAATCTGGTACCCCTTCACCCAGCAAAAACTCGTCACCGCCGATACCATCTCCGCCATTGACTCAGCCCACGGCGACTATTTCCAAGTCCTCAGCCCCTCAACCTCCACCACCGGTCTCCTCCAACCCGCCTTTGACGGCTCAGCATCATGGTGGTCCCAAGGTCTCGGCCACGCCAACTCGCGCCTCACCCTCGCAGCAGCCTACGCAGCCGGTCGGTATGGCCACGTAATGTTTGCCGAGGCAATCCACGAGCCTGCATTAGCGCTTGCGGAGATGCTCCTCAAGGGTGCTGACAATCCGCGATTTTCACGTGTTTTCTACTCTGATAATGGGAGCACGGGGTGTGAAGTCGCTGTCAAGATGGCGCTGAGGGCGGCGAGGCTGAGGTATGGCTGGGGACCGAATGATGATGTTCATATTCTGGGACTCAAGGGGAGTTATCATGGGGATACGATTGGCGCGATGGATTGTGCGGAGCCGTGTGTGTATAATGAAAAGATTGAGTGGTATGAGGGTAAAGGGTATTGGTTTGACTATCCTACCATTCAGTGCGTCAGAGGCAAATGGGTTGTGCAGGTCCCTGAGGGTCTGAGGGATCAACTGGGACAGGATTCGGATCTTGAATCGATCTCGGAGGTTTTTGATCTCGAATCTCGGCTTAATACCGAGCACTACCGAAAGTATGAACGGTACATTGAGAGCGTTCTCTCAAAACTCCAACAATCTGGACGTAAGTTTGGCGCTCTCATGATGGAGCCGATAATTCTCGGCGCAGGAGGCATGATCTTTGTGTAAGTCTCTCTCATCTCCTTCTTCACTGCTCCTCTAACAATTCAGTGATCCCCTCTTCCAAAGAGCTCTAGTGGACGTCGTCCGTCGATCCCCTCACCTCTTGGGCAAACCCAGCCCTCAAGACCCACTCTCATGGTCTGGACTCCCCGTAATTTTCGACGAAGTTTTTACCGGGCTATACCGCCTTGGTCGGTTCACAGCGGCGTCATTCCTCGGCACCGACGCCGACATCTCAGTCAACGCTAAGCTACTTACGGGCGGGCTTGTGCCGCTTTGCACGACCATGGCATCAGAGAGTATTTTCGATGCGTTTGTCAGTGATGACAAGAGCGATGCTTTGCTGCATGGACATAGTTACACGGCGCATGCTGTTGGATGCCAAGTTGCTGTTGAGTCGGTGCGGGAGATGCAGGATATGGAGCAGAGGGGAGAATGGGAGTGGGCTGAGAAGGATTGGGAGGGGGATACTCATGCTTGGTCTGTTTGGCCGAGAGAGTTTGTCAACAATGTCTCGCATAATCAGCAGGTTTTGGGTGTCTGGGCTCTTGGAAGTGTTTTGGCAATTAGTTTGAGGGATGACGATGGTGTTGGATATAAGAGTTTGGCTGCCAAGAAGCTTCAGACTCATTTGCGAAAGGGAACTGGGACTTGGAATGCTCACAGTCGAGTTTTGGGCAATGTCTTTTATGTCATGGCAAGTCAGAAGACGAGTCGACAGAGTCTTGAAGAGTTGCAGGGGTTGCTATTGGGGGCTTTGAGTGAATAGTCTACGTCATAAAATGCGTGCTCAGGCTGACAAGATGCCTTGACTGTTGACAGCAATCCGCTTCTGCCATCTCGATGACCGTTATGTTCAATTGCTTCTTTACTTGAATCATAACATGCCTCCCGCCAGACAATTCATGACGTTATGCAATTTCTGGGGTGATCGACACTCCTGCAGGGTTGACGTGTCGGGGTCCACGTCAATCCATCACGAAATCTCAGTTTTACTCCAAAACATCAAAGAGTGACCAAAAAATCATCAAAATGAGCTCAAAACAGTTGTACGAAAAGACGCGTGAGCAGTCAATCTCTGACTTTGAAGCGCAAACAAAAGACCTCCAAAAAGAACACCCTGAGATCGACTTTAAAGCAGTCATTATTGAACCAACCATGAATCTCATGTTTGACATCAAGGTGCGTTTGTTGACGGTATATAGAGCGCACTGACATTTTTAGGAAAACCTCACCGAAGACGAGCGAAGGAAACATGAGGAATACATCACCCGAATGCTTCAGAATACTGGCAATCTGTCCAAGGCAGAGAAATACCTCTGGCAGGCTAGAGACTACCTGAGGCCTTACCCTGACGTCCTGAAACAATTTGACGATATTTACATCAACCAGAGACCAATCCACGTCATGCTATCTCAGCTCCACGAAACATTTCACCAAGCAAATAAACATACATAGATACAGAATTCACATACCCAGATTCATTAGCCTCCTCATAGTTAGCTAGTTCCCCGCTCACATGACGCCCCATCAATAGGGCGTGATGACAAGGTTTCCCTTTTGTCAGCCAATCAGAATCCACCAGACAATGCCGCCACTTGATAACCTTTACTGAAGGGATCAGACCTCTCTTCTTCACCTTTACAGTGACGTGCATGCATTGACCCCTACAGCCCTCCTCAGCATGAATTTCAACAACCCCAATCTCTTCACAGACGTCGATCTATTGGACGGCTTCATTAGCGATGACTTAACCCCCTACATGTCCGACTCAGCCCCTCCCCCAGACCTATCAAATGGAATCCCCAATCTTGCTCCAACTCATCCTGCGCCGCAAAATCCCTTCACTCCCCTGTCACTACATGGATATACACAGCCAGCGACACCAGCACCGCCTGCAAAGGTCGGCGGGAGATTCACGAGGGAGTCGGTGCGCATCTTGAAGAATTGGCTCGCGACGCATCAGAACCATCCGTATCCGCGCGAACCTGAGCGGCGCATGCTGCAGGAGGAGACAGGCCTTACAAAGACGCAGATATCCAATTGGTTGGCTAATGCGAGGCGGCGAGGCAAGATTCCGTCGAGTGCTTCTTCGCCGAGACATGGGGATACGCCTGCTATGGATATACCGCCTAGGCCTGGGACGCCGGCTGTGAGGAATACGTCTGATATGGATCCTTTGCAGCGATGGGTTGATTCGCCGCCTGAGGATGAACCTGCTGCTGTTACTGCAATTGCAAGAGCTGTAGCATCTGTGCGACCGCAATCAGGTAAGTCTGGCGGAGTTTGTGTGAGTGAGGCTAACAGGGCAGGTTCATCGAGTCCATATACGAGACTCTCTCGAACGCCATCGGTTAGAAGTGTCGGCACATCGAGGTCTAGCTCAATCAGCTCAGTTAATTCTCACACGAGTCGCTCATCACTCGGCCTCAATGAACTCTTCAGTCGGGGAAGTTCTCGTCGAAGAAGACGTGCATACAAAGAAGAACGAAGATCACTGGCAGCTCCCCGAAAAGCATTCCAATGCACATTCTGCACCGAGACATTCCGAGCAAAGCACGACTGGTCACGACATGAGAACTCTCTTCATCTTCCCCTTGAGCGATGGGTTTGCAGCCCAGAAGGACCCCGTGGCCAAAAAGCCGATAGTCCCGAGACTCGCTGTGTTTTCTGCGGTCACGTTGATCCTGATGATGCACACATCGAAACGCACAATTACTCAGCGTGCAAAAATCGACCTGTTCAGGAGCGCACGTTTAATCGCAAGGACCATCTGAATCAGCATCTGAAACTAGTTCACAATGCTAAATTTGCAGAGTGGCCTATGAGACAGTGGAAGGCTCCTCCGCCTGCAATTCACTCCCGATGCGGTTTTTGTAATCTTGTGATGGAAACGTGGATTGATCGTGTGCATCATCTAGCAGATCATTTCAAGACGGGCAAGACTATGGCTGACTGGAAGGGTGATTGGGGATTTGAACCGCATATTCTTGAACTTGTCGAGAACTCGATTCCTCCTTGTGAGTTTTATCGTCAACGTGTTGGTGGAGGTACTGACCTTCTAGACTTTATCGAAACTGAACGAAATAGTCCCTTTCCATTTGAGGGGAGCCGTGCACTCGTTGAAACACCGCGAACAGCTTATGAGTTGCTGAAGTTAGAGCTTGCGTATTTTATGCAGAACCACTTTTACAAACATGCGCGAATGCCGACCGGAGACGAAATGCAGCTCGAAGCGTGTCGAATCTTATTTGCATCGGAACCGCTATCTCACGTTGATCTAGTCTGCCCATCGTGGCTTCGAGATCTGGTGTTTTCCAACGTTTCAATCTCACAGCAAGCTCAATTCGGACCGATGAGATCAAACGCCGAGAGTCGGCTTTCGTCAATGGAAATTAGTGGAAAGAATAATATTTTCGAAGGATGCCCTTTTGAGACGCAGTTGCAAGAGTTTGTACAGGCGAAGCAGCTCTTGGGGTTGAGTATCAGGGATGATGAACTGCGGGAAGAATGCTGCAGAATAGTCGGTCGATTAGAGGAGGTTTCGGCAACGCCATCTGATTTCATCGCCAATTGGCTCATCAAAATCATTCATCTACCCGGCGATTGGCTGCTCCCGTTTCGACAACGCACAGGAATTGAGTTAATCGGGTTATCTGATGGAATGAACTTGAACGCCATGATCCAAGACTACACACGTCTTGAACAGGAACTCGGAGCTTATCTCGACCTGCAACGCGTCATTGGGATTGAACCGCCCGACGACGACCTCCGCCGACAAGCACGTGTTATAATTCACGGCTCAGATTCCAACCTGAATCATACAGCAGCAGATGACGATTATTGGCTAGCAGCATTTCGACAGCGACATTCCACGACGACGGAAACCCCCGAAGCTTGGAACACGCCACTTCGCCCAGATCCTCATCTTCTTGCCGCACGAGGTCTCGTTCTCAAAACAAGTACAGCGTTTCTGAATGACCACAATTACTGGCGATGGTTTACTCAGGAATTACGACGTTGGGTGTCTGCGATAATGTCACCCCACAATCCAGCAAGTCGTGTTCCTTCAGACGAAGAGATTCAACATTACGCACGATGGATCAGCTACAATGAGTACGTCATCCAATTAACCTCAAACTGCTAGACGTTTCTAACAATTTAGCGACGACCCATTCAACCAAACCATCGCAGAGAACAAAGATTGGCTCGAGGCGTTTAAACGGGATGTCGGTATTACAGAGGCGCTTAACAACGGCCAGATATAACGATCAACAAGAATGTCACGCTTATTAAACTCTAACGCGAACTCTAACTTTACAAGTTTAAAATCGGCCGATGAATTTAACCTTTTACTCTTATCTGCTGCCAAGTGAAACTGCCGACGTTTGTGATTCATCCGAAACTCGGGTCAGACTTTGCCGAGACTTTTAACATGGATAAGCTTTTAGACTCGCCCAATTGTAAATGTCCGTAGAATAGGAGGATCTACAACTGTAGTAGAGTGTAAAAGGCAATTCAAGTAGATGTGATGATGCACTTGCTGGTTATCGCGGTCAATCAGCCTGGCAGTCAGCTCGCATTAGCCTTCGTATACGGGCAATTCAATCTCCATCCCCAACCATCAGCCGCAGCTTATAGGGCTGATCTTAGAAAGCTCGCAGTTTGAATAGCCGAAACGGGATAATGTCAACTGGTTTCAAGGCACGGCTTGTGGGGGCAGGACCACGCTACACGTCACCCAAGATCGTCAGCTTAAGCCCCGAGGCCCCGACAGTTTGGGGGCTAACCCGCGATTGGCCGCAGTGAGCATGGGAAGCCTGTAAGCCAAGATGTACAGTCTTGGCGAGCACCCTATATAACGAGTTTCCCGCTCGCCGGTGAGATTAATGGACAGCAGTTATTACAATGTCGTTTTCTACCCTGGTGGTGGGTATTTTCTACCTTGCGGGTGTTTCTGCCGCTTCTGTTTCGAGGCAGATACAGCTTGGTGAGCATGAGTACTTTGTTCCTCCGACTGCAGCGTGGAAATTGGATTCGTGGGATGTTTTGGCTGATGCTGACGAGTTTACGCCGTTGACGGTGGTGAAGTTGAACGAGACGGCAAATGCTGAGCGTGTTGCCTCTGTGTTGGGGGAGTATGAGAAGGATGATGTTTGGACAAAAGAGTTTGCTCAGGGTATGTTACGCGATGCTCCCACCTAACGCAGCTGACGGTCGCAGTTTTGTACGTCAAGTCTGATACAGAACTGACCTTCAATTCCTCCAAATATAATGTTTCAGCGGTATACACTGGTCAAAAGTCCGTGCCAGCAGGTCCATACTTTGTGCATCGCTACACTGGCAATGTCTTTCAAGCATACCGTCTCTATGTCGACACCAACCAAGCCTTCATCCAGGTATGTTCCCCGCTTACGCATTCAACATCGTTGACAGTAGTAGTCCATCTACCAAGATCCCTCCGGAACCCACCATCCCCTTCGCGCCGGCGCCCTCTCCGCCGGAGGTCTCACGATCGCCGTCCCATCACGTCTCTACTTCACTCCCACGAAAGAAAAACCTCTCGCTGGTCTTCGCCTCGGTATCAAGGACTTGTACGACCTCAAAGGAGTCAAGACAAGTGGCGGTAATAGAGCTCTGTATGAAATGAGCAAAGTCAAGACCAAGACGGCCCTCTGCGTACAGAAACTCATCGATGCCGGCGCTGTAGTCGTTGGAAAGAACAAAATGTCCGAGTTTGCTTTTGCTGGCGGTTACGTCACAGAGCACATTGACTACATTCTCCCCTTCAACCCTCGCGGCGACGGTTACAACTCGCCTGGTGATAGCTCTGGTGGATCAGCTGCAGCTGTCGCTTCGTATGACTGGCTTGATGCTAGCATGGGAAGTGATACAGGTGGTAGCATCCGTGGCCCTGCGCTACAGAATGCTGTCCACGGCAATCGTCCTACGCAAGGTGCTGTCAATCTTACTGGAGCTCTTGCTCTCTCATCAGCTATGGACACCTCGGGTATCATTGCGAGAGATCCTGTCATTTTATCCAAGTTCACACGATCTCTTTATGCTGGCACGATCAAGGGGTATCCTGGGTTGCCGGCTGAAGTCCTCCTTGACAGCGGTAGTGAACGTTTTCTCCTTAACCTAGAAAAAGACTCCCCGAAGGCGGCAAATGCGGTAGGGGAGTTTTTAAACAGCCTGACAAGCCTACTGTCTACCGATGGAAGTGTCTTCTCAATTGATTCAGCCTGGAAAAACACTACGCCCAAGGCGTTCAGTGGTGTCGCCCTCTCCAACATCGTGGGTAATGTCTACCTGAATCTGACAACTTTTGAACAATGGAACGAATTTGGTCAAGGGTACGTTGAAGAGTACAAGAGTCTTCACAATGGTGCATTCCCTCATATGGTGCCTGAGATTCGCGAAGGATGGATGAATGCCAATAAGACGATGAACGAGTTGACTCATGAGGATGACTTGGCTTCCAAGAAGGGAGTCGAGGAATGGGTCGCAAGCGAGTTTTTGACGGCCGATAACAGCAGTTGCTCAAATGCTGTCTACGTCTATCTATCAGCCAGCTATCCTTCATACAAGCCTGATGTTTCCCAAGAGTATGTCATCCCTGTCAATGCTCTCCACCGCTAACTGATCAGTGGCTCAAATCCGTATATCCGAGAGCTTCTCCAAGCCAGTTCCAACCAACAGACTCTCATCACCCAGCTCAACACTACTGTCAACTGCAACTCAACCCTTGGATCCGAGGAAGCTTGTGAGGAATCCTTGGAGGCAGGAAGGTCCAACTCCAACTCAGGCAGTCAGACAGTCTACGCCGGAAGACTCGCTTCTGTCGCAGGACTCCCAGACTACGCAGTGTCACTCGGCATGTTTGACCTGGGCCAATTCTCCAACTCAACACTCCAGAACGAGCTTGTTCCCGTGGGAGTCAACATAATGGCAGCAAAGGGCTGTGACTTTGTAATCCTCGACATTATTGAGGCACTCCACAAAGAGGGTGTCATCAAGACAGCCAAGACTGGTAAAACATCATAAGTAGTAATGAGATAGTCAATAATCATCGTCCCTAATACAACCCCGCAATTAGGGACATCATCCGGGAGGAGAAGCTGTATCGCGGTGAATTATCGTAATTGGCTTAGTTTCCATGTCAATACATAAGGCGCTCTCATAGCCTTTGCGGCAGTGGGATTGTGTCTCTTCGCAGTGTATGAATGGATGTGAAAGGCAAAAGCTGCGGGTATGTACCCTGCCGTCGTTTGGAGAGTCTATCTAACAAGCCAGCGAGGACGGATGTTGAATGGAAGACTCCTTCGCCCAAGCCGCTGGTAGATTTCGATCTGGATGCAAAGAAACCCGAACTTTACCGACCTTGTCGCCATGGACCTAACCACGTCACCATGGGCATTCGAAAACTAGACTGGAACAATTGGATTGAGATGGATCCCAACTTTCCCCTGCACCATGATCTCAAGGTCTCCGAGCTCGAGAAAGATCTTGATGCGCATGTTCAATATGTTGACAACGCTGTCACTCGAGATGCCTGCTTCGAAGTTCTCGAGGAACTGACTACATGGTTAACTGCTCGGTACCCCAAGATCTTTCAGCTCAGCAACGGTGTCCTTCACAATACTCTTACCAAGGAAGAATTCACCTACCCACCCAGTAAGTGCCATCCTCAGAGTCGAGACGTAGCTGACCATCAGATACTCCCAAGGAAGCAATGGCAACAGCTGCCAAGCGTGTTCAAGACGATCTCATCGTCCTGGTTGAAGGAGATGGTAAGTTTCACTATTTCTTCTGGTAAACTACTGACCATGTAGTTCTTCATTCAACTCGATGATGGCCTTCACTAGTCTCACCGCATGTGTGATCAAGACGGCAACGAAGTAGCCTGTAAGTGCACCACCACCTCTTCTTAAAACAACCTAACAAACCTTCCTCAGCCTGGGAAAAGGCAAATTCCAAGGTTCTCACCATCAACGATCTCTACTTCCGTTCTGAGAGACAATCACTTCGACGGCTCCCTCGATCCAAGACTCTTCTCTTCACAGTTCGCACCTATTTTGAGCCAATCACTACAATCGCAAAAGAGCCCCATGTCCCTGGGCGTCTGGCCGAAGCAATTGAGAACTGGGACGAAGCTGCTTCGAAGTACAAGGGCAAACATCACTGGGCGGATATCCTCTTGCCTACTTGCACGAACAGGATGAGTTGAAGAAGAAATCTGCAGTCTTGACGAAATGTCCAGAGGGAAACTTCCCGTACTAGACAGAATAGGCAGAGACATAAATTATCTGATTACTCGTTGTTTCTCATCATCCATCTTGACCAATTAAGGTCCACGGACTAATATTGTTCCCGCGGATAATGTCAGCCTGCTTACGCAGTTGGGTCTTCGAAGCGGTAAAGCTTCACCACTTCATTACAATCCACAGAGATAAACACCGAGGTACCTTGCCATGGCTCTCACTGAATTCCACCACTTTCCTTTGCTCCCCTTAGAGCTCCGCCAAGAGATCTACAGTCTGGCTACACCACCCCGCTTTGTCCATGTCCAGCGATTTGACGAGCAAGACTACGATGAATTCGCAGAGCATCTACGCACAGTGCCAAACGCCATTCAATTAGACGAATCTCTCATCTACTTCTCATTCAATTGGCGATCTCAAATCCCCCCTCGCCCCACACAGCATACACTTGAGCGTTATGGTTTCTCGAGCACCAAGTCGTCGTATCAGCCGTGGACAGTGACAAAGCTCGCCCCTCAAATCAGCCTGGATTGGCTGAGCGAGAATCCTGGATATGCATGGCAGCTTTGCAGAGAGGTTTCCATGTACAGCACTGCTCCGATTCCTGCGCTGTTGCATACCTGCCGTGAATCTCGAGACGTCTTGATCCAGAGAGGCTATCAGCTTACCTTTCGCACACGGTCTCACGGCCCTCGAACATGGTTCAACTATGATCACGACGTCTTGTTTCTTTCCCATGGAGATGACTGGAACACCAAGCATCGCGTAGTCAGTGGCTGTGCGTGGGATATCGGTCAATTCCACCCCGATGACATGCAAAAGGTCAAAAGAGTCGCCTTGGAAGAATCGACAGGATCCCTTTACCTTGCACATCCTAGATTCAGCGAGGGGAATTACAAGTTCTCTGACCTATCGTCTGTATTGAGACTCTTTAAGCACATCGAAGAATTACTCTTAGTGGAATGGACAGACGCACATATTGCTTCATTCTGCCCGGTGAAAGATTTTGACGACATGCCGAAGCGACGACATGAATATGACACTCAGTGCCTTTGGAGCTACCAGCCTGTCAGCGAAGTCGACGTACTTCCACAACTATTCCCCCCCACCAAGTCCTGGAGTCCCCTGGTAGTAGCATCCATCGGACCATACGGGGAGCTTCTCAACAATCATCAAGGCCTAGTTAGAAACGGATACTTCAAGATGGTTCTAGAGTCACTCAAAGAGAAGCTCGTTAGATACAGAAGCTCTGTAGCCTCACGGAACTCGGCTGATGCAAATTCTTGGTGGAATATACCTACCATTGCCACTGTCCATGTCATGTCAAACTGGGGTCATGGACTTCTTGGCCGGGAACGGGAGGGCGCCCTGAGTCGGGTTTACAAACTTCGAAAGAGGTCGCTCGCCAATGAAAAGCGACGCTCTAAACATCTGACAGAGAGAGAAGCAGATGACTTTGAAGCCGATGAAGAAGCATATAGCCTCGTTTTGGATCCATATGAGGCGCAGCGGACTTGGTGGATTAGAGAAGGGATACTCCCTTTCCTCGATGAATGAGCGACTTGACCAGGGTTTGGCAAGGGATGATGGATTTGCTAGGTATCCAACGTGGATTATTTTGGGAAGCATGTGGTGGATCAGCCGTAGTGACAAGGATACCTTTTCCCTATCTAGGTTTAGTCATGTATGCGTCACCTTTAGATACGCCGATCCACAGCTCGATGAATTTGGACTCTACAAGTATTGACTATTTTTGCAGACAGGGAAGAAATACCTGGCCTTGATAGGGAATAGGTCTTAACACCTCTTCCCTAGGTCAGAAACAGGTGATGGATTGGCTAATATCACATTGAGAGATATTGAGACATACTGCGTTCTAAAAGTGCATCGGTGTGAGTACAAATAGAAGCATTGTCGACGACAATTGGGTCCTTGACCATCACTCAGCTTAATATAACGTCTCCTACACTCAACATGGAGTCTGACAGCCTCTCTCTTGATGGAAAGATTGCCATAGTTACTGGCTCTGGTAGAGAAAACGGCATCGGCGCAGCTATAGCCATCACATTGGCACAATACGGAGCAGCCGTCACCATCCACTACGTGAACGATTCTGTCACCAAGAGAACCCATACCGTCGCAAAAGGTATAAGAGCAGATGGCGGTAAAGCAATCGTTGTCCAGACCTCGATCGAGACCCCCGAGGGTGCTCAATATCTGGTCAGCGAGACGTTGAAAGGGTTCAACGCCGATCATATCGATATCCTTAGTATGTATAATCACCACGAGTCATGATCAAAAGCTAACTTATCATCTGTAGTTAACAACGCAGGAGTACCACTCTTTGGCGAGACTCTGGCAGTCACTCCTTCACAGTTGACTGAAGTACTCGACGTCAACATCAAGGGCCCAATCTTTGTTGCCCAAGCAGTTGTACCTCTGATTGCCCCTGGCGGTCGTATTGTCAACATCAGTTCTATCGCGTCCAAACTTGGTGACAATTATATCCCAGTATACGGTGCTTCCAAGGCTGCCCTCGACAGTCTTACTTGGTCCTGGGCCAAGGAGGTGAGTCTATTGTCCGAGATCGGCGTGCCATGTCTAACAGAACGACCAGTGGGGACGCAGTAAAGGCATCACGGTCAATGCAGTAGCCCCTGGACCTGTATTGACTGATGCAATCCCTGCAGCCATAGCCGATGAATTCCAACGGCCCTCTGTCGAGATGACACGGGCGGCTAATAGGGCTGGTACTGCAAAAGATATCCCTGATGCTGTACTTTTGTTGGTTTCTGAGAAAGCGAGATGGATTACAGGACAGTATATATCTGTTAGTGGTGGAATCACCAACTGAGATGGTATGAAGAGCAATGCATCTACAGTTGACACCAACTGCTGTATACTAATGAGGTTTACCGTATTCAAATCATCTACTTTATTACTATCTGAGATACGAAATCTGTCGATCATGTCTCCAATCGCTCTCTGCGTGCGGACATCGATCTGTTTTGAGCTTTAGTGCTGACATCCCAAATCTTACAACAGGGACTGTACTCACGGACCACCACTGAATAACGGCTGCTTTAAGGACTGGCCCTCACCAAGAATAATCCCTACCTCTCGCCTCTACTTCTATCCCATATCTGCAATGTCGACATCCCGAGTGAGCAACTATCCACCAGCGGTAGAGTTGATGTTTGTCAACATTGCTCGACCATAGGACATAAAAGACCGGAAAACTCAGAGGAGAATCAACAGCCATGTGATGAAGCCAATTGGTATCACTCGGAGGCGCCCCCGTACAGACGACAAGGGAGAAACAACCTTGAAATCTGTCAAATCTGCTTCACGGCACCCAGGAATCTTATGTAAAAACTCACCAGCAAGCTCCAACACTTCTAGTCCTGGCATTGGAACACCACAAACATCATCAAGTGGCCTCGGGTATCGACATTCGCTCAATCTAATACCAACACTTTGCCCCTCCCAAAAGCCTGGCAGGTATCCTATGTCCGCCTGAACGAGCAGCATGCTCCATTTCTGTTAGTTCCATGATTCTCTTGGATATATACACAAGCTCTAACAATATGCAGTAGCTGGAGACCAGGAGGCCCCAGTCTGTAAGCTCATGCGTGAGCTTTGTTTCGCTCTCGCATTTGCCAATGACAGCGCTATGCACTTGGTCCTCGCTCGCCTTGAGATAGATCCTGAGCGCACTGGAGGACGGCCATCTCAAGAGAGCGCCAGCAGTTTGACACATTACAATGCGTCGATTGAAATCTTGCGAAATCAACTTGGAGGCGCTCAGATCATGGCTCACGAAGCCATTATTGGTGTAGTGGTGAACCTGGCGTGGTACGATGTCAGTTCTGGTTATTAGTCTTCATTTCGCATGCTGACTGTCAATAGATGTTTACCAACAACTTGACACGGTGGAAGACGCATATGTCGGGTCTCCAAAAGATGATTGAGTATCGAGGTGGCATAAATACCCTCAGTTCCCAATCTCTACAAGTAACAACTATTTGGTAAGTGTCATCTTGAAGGTTCCGTGTAATATGATTGACCTCTACAGGATGGACTTGACCGGTTCTATGATGTTAGACCAACCACCTCATCTCACACTATACCAAGCCGACCTTGAGAGCGAGGCCATGGATGTTGGACAAAGGAGCCACAAAGACACCAAAGTACTTCTGCAGCTGCTACTTAAATTATCCACTCTTGCTCTGGGAAATTCTGAACTTGAACTGGGTGAGGATTCTGCTCTGCTTCAAGAACTTCAAGCTGCAGTATATACAACACTAATTATGCCGCGATACAGCAGTTCAAACACACGCCAGCACTCCTTGGCGCCTTGCCTTCTAACCTACGAGATGTTTCGACTGGCCGTACTTGTATATCTTTCAGGCCCCGTCACGTTTCTGGCAGGTAACAGGACTTCTAATGTGATCGCTCCCCACCTGAGAGGAGACTATCAAGGATGTACAGGGAACATTGGCCGGATTGGATGGGTCTAAAAGATATTAGGCTATTTATACTAGTCATTGGGGCCATGACGGAAGTCGGGCAAGACAGACATGGACTAGTAGTTCAGCTTCAACACTTAATGAGAGTACAGGGCCTAAGATGGAACGGTATAGTCGAAAAGATTCACTCAATGGCGTGGGTTGACATTGTCTGGTCAGCTGGCCTGGATAGGCTGCAGGTGGATTTGGCCACTCTTTAAAAAGACCATTGTTATTCACAGTCTTGCAAAGTCCCATGGAAGTTCAATTGTATACGAGCATGGGTTGATGCACCCTACTACAAATTAGCTTTTATGACAATGACTCGCTCTATAGGTTTATGTAAGGCGCGTGATATAAGTACTAGCAGTAAAGTCTATTAAGTTAAAATAATACTATTATTAATTTAATTTAAGTAATATATTAACTACCTAGTATAACTACTTAAAATAGGCTTTTAATCTATTTAGAAATAATTATATTTAATATATTAAGAGTATTTAAATATATTTACTAAAAAATAAAGAGGCTATCTTGGCTACCTATTCTAGCTCTTTAACTTAACGTTAAAAACTCTCCTCAAGATACAGGCTCCGCTCTACAGGTTCGGCGCTGTCAGATGAACATAGGCTGGCCGGTGTATATTGGTGCATGGGTGATTTAGCTTCAGGGGTTCACCTTGCACTTCAGCCTGACCTCGGTCCTAGCCCCTATGTGCAATACGCACATTCACCTCAACAGATGAGATTTGCTCGACGAGAAACTTGATGATCAATTAGAGAGACATTTCTACAAGATCAGAAGAGTCCCCGAAGACAGCTAGTCCATCACTGTGGATAGAGCATAATTCCATAGTCTCCTTCTATATCGTGAGCTCCGCTTCAGCCTTACGTCCTGCATGACCTAATGAATTAGCTGCATCGTGAAATGGGACTTCTCGCCCCTCCTCCTTTTCCCCCATGCATAATCGAAGCTCCACATAGAGTCAAGAACTCCACAAAGACTACTGATGCTTAGTTTGTTGTCTCGGCTGTAAATGGCAATGCAGATGGCGTACTGAAGAGGACTAGCTGGGAGAGGATACAGCAGACTGAGATTGCATTGGCTGCGGTACGGTGGTACCCATCCCCCCTATAGGCCTCTCAGTGAGTCCATGCTCAAAGTTGCTCGACCGTAGGATGTAACAGATCGTATCGGTGAAAGATTATCAGTCCGATAATAGAGCCAATTGGCATTACTCGGAGACGCGCCTGCCGAGAAAACAAGAAAGAATATTATTTGGGGGCGGAATTGATGCGGCGATTACTTAATTCGTATAATTCACCCTGGCAAGGGACTTTTGCTCAATTCAGCCGACGAATCATAGGTTGGATGTAGTGAACAGATTCAATGCCAAGAGTGCAATTGACGTCACCTGGCATTGTTGATAAGTTTGTTGTTCTTGGCCTTGGATCCAAGACTATATTGATGTCATTCTTTGCCTGGAGGGTTCAAGACCAGGTCAGGTTATAAAGCTAATTAAGTTGTCCGCCTCGTTAAACTTTGATTCTCCGTCTTCCATCCATATTGTTGGACGCCCTTAGGCACACTCCAGCGTCTTACTACATACGTTCGATCAGCGATCCCTTACGATGAAGCTAAATAGCTTGCTTTTATTGCTATCCCTATTCAGCTGGACATTAGGCCTGAGGTGTGACAATGCAGACGGGGAGTGGGCGGATTACAAGTATAAGCCATGTGGCTCCAGTAACACAACTTTCTCAACTTGTTGCCTTCCAGGTGACCGATGCTTGGAGAATGGCTTGTGCGAATGGACGGGACACTTCCGGTACCAGGGTGCTTGCTCAAGCGATGATATGAGCGAATGCCAATTCGTCTGTGATCTGAGTTAGTCAATGCTTGATTTTTTCAATAGCTACTGACCAGATTGATAGAACCCAAAGCATTATTAGTGCAAGTTAACCAATGCGGGTCAGATAAATTCTGTTGCAACTACTCGAATTACACACGCGACGATTGCTGTGACACGGATGCAGAGCGTATTTCAATAAAACGTCCCCCTTCCTCTACGTCCCATCCGTTCGCTTCTAGTAAAAAGGCGCCTGTGGCAGCTATAGCTGGCGGAGTAGTCGGAGGAGTTGCTGGTATCACTCTGTTATTGGGTTTGGTATGGTGGTTCATCTGCCGAAAAAGACGGGCACGAAGCAATAGAAATTCGACTGGTGCTGATGAGGAAGATAAATCTCCTCCAAAACACGGTCTAGAACCCTCTCATTCGATAGCAGAGGCAGATGCAGGTCCAGATAGTGTACTAGTGGAGTCAGATGCTCAGCCTGTAAAGCCAAAGGTGCTACACGAGCTACAGGCTTAGATTTAAACCCCCAGTTAACTGCTTGAGCTATTTAAGTTTGTTTGTTCTTTATATAATTAGATAAAAACTTAATTACTAATTTATTGACTTGCAGAGGGCGTGAATAGGCTGATTAAAGAGAGCTCGATACCAAATTTGAGAAAAGGTAGCATTCTGTGTCTTAACAAGGCCTAGGTGCATTGTGATACGTTGCCGTAATGCTGATAGGGCAGGATAGAGTATCGCAATCGATAGCGCCAAGCTAAGGGTTTTAATCCAATGCCAGTATCGATAAAGGAGGCAGGGCTTGGCCGTAAGAGGCTACCAGAACACCCTCCAGTGAAGCAGATTGGGAAAACAACTGCAAGAGTCGAGAGGCCACCAATCGGAATGCACGTGCTAATTGCTCCAGGGACTTAATCTCTGGCTTTGAACACTCCTCGGTCATCGGCATGGCCATATCAATAGTTGAGAGGTCATGAGCAGGAGGCAAGAGTCCAATGAGGAAGGAAAATTCTCCGCAATTAGAGACACTGGTGGCCTAGTGCTTAGTTCCATTTAAAGGCAAGTGCCCTGTATCTGTAACACTATAGTTAAGGGCAATAAAGTGTAATAGTTATTACACTACTGTAAATTGCTGCTATAGTATTAACTAAAGGCAATATTATATCTGTAGCTATATAGAGGATAAATAAATATAAATAAAGTTTAATAAATATATAAATTTAACTATTTAATTAATTAATTAAAAATATATAAAAAATATTTTTATAAAGATTTTAATATATTTAAAATTATTAATAAAAAAAACTTTAGTAATAAGTTTATTTTAAATAATAGATTTATTAAATCTTTTTTTATTAACTTTATAAAGTTATTAAGCTTTAGACTTTTATTTTAAGGCTTAAATAGTAAGGCCTTTATAGTAAGCTAGTATTTTAAAACTTAATATTAATAAGGTTTATTTACCTTAATAATATAATTACTACTTTAATTAAGTAATATAAATACTTTTCTTTATAGCTATATTAAGTTTTTTTTTTACTTAAAAAAATACTATAGCTAGTATATTTATTATAAAGTATATTTCTTAACTTATTAATTATAGTTATTAATATTAACTATAACTATTAATAAAATACTATAAAATAGCTTATAGCTATATAATAATACTTATTATATAGCTAGCTATAACTTTAATCTAGCTATTAAACTAGTTATAGCTATAGTTAAAAGAAGAAAATAAAAGAAATATATATAATAATAATTACTATTAAAAAGAACTTTTTATTAAAGTACTAATTTAACTTTATTAAAATAGTAATTTTTAATTATATTAAAAAATAAGTATTATATTATATTATTTTAATTATATAAGACCTTATTAACTATACCTTATATATTAACTATTAAAAGGTTAAATATCTTTATAGCTAATACATAAGGTATAGCTAATAGAGTCTTATATAATAAAAATAATATAATATAATACTTATTTTTTAGTATATTATAATATATAGTATTATATACTACACTAAAGAATATAATAACCTTAATATTAAGTCTTAAGGTTATATAGCTACTGCTTTAAACCTTATAATCTAACTAAATAAGTAGCCTTAATCTATAAGCATAAAAAAGATATTTTTCCTAGCCTTAGCAGGCTATATACCCTCTTTATCGTTACCTTAAATAGGTAATTAGCACTAAGGCTTTAATATTAAAGGCCTAATTTTAAATAACCTAAGAATCCTTAAGACTATTATAAGATATATTACTATATAATTAATATTAATATTAGGCAATCTAGCTATAACCCTCTAGCTATAGTAGCTAATTACTATAAGACTAGATCTTTAATTAATATTAATAATCTTTATTTTTATAATATCCTTAATTTATATACCTTCCTTAAGTATTATTAAACTATAAGTAAAGACCTGCTATATATTAATAAATTACTACTAATATAGTAAGTTAAGCTTATAATCTTTAATTACTAAGTAAGGCTTCTTAATATATAATAAAATAGATATATCCTTAGATATATTATAAGCTAGATATAGGCCTTATAAGACCTTTATAATTAGCTAAAATAGGGTTAAGACTTATTAATAAAGTAATAGGTCTTTATAACCTAAATTATATTAAGTAGTAGTAATAGTATATATTAGGTATAGTTTATAGAGTTAAAATGCATAGTTATAGTAGTTAAATTAATAATATAAATATTATATTATAGAAATTAAGGGCAATTATAGTATAAAGAAGAGGAAGTAAGGGAAAAAAGAAAGGAAAAAAGGCAAATTAGGAAATAAAGGTTTTAGCGTTAAGGGAGAAACTGTAAATATTAGCAGACTAAAGCTAGCTATATAGGTTAGTAATAGATTAAATTAGGCCTTAAGGCAATATAATATAAAAAATACAGGTTAAGGAATAATATAGATAATTAACACTTAGGATATATTAACTATAAAAATACTTTACTTTTTAATATTTTAATTAAGTTAATTTATTATATAGGCTTTCTTAGCTTAATTAATTTAAACTAGGTTAATAATAAGTTATTTTTTTTAAGGACTTAAAAAAAGACTTAAAGAAAGGTAATTACTTTAAGTTAAATTAAATAGTCCTTTTTACTGCCTTTATAAGTAACTTAGTTATATATAAAAAGTAACTTTTTAATATATTTAAAAGGGTTATTACTATAAAGAAGGTTTTATTATTAATATAAAAATAATATATTTTTAATTAAAGTTTTAAAATAAATATAAAGTAATAGTAAGGTTAAATTAAAGGTTTTATTAAAGTTAAAATTAAAGAAATTAAGTTAACTTTATTTATATAAGTTAATTAGTAAAAGTTAAATTAACTTAAAGTTAATAAGAACTTTATTAATTAAATATATATACTAAAGTATATATTAAAGTTTTTTTTTAAGTTTATAAGTTAGCTTTAAAAGGTATATTTAAGTATTTTTAAAGTTAGTATAATTTAAATATTAAATACCCTTTAAGAAATAAAGCTTTATTAAGTTAATATTATTTAGTTAGTAGCCTTATTTATAGCCTAAACCTTACTATAAATAGGCTACTTTAAAAGCCTTACTTTTTAACTAGCTTAAATCTTTCTTTTATAATTTACTTTAAAAAACTACTATTATATTAACCTTTATAGTATACTACGCTTTAATTATTTAATATACTTTAGTAAGTTATTTAACTTAACTTTTATACCTTTTAATTATAACTACTAATAATATTATAGCTATACTATTATAATAGTTAAAAAAAGCTTATAAAGACCTTGCCTTAATAAGCCTTATTTAATAAAAGACCTTAATATAATCCTTATAATTAAGCAAGGTCTTTAAAGGGCTAGCTAGGGTAATTATAATAAGCTTTATAATTTATTTAATAAGATTAAGCTAACTTAGTAAAAAAAGAATTAATAGCTATATTAAGCTTACTCTTTTTAGCTATAAGGTCCTCTAGCTTATATAGTAGTATTTTAGTAACCTTTAAATTAATAAAGACTTTTTTAATTAAAAGATATAAAGCCTTTAAACTTTTAAATAGGCTTTTAAAGGAAGGTAACTATAGTAATAGTAAAAGGTATATTTTAAGGCCTTTTATAAAAATATATATAATAATTAGCTTTATAAAATTAAAGTATAGTTAATAGTAATATAGTTTATATTAAAGGAAATTAGTAATATATAATATAAAATTTATAATAAAAAAAAGATAATTATAAGATTTAAGGGAAAAATATATTAAGTTTTATATAAGTTTAAGAGCTTAAAGTTTAAAGGAAGGGGCTTAATATAGTTACTAAAGGGCAGTATTTATACTACTTAATTAAGGCAGTAATTATACTACTAAGGCAGATAAATTTTTATTAATATTTAGTTTTAAGATACTAGCCTGCTATAAGGGCCTTACTATTTAAGCCTTTATATAAAAGTTAAAAGCTTAATAGCCTTATAAGGCTAATAAAATTATACTTTAAAAGTCTATAAACGCTGCCCTGCTAATAAGTAATTTATTACTATAAAAGTAAACTTATTTATTTTCTTTAAATATTTATAACTTTAATAAAATATATAATAAAAGCCTAGAATTTTATTTATTATATATATAAAGCGCTAAAGAAACTATAAATTTAGTAAAATAGTAAAAGCTTTTATTATTTAAGCTATAAAGAGCAGGAGATTATACTAAGATATTATAGCTAAGGCTAAACATTTACTTATAACAATCTTTAAGATCTTTTAACGTTAAAAAACTTACTAAACCTTAAATAAAAAGTATTATTCTAGATGTCCTAGAAAACTCTTAGTTTAGTAGATTTAGTATATATTAGTTTTATTAAAACGTAACTATAGGATTTTATATAAAAAGCTAGTTAACTCTTTAGGTAGTATAATCTTATAAATAACTCTATACTAAGTTATTAAATTTTATTATAGTTGTAAATAGAGGGCTATGTAAAGAATTTTACTATCTATAAAAACTGCTTATTAGCGGCTTTTTTAGTATTAAGCTTAAAAGGAATATATTAAAGAATTACTAAAGGTATATTAGTTTAAAGTTTGCGTATAGATGCCTTCTAGGAAGAGATTACTAATTTAATAATACCTTTAAACGATTTTTAGTAATAAGTTTATAGTTTAATTATAACTAAATTATAAATAAGGTTAGGTTTTCTAAAAGCTTTATAAGAAGTTTATAAAGGGATTAGTTAATATTATAGTTTATAGAAAGTCTTAATTATCTATTATAATTTAAGGAGCAATCTAAAAAGGTAGTAAATTTAATATTATTATTATAATTTATAATTAAACTGTAAGAAAAAGAGAATATATATTATAAAGCTATTAAAAGGTATTATTAAAAGGTTTACTTTCTATTTAAACTGGGTTTTACTATTTTTAATAAGATAATACCTGTATTTTAAAGGTAAAGAGTAATAATAAGGGAAAGACTTTAAAAGATAATAATTCCTAATAGCCTTAATTGTAAGCTATATATAATCTACTATAAAGGTTTAATTAAGACAGGGTTTTTATTATAAAATAGAAAATTAAGTAATTAGTTTAATAGTATTAAATATAAGGATAAAAAGTATAAAGTTTAGTCTAAAAAAGTATAAAAAAGTTAAGGTTTTAAGGGAATACTATCTCTTTATATCTGTTAATATAGATATTCTTTTAACCCTACCTATAAGGCTAGACCTTTTACCCTAAACTACTTACTATAACCATTACAGTATTTATATATTAAAGTTAATAACTAATTAGCTACTAGAATATAGAATATCTTAAATTAACTAGCCTGCTTATAGTCTAGATCTTAACCTTATTAAGTATATTTAAAAGTAATTAAAGCTAAATATTTATAAGATATTTCTTTAAATAAAGCTTCTTAAAAATAATAAAGTTAATTAAGTAAAATTAATTAAATGTATTAAGTTAGCGTAAGTAGCTATTATACTTAAGTAAATTAATAAGCTAATTAACTTACTCCCTTACTAACTTAATGCCTATATTTAGGCAAGGGGTTAGTATATAAAATAATAAAAAGAAAAGTCTAGTAATTAAAATAATATATATTATATTTTTATTAAATTTAAATTTAAAATATTATAAATAAATAAAGTTATTATAGCTAAATTAATTAAGTTAGTATAGAGTAAGGTATTTATAGACTTTTAAAGTATAATTTTAAAAAGGAAAAAAGAAACTTATATTAATAGTAGTTTATTAATATATAGTAAGTCTTTACTTATAATTTAATAATATAAAAGGAAAGTATATAAATTAAAAATATTATAAAGATAAAGATTATTAATATTAGTTAAAGACTTAATTTTATAGTAATTAGCTACTAAAGCTAAAAAGTTATAGCTAGGTTACTTAATATTAATATTAATTATATAGTAATATATCTTTTAATAAATCTTAAGGCTTTTAGCTTATTTTAAATTAAGCCTTTAATATTAAAGCCTTAATACTAATTACCTATTTAAAGTAATAATAAAAAGGGTATATAGCTTACTAAGGCTAGAGAAAATATCTATTTTATATTTATAAATTAAAGCTACTTATTTAATTAAATTTACAAGGTTTAAGGCAATAGCTATATAACCTTAAGACTTAATATTAAGGTTATTATATTTTTTAGTATAGTATATAATACTATATATTATAATATATTAAAGAATAAGTATTATATTATATTATTTTTATTATATAAAATTCTATTAGCTATATATTATATATTAGCTATTTTCTTTTTAAGTTTATAAGTTAGCCTTAAAAGGTATATTTAAGTATTTTTAAAGTCTAATATAATTTAAATATTAATTACCCCTTAAGAGGTAAAGCTTTATTAAGTTAATATTATTAAGTTAGTAGCTTTATTTATAGCCTAAACCTTACTATAAATAAACTAGCTTTAAAGCTTTACTTTTTAATTAGCTTAAATCTTCCTTTTATAATTTACTTTAAAAGAATATTACACTTTAATTATTTAATACACTTTAATAGTAAGTTATTTAACTTAACTTCTAATTATAACTACTAATAATATTATAACTATACTATTATAATACTTATTTAAAAAAGCTAGTAACTAGTTTACTTTAACTTAATATATTAAATAAAAAACTATAATATAATTAATATAATTAAAAAAGCTTTTATAAAAAAGAAAAAAAGTAAAATTAATTATTAAAAGATATTAGTCTTAATAAGAGGTTATATTAATATAAAGTATAAGTTTAATATAAAGCTAAGAAAGATAGCTATAAACTATATATAACCTAGGTTTAGCTAAGATTTACCTAGGCTAGCTAGGGTTATTTTAGTCTAACTTTTATTAAACCTTTTATTATATAATAAGTCTTTAGTATATAGGGAAAAAGAGACCTATCCTTAGGTCCCTATAATCTATTAGATTATATAGTAAAAAGGAGGTCTATAGGAATAACTAAGGGAAATAACCTATCTTAAAGGGAGGCTATAAAAAAGGCTTTTTTAAAGGCTTAAAAGATAGCTAATTCTTAAGCCTAGTTAGCTAAGGCTATAAAAAGGAAGTCTTAAGAAATAGTATTAAAAATAGCTATAACTAAGAGGTCTTTATAGCTAGCTATAATAATAGCTATAAAGATAGCTATATTAGCTAAAGGGATTAGCCTATTATATAAGGCTATAAAATTAAAGTCTTTAAAGATAGTTTTAAAAGGAGATTTATTTAATTAGGTAGCTAAAAGAAAGTCTTTTAAGATAGTTAAAAAGGCAGGTTAGTTAAATATAGCTATCTATTTTCCTTAATTTAATATATAAGGCTATTAACTTTATCTTTATAAAATAAAATATCTTACTATAAGGACTACTTATTTTAATAAAGGTCTTTAAGGTTAGCCTTTTAAAACTGCCTTTTTTATTAAAGGTCTTAAAGGTAATCTTAAAGGTTAGTCTTTTTTAATTATATTTTTTATTAAAAGTTATAAACTTAGTTTTATAGATTAGCCTTATAGAACTAATATACTTAGGTTAGGTCTTAAAAGTTAGTTTTAAGAGACTTAAGTTAAGCCTTATAAGACTTTTCTTTTTAGTAAAGGTCTTATAAAGCTAGCTTTCTTTAATAATAAATTTACTAGCTAAGATAGGGCTTTTAAAGGTACTTAAAAAGGCAATTTTATAAAGGAAAAAGTATATTATATAGACTATATATATAGACTTAGCAGTCTCTTTTATAAGCCTAGGTAGCTTATAGGTCCTTATAGAGAGTTATTATAAGGAAGGTTAGTCCTATAGCTAGTCTTAAAGAAAGGAAAAGTTAGTCTTTAAGTTAGCCTTTAAAGATAGAAGGAAAGAAGGTTAGTTTTAAAGGGAAGGAAAAGTTAGGTTAAAATTAGCCTTTAAAGACAGAAGGTCTTAAAGTTAATCTTAAAGGAAGGTTAAAGGTTAATTTTAATAAATAAAAGGGAAAAAAAAGAAGGAAAATTAGTCTTAAAGAACTAGGCTTAGGTCTTAATAACCTAGCTAAAGGGTTAAGGTAAAGGGCTTAGTTAGTAGCTTTTTTTAATAAAGATTTTTTTTCTTTTTCTTTTTATTAGCCTTATAAGGCCATTAAGCTTTTAGCTTTTATATAAAGGCTTAAACTGTTATAACCCTAGCAGTTATATTACGTATTACCTATATTTTCTTACTAATTATTAAGAACTAAAGATTTTTATCTTAGTTTATAATAAAAGCACTAATTATATATAGCCTAAGGACTTACTATTACAGTCCAGGACTAAACCTTAAATATCTTAGTTCTTAAACCTTAATATACTAATATATTACTTAACTAGTATATAAAAATATTTACTTAGTACTAGATAGAACTTAGCTTACTAGCTATTAATAATACTTCTTTATATCAACTAAGCCTAATATATATTAATTTACTATTAAAAGACATAATACTTTAATAATACTTAGTTATGCCTTATATAATCTACTAATAATAAACCTAAGCATAGCTTAGTTTAATATAGTTAGACCTAACTATTATATATTAATAGCTTTTATTTAGACTGTACTATATAATACTAGGTAATACTTATATAATAGCTATACCTATTAATCCCATTTAGTAATAAGCTATTACTAATAATAATCCTATTCCTATTAATAATTACCTACCTATAGATTAAAATATAAATAATAGTAACTCTTTAGATAGCTTTAAGGACTTAGAAGTTAGGAGACTTTATAACTAGCTTATAGGCATTACTAATAACCTTAATAAAATATATTAACTCCTAGAGGAAATAGTTACTCTCTAAACTACTTAAGCTAATATTAATTAGAATAATATTTAGGAATTTTATAACCTTACTATTACTATAGCTATAGGCAAAGATACTAGGGAAATACTTAAGCCTAACTTACCTAAGCTATTTAATAAAACCTCTAGTAAACTAGCTATATTCCTTACTTAGTATAAAGCCTTTATAATTTACTATTTAATATAGTTTAGAAAAGATTTCACTAAAACTATATATACTACTAAATACCTTAAAGGCATAGTAATATAATAGTTTTAACCTATTATAAAAAAATATATTACTAAACCTAAAACTAAACTTTAACCTTAAACATTTATACTATATAATAGCTATAATATATTTAAGAATATACTTAAGTAAGCTTTTAAAATAGTTAATAAGAAAGAATATATAGAAAGATATATTAAAGCCCTTAAGTAAATAAAGTTAGCCTTTAAATATAGTACTAAATATTAGTAACTTATATCTAAGCTTTTATAGGATTAAGATGCCTTAATATTACTCTTTTTTAATAGACTTAAAAAAACTATCTAAGCTAAATTATATAAACTACTATAACTAGATATCCTTATAAAATATATTAGTATAGCAGTATAGCAGTAAAAATTAATAATTACTAATTTATATAGAGGACCTGTAATAATTATAACTTTTAAAGATAATTAGGAAATAAACCTTGCTATAATATAAACTAAGAAAGAAAATAAAATAATAATACCTTATACAAAATAGAAGCAAGACTAATAACTATTAAAATAATAAAAAGAGATAAGTTTAAAATTATTTACTAAAACTATAGTAAGAAAGGATATTTTAATTAAGAATATAAAAACCCTATTAAAACTAACTAAAAATATAAACTAGTACTAAAAAGCAAAACTATTAGCACTACTAAAAGGAACAATAATAAACCCTAAATAGTAACTAAAATAATTAATATAACTAGATTAGGATATAATAGATTAGAAGCAAACTACTTTATATTTATATATAACCTATTCCTTAGTAAGGAATAAATACTTAATAAGTACTACCTTAAAGTACTAAAAAAAATATAACCTATACTTAGGTACCTAGTACTAACGTTAGCAATACTATATCTTAAGACTAAAGAAAAAATAAAAAAATAATAAAACTAAAAAAAAAAAGAACTATATAGAAAACGCAGTAATAAGGTAAAACTTAAATAGATACTTATTCCTAAACCAGAAAAAATCTAAGTAACTAAAAGAATTATTACTATAATTAAAAAAAGAAAGGAAGTTAACCTTAAACTAGATAATGAACCTAGTATATAAAAATCTAACTAAAAACTTAATAATATACTAAATTAAATATTTATAAAAATAGAAATACTTACTAAAGTTTAAAATAGAATTATTAAATTAAATAACTATATAAGTATAGATAAGATTTCTATTAGAATTATAGTTAATAGACTAAACTAATATTATAGTAACCTAAATTATATATTAGTATTAAAAACTAGCTAAGACTTTAAGGTAAAGAAGATTAAGTAAAAAGTAAATTATATAATTTAAAAAACAGAGATTATACTATAATATAATATACTTAAAAATTAAGTATAGTATAGTAAAGCATTTAAATACGCTAAATTAGCTAGAGAAAAGGTAATTATAAAATAGGATAATAATATTTACATTTAAGTATATACTAAAAGTAAAGTAAAAGATTTAATAATACCTAAAGAAGAAATCTAGGTAAAAAGGGACCTAAAGAAATACCTAAAATACCTAGAATACTAGTAAATATCCTAGATATTATATATATAATACTACTACTTATAGTATAAATAAATAAAAAAAGTAAATAACTACTTTCTAGTATAAATAAAAAAGTATAAAAAATAAAAACCCTACCTAATTATTAATATTTTAGAATACTAAGTTATAAAAAGATTTAAAAAAACTTAAATAGTCTAGCTTTAAGCTAATACTAAAATACAAGAATAAGCCCTAAACTATATTTAAAACTTATACTATATTATTAAATAAAAATAAAAGGTATAAAATAAAAAGAAAACTAAAAAAAAAACCTTAAATAAAGAAATTTATAAAGCTATTACTAAGGTTAATAGGCTAGAAAATAAATAAAGTAATATACTAAAATATAGTTAGACTATAAATTAGTTAGACCTAGATAGTAATAAAGGAAATTAGGAAGCTAAAAAAGCTACCTTAGATAAATAAATTATATAAATAGAAGCTAAATATTAAGATAAATTAGCTTACTAATATAAATACCTTAATAATATTAACTATATAGATAGTAAATATAGCTATAACCACCTATAGGGAAAAGGAATATACTATCTATAATAAAGCGCTAGGCAAGTAAAGAAGTAGTAAAAAGTAAATTTTCTATAAAAGCTCTATAGACTACAGTTAATAATAAATAATAAATATACCTAAACTTAAAGGTTAGAATTAAAAGCAAATAGCTAAATATACTTATAAATAGTAAAGTAGTTATAAACCTTATTTCTTTTAATATAGTAAATAAGTTAAGATTACTATAAAAAAATAAGAAAAATCCCTATACTATATAAAGTAAAGAAAAAAATACTTATACTTATAAAAATAAAAATATTACCTAAGAGATTAATTACTTAAAGGTATTTATTAATAAAAGAAACTAAGGTATTAATTTTAATATTATTTTTACCTAAAAATATAACTTAATACTTAAATACCCTTAGTTAAAACGCTATAACCTATAATTTAAGAACTAGCTAAGTAACTTATAAAGATTACCCTTTAGATAATAAAACTAATTTAAATAATAATAATATAAGATCCTAAGCTTTAACTAATAAGAGTAATAAAAATAAAAGTAATATAATATTACCTATTTTAAAAGAAATATAATATAAGTATTATAAAGGCAAAATAAAATATATTAAATAAATAATAGTAACTCTTAAAGAATAATTTAAATAATTAAACTAAAATTTATAATAAATAAAACAGATTATTAGTAAGAAATCTAATAAATAACTTAAAAATATACTAATTTAGTATTATATCTATAAAGAACTCTTTATAAAAAAGTTAAATATAAAACTTTTAAAATATTTATATTAAGATATTAAAATAGTTTTAAAAAATAGTAAAAACCTAAAGTTCTTTCTAATTTATAACTTTATAAAAATAAAGCTTATAATATTAAAAGAATAGTTAGAAAATATACTTAGGAAAGGTTATATCTAAACCTTAAAATCCTTAGTAAAATACCCTGTTATATTTATTTTAAAACTAAATACTAATAAATTATAACTAGTTATAGACTATTAATAACTTAATAAAATTACAGAAAAGGATAAAATACCTTTACCTTTTATTACTAAACTTAAGGATAAACTGTTTAGAAAACAATTCTTTATAGCTCTAGACCTTAAAGCTGCCTATAACTTAATTAGGATTAAGAAAGGCAATAAATAGAAAATAGCATTCTAAATAAAATATAAACTATTTAAATACCTAGTTATGCCTTTTAGACTTATAAATACCCTTACAGTTTTTTAAAGAATAATTATAAATATACTTTAAGAGTATTTTAATATTATTATAGTTTACTACCTAGATAATACCCTTATCTTTTTTAATATAAAAAAAAAGTATATAAAATATATTTATAAGGTTTTAAAAGTACTATAAAATACTAATATACTTATAAAACCTATAAAAAGCTATTTTTACTAAAACTAAGTAATATACTTAGGTTATAAAATCTTATATAATAAGATATAAATAGATAAATAAAAAATTACTATAGTTACTAAATAGAAATAGCCTAACTTAGTTAAAAAAGTATAATCCTTCTTAAGATTTACTAACTACTACTAATAATTTATTAAAAACTTTAATAAAATAATAATCCCTTTTATAGAACTTATAAAAAAGGAAAAATAGTTTAAATAAAACAGTAAAGCTTAATAAGCTTTTAAATAGCTTAAAAAAGCTATTACTAGTAAACTAGTTCTAGTTATATTTAACCCTAATTAGTAAGTTAAACTTAAAACTAATACTTTTAACTTTACTCTAGGAAAATAACTTAGATAATAAGATAATAATAGTATATTATACCCTATTACTTTTTACTTTTATAAAATATATAAAGTAAAACTTAACTACCTTATTTATAATAAAGAATTCCTAGCTATAGTTAACTACTTTAAGGAATTTTAATACTACCTTAAAGAAAGTAATTACCTAATTAAGGTATTTATGGACTATAAAAATATTACCTATTTTATAATAATATAAAAACTAAACTAATAATAACTATACTATACTAAATACCTATATAAATTTAATTTTATAATTATATACTATAAAGGAACTAATAATAAATATAATAATACTATTAGTTAATAATATAATCTTAATACTAAAACTATTAAAATTAAGGAATAACTCCTAGAAAAGAATAATTAAGAAAAATACTAGTTTATATAATTAGTTAAAACTATTATTACTACTATAAGGTATAAAACTATTTACAGGGTATAGAGAAGTAATAAGTTTTAATAATAGATAAACTCTTATAGTAAACTATATAACTTTTAAAAAATAAATTTTAACTATAAAGAAAGATAAGTACCCTAGATCTAATAAGTACTAAATAAACTTAAAGAAAAACTTATATAAAATATATATAAATATCCTCTATATAGCTATCTAGGTATTATAAAGATACTTAAATAAGTATAGGAAAAGTATAAAATAAAAGGAATAAAAAAAATAGTTAAGAAGGTTATTAAGTAATATAACTTATACTTATATATAAAAGCATAAAGATATAAACCCTACGGATAATTATAACCTTTACTAGTAGTATAATAACCTTAGGACTTAATAATAATAGACTTTATTATAAAGTTACCTTTATTAAAAGACCCTTTAACTAGAATCTTTTATTATAGTATTATAGTTATAGTTAACTAACTTATAAAATTCTTATACTATTTACTATTTTAAGAAGTAATAAATATAGAATAACTTTTCTATATTTTTTATTAATATATTATTAGTATTTATAGCCTACTTATAGAAATCCTTTTAAATAGAGGACCTATATTTATATTAGTATTCTGGTAATTACTAATAGTAAGACTTAGATTAAATTACTAACTTATAATAGCTTTCTAACTGTAAGTTAATAGATAAACTAAATATATAAACTAAGTACTTAAGTAGTACTTATAGTATTATATTAACTATAAATAAGATAATTAGATTAAGAAGTTACTAATAGCCTAACTTGCTTATAATACTATATATAATAAAAGTATAAAACTTACACTAGCTTATACTAATTTTAGATTTACGCTAAATATATACTATAATACATAACTAGAAAAATTAATTAATCTAGCTACTATTATTAAAAGCAATAACCTTAAAAGTCTATATAAAGAAATAAAAATAAAACTTAAATTTATTAAAAAATAAATAAAAAACTACTATAACCTAAAATAGTTAAAAGAACTAACCTTTTTAAAGGGAAATATAGTTTACCTAGCTATAGAAAATATTAAAATAGATTAACTAATATACAAATTAGACTATAAGTTTATTAGACCTTATAAAGTACTATAAAAGATCTTAGAAAATAACTATAAACTAGACCTACTAAAGAAAGTTAGGCTCTATCTAGTCTTTTATATTTTATTACTTAAATTAGCAGTAAATATAATATAAGTTAAGATAAGCAATAAACTATAAGAAATCTTAGGACTAGAAATCTATAAAGTAAAAGCTATTAAAAATATATATAAAATTAATAATAAAAGAAAATACTTAATAAAGTAAAAAAATTACCTAGAAAATAATAATATATAGGAACTACTAAAATACCTTATTAATACCTAATAACTCCTAAAAAACTTTTACTAATATCAGAATAAGGAATATTAGTAAAAACAGAGTTTTAGTTAATTATATTAAAAGCCCCTTAGGACTAAGCTTTAGAGATAATTAAAAACTTAGCCTAATTAATAGAAAAACTACCCTGCTTCTTTAATAACTATATACTATAAGAAAATAACTTATTACCCTATTCCTTAAAATAACGTTTTATTTTTTATATATAAATAAGATAAGCTATAGCTTCTTTAAGAGCCTGCTTAGCCTTAGCCTTATCTTTCTTTAACTTTTTATACTTTTTTATATTTTTAAAAACTAGGGAAAGATTAGTATAACCTAACTAAATAGAATTATAGGGAAACTTATAAAAAGTTATAATACCTAAACTATTATAAACTACCTTAGCCTTAATATAATTTCTATAATAGTTAGCTTAATTCTTATTTACCTTATAAATAAAACTATAATAAAAATAATAAGAGTATAGTATAATATAATTACTAAAAGTATAAATATATTAAGTAAAAGAACTAGATTTAAAAGTCTTTATATATTTAGCTTTAGAAATATAACTTAATATAATAATTAGCAAGATATATAAAAAAATATAAGTCTAAGTTAGTATATACCTAGTAAAACTAATAAATAGGTAAATAAGTATAGTCTTAAGGATAAGACCTAAAGAAGGGAAAAAATTATATTATAACTCTAGTAGTTATATTATATATTACCTATATTTTCTTACTAACTATTAAGGACTAAAGATTTTTATTTTAATTTATAATAAAAGTACTAATTATATATAGCCTAAGGACCTACTATTACAGTCTAGGACTAAACCTTAAATATCTTAGTTCTTAAACCTTAATATATTAATATATTACTTAACTAGTATATAAGAATATTTACTTAGTACTAAATAGAACTTAGCTTACTAGCTATTAATAACACTTCTTTACATTAACTAAGCCTAATACGTATTAATTTACTATTAAGAGATATAATACTTTAATAACGCTTAGTTATACCCTATACAATCTGCTAATAATAAACCTAAGCATGGCTTAGTTTAATACAGTTAGACCTAACTGTTATATAAACAGTAAGGCCCCTATAGCAGGCTAGTATCTTAAAACTTAATGTTAGTAAAGGTTTATCTGCCTTAGTAATGTAATTACTGCCTTAATTAAGTAGTATAAATACTGCCTGTAAGTCCATTACCCCTTAGTAGCTACGTTAAGTCCCTTCCTTTATCCTACTTATAAGACTAAGATATATACTGCAGCTAGTATATCTATTATAAAGTATATTCCCTAACCTAACTATTAGTTACAGTTACTAATATTAATTATAGCTACTAATATAATGCCTATATACAGAAGCCTATAGCTATATAATTAGGCCTACTATATAACTAGCTATAACCTTAATATAGCTATCCTAACTGCCTTATAGGCAGCTAATATAAAAAATATATAAAAGATCTATATAATAGTAGCTACTATTAGGAAGAACTTCTTATTAAGGTACTAATCTAACCTTATTAAAATAGCTATCTTTAATTATAAGCTAATTTTATTAATTTATTATACAGGCCTTCTTAACTAAATTAATCTAAACTAGGTTAATAATAAGCTATTAAGCCTCTTAAACCTAAAAAGGGTCCTAAGGAAAGGTTATTCTTTTTAATTAGACCAGGTAGCCTTCCTTATAGCCTTTAGAGGTAACTTAAATACATATAAAGAGTAGCTTTATAATGTAGCTAAAAGGGCATTTACTGTAAAGGGGGTCCTAATATTAATGTAAGGATAAATGTAGGGTAATGGCAGGGTTCTAGGACTAAAGGTTTAAAGGAATTAGGTTAACTTTTATATAAGTTAGTTAGTAAAAGTTAAATTAACCTGAAGTTAATAATAACTTTATTAATTAAATGCACGTACTAAAGCACGTAACTAACTAACCTTATGTCTAAGAATAGATAAAGTAATATTAGTAAAGAAGCAGTAGTTTAAACTAGGGTTTAATAAAGATAGCTATTTATTTAAAGAAGGTTTAATTAAAAGCTTTATTAGTTATAGTATTAGTTATAGATAAAGCTATATTTTAGTTTAGGTTTAGTTAAAAGCTTTTTAGAATTAAGTTATAAAAAGTTATTTTTTTAATTTAGCTAATTTAGTAAGTAAATAAAACCTAGGTCTTTCCTTTTATATTACTAACTATAGTTATAAGCTAGGTAGCTATAATAATTATAAGGAAGATATTAAATAGTTACTTAAATATAGTAATTACTATTATTTATTAAAAGATATTAGTCCTAATAAGGGGTTATATTAATATAAGGTATAAGTTTAATATAAAGCTAAGGAAAGTAGCTATAAACTATATATAACCTGGGTTTACTTAAGGTTTACCTAAGCTAGCTAGGGTTATCTTAGTTTAACTCCTATTAAACCTTTTATTATATAATATTAATAGCCTTTATAAGTAGGCCTTAAAGATTAAAAAAGCTTAAAATAAAATAGATAATACTAATAATATTAAGTTAATAGCTTTTAATTATAAGATTTTTTTACTTATATATCCCTTTTATAAATAATACTATTTTATTAAAAAGACTTTTCTTTTTAATAAAATAAAGGAACTTAAAAAGCTAGAAAGAAAATTACTTAAAGAGATATATTTAAGCTTTAAGGATTTAGTATTTATTACTACTATTTATAATAACTTATATAATAAGTAATTTAAAGCTATCAAAAACTAAGTAAAGAAAGTAATAAAAAAGGTTAACTTACTAAAAAAGTAAAAACTAGCCTATTTATAGTATTAAACTATAAGAGTTTAAAGATAAGGGAAATTATATATTATAGAATTTACTATTTAAAAATAGTTAATAAAGAAAAAGGCAAAGTAAAAAAGTAAGCTTACTAATAAAAAAGGGGTAATTATAAGGTTTAAAGGAAAAATATATTAAGTTTTATATAGGTTTAAAAGCCTAAGGTTAAAGACTATTAGTATAATTAGCAAAAAAGGCTAATTAACTATATAATAAGATATATAACTATTATACTTAAAATATTAATATACTATTAATATAAATAAAAGATATATTAGCTATAATAATATTTAACTTTTTAACTTTTAAATACTTTTTATATTTTTTAGCTATTAAATACTATAGTTTTTAAATTATAAAAAGAAGTATATTAAAAACTTTTTTTAAATTTTACTTTTATTATAAATTTAAGTTATATTAATAAAATTACCTTTTTATATAATTATAATAAGGCTTAAAAAGAAGCAATTATAAAGTTAAAAAGAAAAGGCTAATTACTATATATATCCTTATAAAGGGTATTAAGAAATACTTTTATTATAATTACTTTAATTAGTCTTTTTAAGGCTTTACTTAATTATTAAAATTATATTAAGGTTTTATATTAAATAAAGCTTATTAATATAAGGTTTTTATAAGCTTTTTTTAAGTATTATAGTAATATAGGTATAATATTATTAATAGTTATAATTTAAAGGTATTTAGGTTAAGTAACTTACTATATATTAAATAATTAAAGTATAGTATTTTTTTAAAGTAAGTTATAAAATAAAGATTTAAACTAGCTAAAAAGTAAGGCTTTAAAGCTAGCTTATTTATAGTAGGGTTTAGGCTATAAATAAGGCTATTAATTTAAAAATATTAACTTAATAAAGCTTTACCTCTTAAGGGGTAATTAATATTTAAATTATAATAAACTTTAAAAATACTTAAATATACCTTATAAGGCTAACTTATAAACTTAAAAAAGAACTTTAATATTAAGTTTTAAGGTTATATAGCTACTGCCTTAAACCTTATAATTTAACTAAATAAGTAGCCTTAATCTATAAGTATAAAAAAAATATTTTCTTTAGCTTTAGTAAGCTATATACCTTTTTTATTATTACCTTTAATAGGTAATTAATATTAAGGGTTTAATATTAAAGGCCTAATTTTAAATAACTTAAAAACCCTTAAAACTATTATAAGATATATTACTATATAATTAATATTAATATTAAGTAACCTAGCTATAACCCTCTAGCTATAATAGCTAATTAATATAAAATTAAATCTTTAATTAATATTAATAATCTTTATTTTTATAATATCCTTAATTTATATACCTTTTTTAAGTAGTATTAAATTATAAGTAAAGACTTATTATATATTAATAAATTACTACTAATATAGTAAGTTAAGCTTATAACTTTTAATTATTAAGTAAGGCTTTTTAATATATAATAAAATAGATATATTTTTAAATATATTTTAAGCTAAATATAGGCCTTATAAGACCTTTATAATTAGTTAAAATAAAGTTAAGACTTACTAATAAAATAATAGGTTTTTATAACTTAAATTACATTAAGTAGTAATAATAATATATATTAAGTATAGTTTATAAAGTTAAAATATATAGTTATAGTAGTTAAATTAATAATATAAATATTATATTATAGGAATTAAAGGTAATTATAATATAAAAAAGGAAAGTAAAAAAAAAAAAAAGGGAAAAAAGGTAAATTAAAAATAAAGGTTTTAGTATAAGGGAAAAAACTATAAATAAGGTTAGTAATAAATTAAATTAAGCCTTAAGGTAATATAGTATAAAAAATATAAGTTAAGGAAAAATATAAATAATAAATACTTAAGTAGTTATTATTATAAATAAAAAAAGACCTTAAAAAATATACTTTTATAAACCTTTTTTAATATATAATAGTAGCTTTTTATTTATTATATTAATACTAGTATTAAGGCTTATATTTATTAAAATTAAAGTAATAAAAGTATTAAAAGTTTAACTTTAATTAAAAAAGTAAATAACCTTAATAAAAAGGCATTTATATAACTTATTTCTATATAGTTAGTATTATCTTTATAGTTAAAGCTTATAATTTATATAGTATAGGAAATATATAAAGCTTAGAAGCTTATTATTTATACTAATAAAAAAGCTATTTTCTTTAAAATATAAAAGCAGTCTATTAATACTTATAGCTTATATTAAGATTATATTTTAAAGTATATTACTTTAAAGTATATACCTTAAAGGCTTTAGTAAGCAGGCTATTATATTATTAAATATTATAATTTTAATTAGTATATTAATAGCCCTATAAAGACTACTTATAAAAGTATATAAAGCTTTTTTATAACTAGTATAAGTAATGTTTTTTACTTTTATAATATAATTATAGTTATATTATTATAATACTTTTTATTAAAAAAAGCTTATAAAGGCCTTATTTAAGCTATTTTTATTTAATAAAAAAAGGCCTTAATATAATTAAAATAAAATAATTAACTAAGCCTTTTATAAAAATAATTATAATAAAATATATAATAAGGCCTTAAAAACTATAAATAACTAGTTTTATATATATAATATTCCTAGTTTAAATTACTACTTCTTTACTAATATTACCTTATCTATTCTTAAATACAAGGTTAGTTAGTTACGTGCTTTAGTACGTGTATTTAATTAATAAAGGTTAATTTAACTTTTACTAACTAACTTATATAAAAGTTAACCTAATTCCTTTACAGAACCCTGCTATTACCTTACATTTATCCTAGAACTCTGTTTATAGATACGCTTTATTAATTTAAAAGTATTACCCCTGCTATATTAATAACTCTTTTAAATACATTAAGTAGCTACTCTTTATATATAATTAACCCTATTAAGGTAGCTAGGAAGGCAGCCTAGTATAACTAAAGGCAGTTACTTTTCCTTAAGTCCCTTTTTAATTTCTTAAGACTTAATAGCTTCTTATTAACCTAGATTAGATTAATTATATAGATAAGGCTTTGCTAGCCTATATAATAGATTAACCTAATTAGAAGATAGTTAAAGATAGCTATTTTAATAAGGTTAGATAGGTATCTTAATAAGAAGTTTTTCCTAATAGTAGCTACTATTATATAGATCTTTTTATATTCTTTACTATTAGCTACTTCCCAGGCTAGCCTAATACCTTAATTAAGGTTATAGCTAGTTATATAGTAGCCTTAATTATATAGCTATAGGCTTCTTTATATAGATATTTTATTAGTAGCTAGGATTAATATTAGTAACTATAACTAATAAAGGAAAAGTTAGGTTAGGGAATATACTTTATAATAAATATACTAGCTGCGGTATAGTATAAGGGTTAATAAAAGATATTTTAGTCTTTTAGGTAGAATAAAGGAAGGGACCTAATATAGCTGCAGAGAGGCAGTATTTATACTGCTTAATTAAGGCAGTAATTACGCTATTAAGGTAGATAAACCTTTACTAATATTAAGTTTTAAGATACTAGCCTGCTATAAGGGCCTTACTATATAAGTCTTTATATAAAAGTTAAAAGCTTAATAGCCTTATAAGGCTAATAGAAAATATATATATATATATATATAATATTATTAATATTTAATAAGTATTTTTTAATTATAAGATTTTTAAGCTTATATAGCCTTAATAAAAGCTAGTTAATTAAGGCTTTCTTAAGGGTAAGATTAAAGTACTTAATAAGCTTAGAAAAAATATACTTAAAAAGACAAATCCTAAGCCTAAAGAAATAGAATTAATTATAGCTATTTATAGTAGCTTATATAATAAGTAGTTTAAGGCTATTAAGTAGTAGGCTAAGAAGGTATTATTAAAGCTTAATTAGCTATAGTAATAATATAAGATTTATAATAAAAAAGAGGTAATTATAAAGTTCTGTAAAGAGAAAATATATTAAGTTTTATATAGGTTTAAAAGCCTAAAGTTAAAGAGCTATAGTTAGTATATTAATATAATTAGTAAAAAAGGCAGATTAACTATATAATAAAGTATATAACTATTATACCTAAAATATTAGTATACTATTAATATAAATAAAGAACTTTATAATTATAATATCCTTTCTTAACTATATATTAAGGACTGGCTCCTTAGCTATAACTAAAGATATTAATATAACTATATTATTAAACTTAAAGAAAGAAAAGGAATTTCTTAAGGAATTTTCTTTTTTAAATACTTTAAATCTTAGCCTAGATTTAGCCCAGGTCCAGGCCAGGTCCTTAGGTTACCTAACATTTTAAAGGCTTAGGCCAAAGCCTAAGCCCTTAATACTATAGTATAAAAGGCCTTTTATAATTAAGCTTTAAAACCTTTTTAAAATACATATCTTTATATAAAATCCTAACCTTATTATAAAGCTATGTAAGTAGCTAAAAGAAAGTATTAATACTAAGTTACTTATGTCTTTATATTTAAAGGTACTTATTATAAAGGCTTTACTTAATATATTATAGTTAACTATAAAGCTAAGTACTTAATAAATCCCTTTATATAATAAAGTTATATAATAATCTTTATAATAATTATTATAAGGTTTAGCTTTTAGTAGTAATATAGTATTATAAAAAACCTATATAATAATAAGCTAAAGAGAAGGTATAGTTATAATAGCCTTAATACTATAAAGAATATAATTTATTATATATAAGCTACTAGCTTAGCTAGTAGCTTGTTTTTTAAGTTAATTAAATAAATTAACTTTCTAGCTTTTTAAATTTATTTTTTAATTATTATAACTTTTTAATTTATATACTAATTTACATATATAAAAAGAAAAAGGTTAAATTTCCCTTAGATATTAAAAAGAAAATTTTAATTATATAGCTTTATTACTATAAATAGTAAAAGCTATTATAATAAATAGTACTACTTTTAATTATAACTATATTTCTAAAAGATTAGTAAGAAGATACTATTAATATAATTTATATAAGTATTTTTTTTATTTTATTAGCCTTATAAGGCTATTAAGCTTTTAACTTTTATATAAAGACTTAAACAGTAAGGCCCCTATAGCAAGCTAGTATCTTAAAACTTAATATTAATAAAGGTTTATTTGCCTTAGTAGTATAATTACTGCCTTAATTAAGTAGTATAAATACTGCCTTTTTATAACTATATTAAGTCCCTTTCTTTATCTTACCTAAAAGAATACTATAGCTAGTATATCCTTATATAAGTATAATTACTACTATTTCTATATAAAGCTATTAATATTAAATATAAAAAAACTAACTATTTTAAAAAACTAACTATTTTAAATAAAGTACTAAAAATAAAATAGTATTAAAAACTTAATTAATTAATTATTACTATATTCTTTTAATTATATAAAAGTTATAATAATAAATATTTAAGTAAAATTAAATATAAAGATATTTAAATTTATTTTTTTAAATATAGTATAATATTTTTCTTAAATATAATATTTTTATATCTATTTATACTAAGTATTAATTATTTATATTAATCCTTAACTTATATTCTTTATACTATATTACCTTAAGGCCTAATTTAATTTTTTACTTACCTATAAAACTAGCTTTAGTTTATTAATATTTATAGTTTTTCCTTTAATATTAAAATCTTTATTTCTTTTTTTAAATTCTTTTTCCTTTACTTTTTTTTCTTTATATTATAATTATTTTTAATTACTATAATATAATATTTATATTATTAATTTAATTACTATAACTATATATTTTATTTTTATAAAGTATTACTAATATAGCTTATTATTACTATTTAATTTAATAATTATAATAAAGGTTTACTATTACTTTAATAAGCTTTAACTTTATTTTAAGTAATTTATAAACTTTTTAATATTTTTATTTAATTTATAATAAAGTTAAAAAGGCCTTTATTTTTATTTTTATTAATATTAAGTAGTTATACTTAATAGTTAAAAATTATTAAATAAACTTATTATATTATTAATACTTTATTAATATATAGTAAGTATTCTATTATAATATTATAATACCTTAAAAATAATTAAAAAACTAAAATATTATTAAATAAAAAGCTATAAATATTTATTAAAGGCTTAGTTATTTAGTTATTAATTATATTAACTATATAGCTATAATTAATAATAATTATATAGTAATATATTTTATAATAATTTTTATAGTCTTTTAATTATATAAAATTAAGCCTTTATTATTAAAGCCTTAATACTAATTACCTTTATAAAGTAATATTAAAAAAAATATATAATTTACTAAAACTAAAAAAAATATTATTAAGGTTATTATATTCTTTAGTATAGTATATAATACTATATATTATAATATACTAAAAAATAAGTATTATATTATATTATTTTTATTATAAAACTTTATTAGCTATATTTTATATCTTAGCTATAAAAAGACTTTACTTTTTAATAATAATAACTAAAAGTAAGTTAATATTAAATTTTCTTTATATAGCCTTAAGCTACTTTATAAGTTATAAAAAAGCCTTTTCTTTTTTATTATTAACTAATTTAATATATATAAATTATAGCCTTTTTAAATAGTAGGTAATAGTTATTTTAAGTTTTAGTATTTATCTTAAAATACTAAGACCTACTTTAAAATTTAATTTTATATTCCCTTTTAAATATTATTACTATTATAACTTTAGTAATTATATTATATATAGAATTATACCTTATAACCCTTACCTAATAAAGGTATTATAGCCTATATTTACTAATACCTATAAGATTTAATATTAAACTAATTAATATTAAACTAATAGCGCTTTAGGACTATATTACTTTAAGACTAATAATAACTTTATATTACATTACTTCTATTAAGGAACTATAAGTATATATATATTTATTTAGTATTAAATAGATTCTAGCTTACTAGCTATTAATAATACTTCTTTATATTAATTAAGCCTAATATATACTAAATTAATTATTAAGAAATATAATACTTTAATAACACTTAGTATATACTTTATATAATTTACTAATAATAAACCTAAGTATAGCTTAGTTTAATATAGTTAAACCTAATTATTATAATTACATACTTATATATATATAATTTAATATTATAATTTAAAGCTAAAATTAGTAATTACTTACTAGTTAGTTATACTAATAACTTAAAAGAGATATATATTAAACTTATTAATTTTATATATATTATTAAAGTTTAATATATTTAAAAATCTTTTTTATTAGTACTTATATTAAAAATAAGTTTAAAATATAATATTAATCTTAAAGAAGCTTTTAGTAATATATTTAATTATATATATAATATAAAGGAAGTAAAAAACCTTAATTTAAGCCTATATAGAGGTTAGGCTACCTAAAGGCTTGTATTTAATTAGCTAATAGTTATTATATATATCTTTAAGGTAAAAATAATACTTTATAGACTTTATTTTTTATAATATATTACTAGCTTTATAGGCAAATAAAGCCTTAATCTTTAAAAGTACTTATAGCTTAATTTTTTATATCTTAATATAGTAATAGTAAGCAGTATATACTAAGAGTAACTATAAGGCAGTATAAGTATAAAAGGGATAGGTAACCTAGTATTTTTATAGCTTATTAGCCTATTATAAGGTTTTTACTATAATTAAAAATAAATACTTAATTTTCTTTATTTATACTTAATAAATTCCTTTAAAATTACTTAGTTAAATAAAGTATTTATTATATATAAAAAAGAAATAGGTATAAATAAGCTATAATAGTTATATAAGCTATTAAGCTATAGGGCAAAGGATTAGGCTATAATTACTATATAAGTAATTATAAGTATATTATAGCTACCTTATAGAAGCCTTATAGTACTATTATAAGTATAAATTATAATATAATACTTTCTTTTTAAAGGCTTTTATCTTTAAAGCCTACTAAAGCTAGCTACTATAAAAAGAACTAAGCTCTATATAGTATAGCTATTAACCTCTTAAGGTATACTTTATAGTACCTCTTTATATTATATAAATACCTTTATAAATAATTATATTAAAGAAAGGGAAAATTAAACCCTTAACCTTTAGGCTATTTACTAATAGTAATTATTATATAATAGTTATATAAGCTATTAAGCTATAGGGCAAAAGATTAAGCTATAATTACTATATAAGTAATTATAAGTATATTATAGCTGTCTTATAGAAGCCTTATAGTGCTATTATAGGTATAAATTATAATATAAGCTACTTATTAACTTTTCTTTTAAGCTTACTGCTTTTAATTATAAGGGTACTATTATTTTTATAAAATAATTACTATAAATAGCTATAAAGGTATTTAAAACTTTTAAATTTTAAAAACTTAAAAAAATTAAAAATAATATATATACTTTTAGTAAGAAAAAGTTTAAATTTATAATTAAAAGTAACTTTTATATTTTTAAAGAGTTTAAAAGTATTAAAAAAGTATTAAAAGTTATATTTTTTTACTATAGTAATATCTATCTTAATATTATTATTAATAATATATAAAAATATATTATTATAATAATTATAAAATTAATTAAATTAAATTTAAAAATTAGCTTAAAGAATATTATTATAGCTAAAGCTAAACCCCTTTTAAATTAATTATAAGTTTATTACTATAAATAGCACTACTTATAACTAAACTAGTAGCTATCCCTTTAAAGACAAGAAGGCAGCTTTAATATACTAAGCCAGAAGAGTTAATTTAGTAGCCTTCTTTTATACTATTTTAATAACTAAAAGGCTTTTACTTAATTTTATTAGATATAGGTATTTTATAATCTTATTAGTATACTAAAACTGCCTCCTTGTCTTTAAAGGGATAAGCTTAAATTCACCCAAGCCTTACCTTAGCCTTTCTTACTAGATTCTAGGTCGATTTAGGGCAGTTGCAGAAAGAAATATTACTTTTAAGATAACAGATTTAATATACTGGCCTAGTTATTCTTCCCGCATCTGGCTAACTATTTCCAAGCTCCCAATGTTTTGGACTTCTAATTAAAGACATCGGCTTCTGCGTAAGAACTATATTGCATGTCCAGTAGTCGATCTTGACTTGTGATTAGCGTCTTGGCATTAGCTCGGGAACTTGGCAGGGAGAACAAGCCCTCGCAGCAGGCAAACGCAAGTCCCATGAATTTGGTAAATCCAACCGTCCGACGCCATGAGATCTGCGATCAATCCGCATTGGTGGCTTTGGCGCAGGAGAGAAAAGTAGTTGTAAGGAGTTGTGACTAACCCCAGGGGGAAAGGCAAGTCGGGACTGGTAATAATCACACTAACACTGACTTGTCACAAATGGGAATAGCGCGTCACGAACATCAGCAACTCAAATCAACCAGTTAATATTGTACTAGATTATCCCAAGAAGGCGACCCCTGATGTTGTAACGTAGGCATTAGGCCCTATGTTCGTGTCACAGGCGATGTAAAGATCTTAGACTAGCATACTCCAACAGAGGTAAAACAGAGGTATAATTGCCCAATTCAACATTGTGTTTTAATATTATTTTCAACGTCAAAAACCATGGCATCATCTGTAGATTATATCCCTGGCTTATTGGCAAAGGATGGCAGACTGCTCTAGTGAGCCAGATGAAGTAATTCGTGATTGTATGGAGCAGGCTTCCTGCGTCTCTGGAAAGCGTCCAGGGCCGCGGGCACAAAGTGAACGCCACTACTCTGCTTGGGGGGGCTTCGTGCATGCAGTCGGCGATGGGCATTCAGGTTGTCTCTGCGCGTGAAGGTGTCCTTGCCACAGAACTCGCATTGCAAGCGGAATTGATTTGGCTTATGCTTGCTTTACTGCCGTTAGTTAAGTCTTTGCGTGGGGACTAATACTCACGTCATGTAATGACGCTTCGCGTGCTCCTTGCGCTTGAAGCTCTTGGTGCAGGTTTTGTAACCGCATGGGTAGCGAAAACTGTCCGCCAGAGAGATCTGTAGGAGAGCCGCTGACTCTTTTAGTTTGTCTACGCAAGTTAGTCCGTGCGTTTCAACTTAGGACAAGCTTACCCTGCATGGACCGGTCCCCTTGAAAATGGGCTTTTGGGGAAGACGGCCCAGACCAGTCGGAAGGCTCCACATCCGAGATGCTACATGAGTCTGGATGTAGGGTCGGAAGATCCCAAATGGCTTCATGCTGGGCTGGCTCAACTGAATCCCAAGGTGAGTTCTCAATACTTGAACTCGCGCTAGCTGGGCTGGCCAAAGGCACCTCAATAGACTGGCACGAGTCGTTGAAGATGTAGCCATTGTTGAGGGCCATGTCGGTATCCAATAGGTGATCGTCATTCATCTCGGGATGAACGGGAAGGTATTGACCTGCTGCGACAGGCGAACAACCAAAGCTGATTCCGAACTGCGTTGGAGGCTGGGGAGTCAAGTATGGAGCGCCTGCCAGATCCTCCGTGAAAGAAGGGACGCTTGAATACTGGTATTCGAGAACGAAGTTGGCGTTGTAGGGAACGGTATACCAGCTGATACAAGCGTCAGCCATGCGTCTAATGTCTGATGGCCAGTGTCTTACTCTTCTATGCCCTTCACGTCACCGAAATGCAGCTCATAGGATCTCGGAACAGAAAGCTGCTCCATTTCGGAGGGCTCCTGAGCTGCAGGTTGGGGGAACGGATCGTACTGTGGCTGCATAATGTGATCTGGACAAAGAGAAAATAATGCTTGATGGACAGGAGCCGTGCGTAACGAAGAGGAGATCGATCGAGCGGGATCCCCTGCTCTTAAGAACCTGGATCCCCGCAGTGCCGGGTTACATGCAGATTCGATCCGTTCCATACACCGAACAAGACTAACATAAGGTACAGGTACGATGCCAGTGGGAACATGTCAAAGAGGTGGGGCCGAGGATTTGCATCGGCCCTTGCCAGGCTGAGCAGGCATTGATCCGACGCTGCCGATGTGGTCGTGGCTTGCTACAGCAGAGCCACGCCCGCAACTACACCAAAATTCGCTGATGTTTGACCCATCGAGGGGTCGTTTTTTATTCCCCCGCCCTAGCCAGAGACCTTGATAGACCACTCGTTGCACTTGGACAAATGGCTGAAGCGGACTCATGATACGAGACTCCATAGTCGATGAAGTAGATGAATCGGGATAGGCTATTTCTGCAGTCTTAGCAAACTCCAGAGATCTACGAGTGGTCTCCATAACGGCTGTAGCAATTGGTTAGTCATTATGGTATAATGTCTAAGTTGTTAGCTAGATGTGTTATTTACAGTTGAGGCTTGTGGCTAAGAGCTTAAATCAGCAGACAGAACTTCGGTCTCCATAACTGTGCAGCGCCATTGGCTCCATAAGTTTCGAGGGTGCCATTGTTAGGGATAGCGCTGGTTCATCGACAACAGGGTGTAATAAAGTTCATCAAGCGGGCAAGATTTGGTGCCATCACAGCTGAATGTCTCTCTATCCCTGTTACGGGCCGCCTTATCTCAGGTACCGCCAAACGATCTAGACTCCAATTCGTGCGCTACCTGCAGGGGTGGAAGATCTGATGAAATCCGGATTGATATACTAAGATCATGCTAAGTTTTGTCTGCTGGTCTAAGGGTATGATCGGCAAGCCCAGGATAGTATGTTATAAACTGGATTTCTATCAGAAAAGTAGTAAAAAGAGGGGCAGCTAACTGACCTTTCTATCTTTAGACCCGTTTTCTTACTATAAACTTAACGTAACAATAGATAACTAACTTAGTAGCTTTTATATAAGCTAATAATATATTAAGCTAGTAGGAAGGCCTACAATTTGCTAGATAAGGGCAAGCTGCTAAGTAATATCCCTATTTTTTAGTATTTTCTACTATTTCATATTCTAGGTATAAAAGTATATAAATTAGTATTTTTTACTATACCTGTAATAGCCTTATTAGTTAACCTTAATACTATATATAAGGGATATTTCTTATAGCTAGGCCTTTATAATAACTTTATTAATAAAATTATTATTAATAACTTTAACGATTAATAGTTAAGGTAATTAGCTATTATTATAACTTTTCTAAATAGCCTTAGCTATTAGTATTACTATTAGCCTTACTATAAGGATAATTTACTTACTTAATAGCCTTATACTAATATCCTTGCTAACTCTTAGGTATATACCTTATAGCTATTATCTGCACTAAATATAATATTTAATAACCTATTTTAAATAAAAAAGGCTAACTTTTATTAACTTTCTTAGTAATTAAAGAATAATACTAAGGTAAGTAATAGCTAGTATTAGTTACTTAAACTAAAGCTTATAATCTTCCTATAGATAATAGCCTATAGTAAGCCTTAAAGAAATATAGCCTATTAGTTTAAGGTTAGTTAAAGTACTATATTAGTAATATTCTCTTACTTAATTAACTTTATATAGTATCTATATATAAAATTTATTTAGATACTAGATAATAGATATATTAGTCTATAGATTAAGCTAAATACTAAATTTTATTAGTTTAATGGTACTATTAGGGCTATAAATAGTATATATATACTAGTATTTATTTCTTTTACTTAGTAATAGAGATTCTAGTTAAAGAAGTTATTAGTTTCTTAAAATATCTTCTATATAGTTAACTTTAAGGGGCAATTCCTATATATACTTATAGGTACTAAGGGATCTATTAATAATATAATACTAATAGAATATACTTATAATAGTACCTTTAAAGTCTTACTAGAAAGATTCTTCCTTACTAATACTAGCTTTAAATTATAAAGAGGTATTTTAATTCTATATACTTAGGTCTAATATTATCTCTAAGATTAAAGTAATACTAGGAAAAGACCTATAAATAAGAAGGAATTATATAACCTTTACTATTTATAGCTTTAAATAATTATAAAGCAGGCTTTTAGTTAGTATAAGAAAAAGTAGAAAATTATAAAAAATAGTACTTCTAAGTACCTATTTAGTAATTAGATTAAGATAATATATATAGTAACTAGCCTATATAATTTCCTGATTTTTAAAGGTATAGAGCTATAGCCTTAAGATAAAGAAGAAGGTCTTTTTTTATAGAAAATCGAGGCTCTTGTAAGAGCTTGCTACTGTATAGATAAGGTTATAATAGGAAGATCTGGGATAGGAATAAAAAGTCTAATTATAAATTAGTTATAGGTAACTTATTAGGCGTATTTAGAGCTTTTAGATAACTCTAACCTTAAGGAAAATAATAAAAAAAGGAGTATTATAAAGGATAAAGAAGGGAGCGCTATAAAGGAGGTTATTAATAAAAAGGCTAATTAAAAAGAAGATATTTTAAGCTTATAAGAGCTAGATTAAGATTATATTACTTTTTTTAAGATCTAACCTACTTAGCATTAAAATTACCTTATACTAAAAATTCTAGACTAATTAAAGCCTCTAGAAATATTATCTATACTTTAGCTAAACCTATTTTAGATTAAAAAATTACCTTACAGTTAAGGCTAAAAGCTATAGCTAATTAGAATATCTCTAAAGCCTTATAGCCTTATAAAAGCTTTACCTCTTTATATCTTATAATACTATAAAAAGTATACTTTTTTAATTATTAATACTATATATTTTATATTACTATATTAGTAAGAGCTTCCTTTATTTCTTTTTTATTAAAGGAATTCCAGATTAAGGTATTATTTATATCCTCCTGTAGCTAGTTTATTATCTTTATTATAAAATTAATACCCTGGTTTTCTATAAAAAGCTAAGTATAGTCTCTAATTACGCCCTATAAATCCTCTGCCCTAACTAGCTATAAGGATATTATATAATTATAAGTAAATAACTAACTCTTTAAAAATAGCTCCTTAAGATTATAAAGATTACTACTACTTCTATTTACTATCTTTATCTTCTTCTTTTAAGGAAAGGGAATTATATTATTAGGAGGTATTAAAGTAGTAGTAGTCCTTTTTTTACTATTTATTATAAGAGTCTATAATAGCCTTAATAAAGGAAAGGGAAGTAAATTATTAACTAGATCTTTAATTACTTATTAACTTACTTATATAAGTACCTTAACCTCTAGGTCTTCTTTAGTAAGCTTATTACTACCTTATTTACTATTTGCCTTAGCTAGGTAGCTATTTTAAACTTCCTTTTATTTTAAGTTACTAAAAAAGGCTACTCTCTTTCCTAATAGTAGTAGTATTTTACTATAGCAAGTAAAGGTATTATTATTACTAGCTTTTATAATATATCTTCTTACTAGTTAGTTATTAGTAAAGATCTTATACTATATATTAACTATTATATATTTATTAATACTAAGACTATCTTTTATTATACTTACTACTATATAAAAATAAACCTACTTAAGGTCTGCTTACTATTACTAACTAATAATTACCTTTCCTTCCTTTATATTCTTTAATATCCCTGTTATATTATATATATCTAGATAAATATAGTATTTATCCCTTATTACTATATATTACAATTTAACCTAGTAATAGTTTTACTTTATTATTAGGAATTCTTTTACTAATAATATAATAAATAATTTAAATACTAGCTTTAATATAGCTTTTTTCTTTAAATTTAACCTTTAATCTTACCTAGCCTTAAGAAGAAAGTCTATAAAAAAGAAGTATTATTATATAGTCTAGCAGTTACTTATTAACTATAAGGAAAGAAGCTATAATAAAAAAGGAGGCTATAATAAGGTATTAGGCTATAGTAATAGTTATACTGCTCTTAGCCAGGTTAGCAAGGGGGTTAAGGTCTAAAGGTATAATATTTTATTTAACTATACTATTAAAAGTTAACTTTTAGCAGAGGAATTATTATTAATTTAAGGGTTAGTTAACTTAGCCTCTTTAGCTATAATTACCTTAATTAGGGTAGGTAAAAACGCTATTAAAGTTATTCCTAAAGGCAGTAAGAGCCCCCTACGGATACGGAATAGCCCTCTTTAGGTATAACCTCTTTGCCCTACACATATAAATGTACCGTCTGTGCAGCCTGACATACCAATCCGGGCTTGCCGATCATGGCCTAAGCCTCTCTGCCACTTAACGCTCCTAATAACTCAATTCAAGCCGGGTTTTTGATTGACTTGGCTTGCAGGTGTTCCGGCTTGGATTGGCTATGAGTCAGGGGGCTAGGCTTAAATTAAATTCAATAACTTGACTAGAGTGGGTCCTTTCCTAATTAGGTTAGATATGCCCTGCAGAAAGCTTTTTTTCTGCTAACTAATAATCTAAGATAAGATAAGAAGACCTACCTTAAGTCTATAGAATTTCCTTAAAAATAAAAGTAAAAGGTACCTATATATTACTATTATTACTATACTAACTTATAGACTTATAAGTTAGGACCTAGGTAGACTTCCAGTCTTCGCTGACTTAGTTCCATTTCTGTCTGTTATTACATAACAGGCTCTGATTGCGCACTTTGTGCCGTAGAGGAGGTTGATACAAGGCCAAAAGACTCAAGCATACAAAGAAAATTTACCATATCCACTACAACCACGAATCGTAGTTTGGTTTGATTCCCTTTTCGGTCACCCGTGACCTGAGACACGTGGCGTTGTGAGAAGGGAAAAGCCCCGCCCGTCAAACTTACTCGTATCATGGTCCAACCATTGTCCAGTGTCATTTGCCCGCTTTGTAACTGAAATTCCGAAAGGCATGAATGCGGAACAGTCCGCAGGGGTATCAAATGTGCATTCTCGCCGTTTTACGTATCTCTTACCATGACGGAACTAAAATCACTAATAACATATTACATGATGGAGATAATACTGGAGTGGTCTTAAGGTAGTCAGAGAAGATTGGTTAATAGATCCCTTAGTTAGAAGTACCGATTTTACATTGAACATCCCTAGAGGCTAAAACAATACCCGCATTTGTTTCCTCCAGTTGTCGGCAGGATTAATAATTCAATAGAATCATACAAATAATCTCTCATACCTCGGAAGTTTAGTCAGGTAAACTCAGTACCTGAAATCTTAGCACCTAGCCTTTAGTACAAAACACAGTACAGAAAAGCAGAAAAGATTAACTTTTTACTTTTTTAACTAAAGATGTATTATTATATTAAGACTTAAAATAGCTAATTAATAAATTATAGCTTATTATAATCTCTTATTAAAATAAAATATAAAAGTAGGTAAAATTTAAATTAAAGAAAGTAAAAGAAGATAAGTTTAGTTAATAACTAATTGCATTACAGAAAGAATATATAGGTAAATTACAGTAATATACTGTAATCTATTGTAATACTCTGAATGCCAATTCCATCTGCAGCTAAGGGTACTATAAAAGAAAGAACCATCTTTAAATAAGACCAATCAAAATCGGCATTAAGCAAGCCAGCAGGCTCGCCATAACCATTTCGGCACTGAGGTGGCCGATCAGTACAGAGCTTCCAGAAACGATAGCGGGCGCATCTGAAGATCCCGGAGCGGCCTGAGTGGCATTGCTGTCAGATTGACCACCAACGGCAGGTCGATGATCAGAGTTTGAACCAGATCCAGCAGAGGTGGGTTGGTTGGGGTTTCCAGCCAAGGACTGAGAGCCAGGATGGTGAACCTTGGGCTCAACAGCCGTAGGAGGATAGTGTTGGTCGCCAGATGGTTGAGTCGCGTGGGGGGAGAGAGCGCCAGTCGCGCCGGGAAGAGTCTCAGAACAACCAACAGTGACAGTCGGAAGCACGCGGGTCAAGGCACAGCTAGAGGGCTGGTCATTACCGCCCGCAAGCACTCCATTGAGGAGGGGAAGAAGGATCAAGGCAGAGACATGCTTCATGGTGACTTGTGGTGATTTGTAAACGAGTGACAGGATGAATGAATGGATGACAACTGGCTATGTGGATGCGATGTTGAGGCAAATATTGCAAGGTTGAACGCCAGTGTTTATATATGTGCAGAAATATTTAATTTACGGTCGGCTTTCAGCTAAAATAGACATAAGACAGACTCTAGAATCATCCCTGCGATGTGTGCAAGTCGATGAGATGCGTATCGGCCGCAATATGCCTGTTATGAACGAAAGCCTGACACCAAGACCGACAACTTCATCTATCCCTGGACTTGCAGGATTCGTGGGAGAATTACGAGCTGGTTGCCACAATATGAATCAGATGATCCAGTCTTGACAAATGGGGCAGGGAGAATTCTTGTGTGTTGGGTCTGAGCAGGCATGACGCTTACTAAGGCCATGATCGGCAAGCCCGGGTTAGTATGTTGTGGCCGGTTTTTGGGTACATTGACCTTCTGAAGTACCTTTCTTAAAACCAAATTTGTGACGGTTTATACCCGGGATATTATACTGTAAAATACATAGATTTCTTAGTAACCTTACCTATTTAAGTAGTCTAAGCGGCCCCTACTAGCTCGGTACATTAAGAGAAATAGAGGTCTAAGCCTAATTAGGTTAGTACCCTTAATTTTTCAATAAACGGAGCCTAATATAGTAAAGTGGCTAGAATTATACTACTTTATGTAAAAAAAACGGTAAAAATCAACAACACAACATGCTATCCCGGGCTTGCCGATCATGCCTATTAATGGTAGCCCAGAAAGTGACACCAGTGAACCTTGTTTCTCAATATGGTATCATGTGTGTGGCGGAGTTTCTTTAACTGCTCCATCAAGCCATTATTAGATCGTATGAGGGAATCCGCTATCCCTATAAGTTTGGGGTCTTCCTCATGTAGCTAGCAACCGTCGAGAATCAGGCGCTGACGCACCCATATCGCTAAACTCTAACAGGCGCAAATTAACTTGGGATTTCCTCAAGTCAAGATAGCGGCCCATCTTTCAGCTGGAGATGGTAGCTGTGACTAGCCACCAGAAATCATGGCACCGAAACCCGGCTTCTTCTTGGTCGCCCTGCAACTGAGGGGCAGAAAAGAGGATCAAACGTTTCCATTTGGGGAAACACAACTGAATCGCCAATTCTGAACATATACAAATAACAAACAAGCGATGAAAAGAATGGAACACATCGTAAAACTAAATATATATAATCTAGAAAACATTCACAAGAATTAACAACTCATCACACATTCGTTCAACAGTTATTGCTTCATTCCTTATATCATTCATTCGTTTTTCCCCCAGCCTGACACCTAGTCATGCATCTTCCGTCCATTGTCAGACGGGGCGCGACTCTAGGCTTGGTCGGCAGCGTCTTTGCTGCTCCAAGCCCTGACCAACAGAAGTGCCCCGGCGGTGGTATTGAGGTCGTCGCCCTCCAACCTGTCGCGATTGTTTGTGGTGACAAAACCTCTGTCACCACGATCACTCGTACCTACACCCAGTACCCGGGGTCATCTGATGTCCCTGATCATCCCGGTCCGCCTGGAGAGCCTAGCCAGCCTGATACTCCTGGTATACCCGGTTCTCCCGGCTCACCTGGGCATCCTGATTCTCCTGGTTCCCCTGGTTCTCCTGGTTCTCCCGGTGCTCCCGGGTCTCCTCGTCCTGGTGACCTAGATAAACCGGGTGGATCTGATGGACCAGGTTATTACCCTCCTTGCGATGGTTGCGTGACCATCACAACCACCGCCACTGAGCCATTCCATACCATTATCCCCCCCATTACCAAGGGTGGCGTATCCACTGTCATCACTGGTGTCCTTCCTCCCTGTACCCACTGTGTCACTGTCACTACCACTGGATCTGTTCCTTATGTTACCACTGCCCCTCCAGCCTCTTCTGGCGGAAAGAGTACTGTGATTACCTGTGCTGGGCCAAAGACTGTCACTGACTGGGTTCCCTGTCACGAATGTGTTACTGTCACTACTACCGGAACTATTCCTTATGTCACTACTGTCCCTCCAGCCACCTCTGGGGGCAAGACGACAGTCATTGTCTGTCCGGGGCCAAAGACAGTTACTGTGACTGGCAAGGTTCCTGGAACAACAACTCTGCTCCCGCCGCCAGATTGCCAATACTGTACGGTCACAGTCGTTGTTCCTCCGCCTTTTCAAACAACTGTAACCACAACAGGATTGATTCCAGGCACCACAACATTGCCCTTTCCCCCTGGTTGTACCACGTCATGCACTGCAACTGTTATTGTCACCGCTCGTCCATCAAACTCAGGACTCACCTCCCGCCCTCTGACCACTATCAGGACAACTGGCCCTGTTTCTGGGACTACAACTCTGCCCGTGCCTTCGAATTGCCCAACCTGCACTGGTACAGTTGTGATCACCGATAGCCCGTCCGGTTTAACTTCCCGCCCTCTGACTACTATTAGAACTACTGGACCATCTCCTGGCACGACCACTCTGCCGGTCCCTTCAGATTGCCCAACGTGCACAGGAACTGTTGTAATCACTGACAGTCCATCCGGCTCAATCTCCCAGCCCGTGGTCACTATTACAACTACAGGATCCACTACTGGCTTGACTACAGTCATCCCATCCACTAGCGGTGGCACAGTTACAGTGATAACATTTGTAACTTCGACTCCTACTGGTGGCTTGACGACACTCACTTCAACTGCTAGCACTACCGGTCTCACGACCCTGCCAGCTACAAGTGGTGGAGTTACTACTGTCGTCACTTTCGCCACAACGCCTGTTACTCTTCCCTCTGGTGGCCTTACGACAATCACTAGCACTGGTACCCAGACTGGCCTGACTACGCTACCTGCCACTTCTGGCGGTATCACTACTATTGTGACTATTGTTCCTTCGCCTTCTGGTGGCCTTACGACAATCACTAGCACTGGTACCCAGACTGGCCTGACTACACTACCTGCCACTTCTGGCGGTATCACTACTGTTGTGACTATTGTTCCTTCGCCTTCTGGTGGTATCACTACAATCACTAGCACTGGTACCCAGACTGGCCTGACAACACTACCTGCCACTTCTGGTGGTATCACTACTGTCGTGACGATTATTCCTTCGCCTTCTGGTAGTATCACTACAATCACCTCAACTGGAACTGGCACTGGTTTAACTACACTCCCTGCGACTTCTGGTAGTATCACTACTGTCGTGACTATTGTTCCTTCGCCTTCTGGTAGTATCACTACAATCACCTCAACTGGAACTGGCACTGGTTTAACTACACTCCCTGCGACTTCTGGTAGTATCACTACTGTCGTGACTATTGTTCCTTCGCCTTCTGGTAGTATCACTACAATCACCTCAACTGGAACTGGCACTGGTTTAACTACACTCCCTGCGACTTCTGGTAGTATCACTACTGTCGTGACGATTGTTCCTTCGCCTTCTGGGCCTGTTATTACCCTAACCTCTACCGGGACAGGAACTGGCCTGACTACGCTGCCTGCTACTTCTGGAGGCACTACAACTGTAGTTACGATTGTTCCTACTCCGCCTGCAGGGGCTGTCACTACTATTACCTCTACTGGTACAGGAACTGGCTTGACTACGCTGCCTGCTACTTCTGGAGGCACTACAACTGTAGTTACGATTGTTCCTACTCCGCCTGCAGGGGCTGTTACTACTATTACCTCTACTGGTACAGGAACTGGCTTGACTACGCTGCCTGCTACTTCTGGAGGCACTACAACTGTAGTTACGATTGTTCCTACTCCGCCTGCAGGGGCTGTCACTACTATTACCTCTACTGGTACAGGAACTGGCTTAACTACGCTGCCTGCTACTTCTGGGGGTACTACAACTGTAGTTACGATTGTCCCTACTCCTCCGACTGGGGCTGTTACTACGGTTACCTCAACTGGAACTGGGACTGGCTTAACTACACTTCCTGCTACTTCCGGAGGCACTACAACTGTAGTTACGATTGTTCCTACTCCAACTGGGGCTATTATTACGGTTACCTCAACTGGAACCGGTACTGGCCTCACGACTATTCCCCCTGCCACTTCTGGAGGCACTACAACTGTAATCACAATTGTTCCTACTCCAACTGGGGCTATTACTACGGTTACCTCAACTGGAACTGGGACTGGCTTAACTACACTTCCTGCTACTTCCGGAGGCACTACAACTGTAGTCACAATTGTTCCTACTCCAACTGGGGCTGTTATTACGGTTACCTCAACTGGAACCGGTACTGGCCTCACGACTATTCCCCCTGCCACTTCTGGAGGCACTACTACTGTCGTTACGCTTGTGCCATCAACCTCAAGTTCTACCTCAATGTTGAGCAGTACGTCCACTTTTTCAAGCAGCTCATCAAGCTCTACTGTGGCCTCATCTACGTCATCGTCCACGTCAGCTTCCTCAAGCAGCTCATCAAGCTCTGCTGTAACCTCATTTACGTCATCGACTACATCGACTTCCACAACTACATCTTCTTCTTCGAGCACATCATCGGCACCTCCCAAGTTTTCCTGTGATCAGGGAGGGTATCTCATTCAAGGAACTACCCTGTACCGACAAAACCTTAACACTGGACGCCTGACTACAGTCAGTACCTCTGTTGGTTCAGGCGGCGCGATCAATGCTATAGGTTACAATACGTTGGATAATCTGATTTATGGCCTCCAACTAGGCGGCCCATTTCTCATCCTACGTATTGGCAGAGATGGCACTACCAATGTCGTCGGAAGTATCAGTAGTTCCTCCCATGTCGGTGATATCGACAAACAGGGTAGGTATTGGCTTTTGACTGATGAATGGGATTGGATTGAAGTCGATATGGTTCCTGGGTCGCCCACATTTGCTCAGCAGGTAGCAAGCGGCAGTTCGCTAAGTACGGCCCCGAGGACTTTAGATGTATATGACTGGGCGGCTCTATCCTCAGATGACACTCATCTGTATTCTGTTGCTGGAAATGACAACGGTACCAGGCTTGTACGGTTCAGCACTACTACCAAGACATGGGAAACATTGCAAAACTTTGGCCCCCTTGCAGGGTCAGACAAGTGGGGCGCTATTTACGCGGTAGGGGAAGATTCTATTTATGCTTCTGAGAATGTCAGTGGCGAGATTTGGCAGTTCACGATTAGTTCTCGAACCGCCAGAAAGATCACAAATGGGCCGGATTCGATTAACAATGATGGCGCAAGGTGCATGTTTGCTCCTGCTCCTTAACTTGGGTACTTGTATAATGGAGGTGTGGACGGCACGGAAGATACTTGTTAAATTCCAGCAGATATTCTGTTGGCTCATAAGCCTTGGACCGAGCAGAAATGGGAACGGCTCTTGTCGTAATTGACAAGATGGGCCTGGGAAGTCGCCAGTGCTTCTTCAGCGGTACACTAACGCACCTCATTAGGACTATTCTATTTCTTGGAGGTGTACTACTCCTAATCATGTTCTTTCTTTCTTTCTCATTTGTATATATACTCTATCATATCCTTATTAAACAGAGGCTCCTTATATTAGAATGTCTTTATCTGTCCAAATGTCTCAATCCCCGCCAACCTTGGTGAACAGGTCTTCCTTTTACTTCATCCCTTCTTAAAAGGTCTTGTGCCTCTTCTTTGTATCCTACCCATACAGGTCCTACAAACCTCAAGTCTACTCGTCTTATGTTAATCTCTTTCACTGGACTGGGCGATCTATTTGCCTCATACCAGGAAGAGATATCGATAGCCACGCTCGTTGTATACCTCATGAGAGAATCACAGTCAATCAGAGCCAGTGTTATTGTAGTTTCTTTGGCCTCTTTAAGTTCACTCTCAAAGAACGTGACTTATCCCACTGTACTCCAGAGGTCACTCAAGAAGAAAGGACGTGGTATTAGATTCGTTGCTATCCGTTCTATTACCAAAGCAACCAAAGATCATTGGACTCTAATCTCTCGAAGCCCGGTTGAGAGCGTCTTGTTCTTAACCGGGTTGTATCCCCAGACTATACAAACCATGTCGAGCCACTATGATCTAAGCTGGAGCTATTGGTTCAAGGCCAAGATAACGGTATGATAGCGACCTACGGGGCCGTCCATCTGCGTTGGGACTCAGGCCTCCAAAAGTCCTTCTCAAGCTTCAGACAATGAAATGATCGGAATCTCCACCAGCCTGGACCACTCGTAGTTCCATAGTTAGATTTATTTTAACCTTCTCTGACATCGAATCAACGCCTTTGAATTGAGATGGGTGAATCTCGTGATTCTGGTCCATTTTGTTAGGCCTTGTTCAGAAACTGTTACTGTTTTTGCCGTAGGGGAAGACTTGGCTTGTGAAGTAATAAACAATGTCCAGGCGGAACTGTCCCGCCAAATCCCCTTGGCCTCCCACCTAGAGGCTAGGATATTGGATATTCCTCGGAATCCATTAATAGCCCCTGGGTTGCAACGGATCATCTAAGTTCTAGACCCTTAGCACTTCCTTGCCTACTACAGTACCTGGATGTCTTATCCCTTGCGACATCGTAGCTGAAGTCTTGTCTTTGTCTGTTTGAATGCGGTATGTCTGGACACCTCTTGCTCCATAAGACCTGAATTCGTTCCAAACATACTTTGGCTAAGAGCCGCTTGATCCGCCGCACAGTACAGCGTGAGACATAACTTACTAAGAATCAGCATTACACAGAACTAGCGTATTGTTACTGAATCACAAAACTTACATCCCCGACTATAAATTGGTAGGCATTTTCTTCTTGTTTAATTCTTCATATAGAGATAGATATCCGTCGTCCCTGGTATCCCTTGTCTGCGAAACCATCCCCATCTTCCTGCCATTCCTTTGTACCTCGCACAACTTACATCACCTATCATGAAGCTTACCGCGACGATCCTGGCTCTCCACCTCCCCTCTCTAGGTTTAGCCTCGGTCTATAATGACTGGGCATTTTCGGACGCACCTTCAGCTGGATTGAGCGATATAACCTTCCCTATGAGCATGACAGGAACACCTCGCAAGGATGGCTTCTACTTTGCCCAGCAGTTCGGCTTTTACGGAGTTAATGATGTTGGGTACACTGGGCTACAGCCGCGTCCTGACAACCGACGTAGACAGGTCATCCATGCGGTCTTTTCCTCATTCCAGAAAGGAACGACTACCAAGCATAAGAACTGCTCCCGAGGCGCCGATGGCGGTCCCGGAGTTAGCTGCGCTCTTGACATTTTCGGCGACTATTCTCACCTCTACCACCTGACGGTGAGGAACACTGGCGGTACAACCTGGAGAGGAACTCTTATCGACACAGTTACTGGAAAGTTCAACGTGATCGGCGAATGGACGCTTCCATCTTCCGCAGGCAAAATGCTGAATGGGCAATCCGGGTTCTTTGAGTACTACAAGTGGAACGATGGCAAAACCAATCACGTTTGCTCCAAGCAGCCCTTTAGTCGAGTCTTCTTCGGCAACCCCACTTCGAAGACAAAAGGAGCTGTTGGTGGCAAAATCACCAGAGTTTACGAGGAGGGTGAATGCGTCAAGAAGCTGAACCTAAAGGCCACGCAGACTAGCAGGGGATATCAGATTCAAACTGGTTTTAAGTAGTCTCTGTCAATTGTCACTCAGAAATGCGTAAGAGGGGGTTTTTCATCGGCTCCTCCGGTTTTCCCCCATTTATGTCGAGTTCCATGCAAATCAAGTACTAAATTCTTAAACTTAGAATTCCACGCTAGACATTGGTGCTTACCGTACTTGACTCTAAACAATCTAAACAACCCTCAGGGGGAAATAAAACACCGAACTTGAGTACTGTGTTTTATTTCCCCCCCTAGACAACATAAGAAAGTGCAACCGAGAATAGTTACAGCGCTAGGCAAGGTATATACAGTCCGCAGGGGTTACAAGTGTGCATTTCCACACCTTAGCTTTGTATCTCGCCCCACAGCGGAAAAGAAATCCCTACTCCCTATTAGCTTAGCTCTTTACTAAGCAGTCACGTGCCTATATCGATAACGATAGCCTATCCACAATATCCCCACAGTGGCGAAGTACCGATTTTACATTTATAGCCCCTGGGGCTGTACTGATAAATTGCTTTTGTAATCCCTGCAGGCGTACCCGTTGGCTCGAGCCGTGGGGGGGCCAACTAAGCTTGCTTCCCCCCCCACGGCTCGAGCCAACGGGTAACAGCTTGGCGCTTGAGTTTTACTATCCCTTAGAAACCGAGGGTGCTTAACTAATATTATTTTTGTGGGGAAGACCCCGGTTTTAATTAGCTACTAATTATTCCGCTATATATACTAGCTATAAGGTGGCATATTAGTAAGAATAAAAGTTACAATCTATAAGCTGTATAATCAGAAGTACTTATATCTTAGCCTGATATTCTAGTTATTTAATATATCTTAGATATTAGACATTTAATTAGTTATAGCCTTTTAGGTACCTAGAGTAAGCACCCTCGGTTTCTAAGGGATGGAATAACAACTTTACTCCGGCTTGTCTTAACTGGGAAAAAAATTTTAGTGGAACGCTCTAAATACGGCCAGTAAATAAATTTCAAGTCATCTTACCGTCGGCCCCTCCGTCGCCGTCGATCCGATAACTCGGGATTCTTTCCGCTTCTTGACTATACTTGTATGTACACATTTCTTCGTGACATCTCAGCTGAAAACAAGGGTTGCTGCCGGTCCGAGCGCAAACCTTAAAGGCGGACTGAGCACCTGGAACGGCACTCACTGGGAGCACCTAGCGCAGAGCTTGTCGTTCTTTGACAAATCAGGGTATGGCACATCTCCCCACAGGAACTTGCAGTACAAAGGGATTGGCTTACAATACTTGGATAACAATAATCCAATACAGCACACCCTTGTAAAGAGGCCTTTACGCCCTGCAGTCCTTGGACTATCATTGTGGATATTTAAATCGCCAGCTGCATATGTACTTGGTCAACAACTTTGACAATAATAAGTTGTCGTTTGTACCCCTGTTCCATCTGCGTGACTATGGCAAGTAGTTCCAGGCAGAATGTTGGCATCGCATGCGGAGAGTGCCGACGTCGCAAATCAAAATGTGATGGTGAACAGCCTTGCGGACTATGTCTGGAGTTTAGAGTGGAATGTGTTTTTGAACACAACCGATCTAAACGGGGGCCTAAAAAGGGCCAGTTGGAAGCTCTGAAAGCACGAATTGGTGAGTGGGCTTTCTAGAACTCCCAGGCTATGAATCTATGAAAGGGTACAATGAGCATGTGCTAATGATATTGCCTGACTCAGCCACGCTAGAGCTACAATTAGCCAGCATGTCACAGGCCGATCATGTTGATGTCACCAGCACCGTCACTACAGCCGGGCCACCAATAAATGCCGCCGATTGGACAATGCACATCGATGTATCTCAAGCGGGCTGGAGTGAAACACTAGAATGTGCCCCAGAAACGGTTAACCAAGCTGGGTGGCAGTATGGTCGCATACCCCCACATCTACAGCAGACATTCACAGAACCTGCAGGAATCTCCATAGCGTCTTTACGGCATGTGAAGCCTGCAATTGAGATTCTAGATACAATGGGATCATCTCGCCTGATGAATCTCGATCTGTGAGTCTCCACTATGTCATACCTAGATGAAACTCAACGCTGATGAGATGGTGTTCCGATAACACTACAGTGACCAGCTTTACTTTGATAGGGTGCACCCAATGATACCTATGATCCATAGAGGCCATTACTTTATATGGTCGAAGCTGGACGATGTTCCATTACCACAGAAGTGTCTCCAGTGGGCCATGAGGGCACTCGCGGCATCTATGTCATCCCAGTTTCGTTCTCTCAGTCAAAAGTTCTATACCACAGCGAGGCGGCTATTGGAAGGACTTGATGCTAGTAACCCGTGGCTAAACTACATTACCAGCATAGAACAAGCACAAACATGGCTTCTTCTCGCACACTATGAGCTTCTAGACCCATCCAAATACCCTCAATCAGAAACGATACGACGAGCTTTCCAGCAGGTACACCTATCGCGTTTGCATTGTACCGACCGGAAGGATCCAGCTCTTGAATTTCCCACTTGCACTCCAATAACATTCCAATCGCCCCCATTACCATTTATATCGGTGGAGGAGCGAAGGAGGACTTTCTGGGTAGCTTTCTGCTTGGACCGCTTCCTGGGCGGATATGAGGAGTCGCCCATGAGAATACACGACAAAACAGTGAGTCAAACATTGTATTACGTATATAATGAGTTAATCACATTCAGCAGATACAGGTTAATCTTCCTTGTCCGGAATGGAACTTTCATACTTCCAGCGAACTCAATATGGGTTTTATTGGCGATGTACTTAGCGGGGGAATGACAGTTCCAGCATCGTCACCTTTCGCCAAATTAGTCGTTGCAATGGGACTCTTCGGACAATGCTTCCTACATAAGCAGGTGACTGCCAATTGTCCAAGTTCTATACATGACGTTTTGGGTTTCTGGGTACAGCATGAGTCGCTTACTAAAGCCATAGATAGGCAGGCTCCTCTTCTATCACTAAGAGAGACTGACGTGGACTACGAGTCACTTCATTTCATGACGTCCATGGTACTTCATGACTCAGTATTGACCCTAGAAAACGCAATAAATCTAGCTCACTCACTTATCCAGAGCCATCAGCCCGTTGCCGATGATCATGCCAGGACAGCGTATAAAGCTGCCATCAGCATGGCAGACTTGTCAGAGTCTATGACTAGCTTAAATCACTTCAAGGTATAGCAGGGGAGTCTCTAAATTATGTCCCTCTTGTTGACCGGACTAGACACATATATATCTTCCCATGTTACTAGGCAAGGCTTTCCTATTTCTCGACGCTCATGCTGAGCCTAGCCAGAGTGAAACTCATAAGGCAAAGCTGTTACTATTGCTAGAGAGCTTAAGAGAGATACATGGTCAGGCAAGAAAGTTAATAAGCAGCCTAGGATTATAGTTATACTTAAAAGTATAAAGAATAAGACAGGGAATTTAATAACAAATAATAAATAATAAAAACTTTAATTATATTACTAACTATTTAAATAGCAATAATAGAATAACTGCTAACTAGCTAATATACATCCCACTGGCCTGCATATGGTTCAACCGCAATAATGTGGGCTACATCACGGGCCAACTGTATTCCGTAATTAGCCATATGTGTTAACGTTTGTAGAATCCAATCTTGCATTGCAGGATCTTGTGTAAATCGCGCAGCTCCAACTAATGTTGGCAATACAGCTGTGCACTCGAGTATCTGCAACGGCGAGAGAGGAAGCGTATTATGGGGCCTCGCCTCCGGAAGTATGAGTCCAGGAACAGAAGCGCATATTGCCTCAGTCGCCTGTACGATGTACTCAGCAATCTCAGCGATGGGTTCAAACTTCTGAATAATAACTGCTAGTTCAAGACGCTCATCTTAAGGTCCTGGTGGTTTTGATAGACGTCATAGTAGCCATTACAGGCTAGGGTTTCACGTGTATCCCTCCGGCGTGGCCACGAAAGGCGCGGTACGCTCCTTTCAATAAGTCCCGCGCGCGCTTTAGTACATTGCTGGGGTTCGACCTGCCTTCCCTTATATCGACAACAAGGTCGACAATACGGATGGTGAGGCCAAGCAGAGTCCACCGCGTGCTGGATACAAAGCCACTTAAGTCATGGTAGAGCCTTATCACTGCTTTTGGAACAGGCACAGCTGCAGTGGAGCAGCTTGCTATAAAGGTATGGACACTTTGAACAGCGAGCTGTTGGATCTTCGAGTTCGAAAATTCACCTCTGGGGCGAGACTGGACTAGAGACAGTGCGCCATGGATATGGCTTAGCATAAGTGTCCCTGGGGCTCCGAGGATTGGTAATGTTGGTAAGCTATCTTCTCATAGAGGTCTAAGAGGAGTGCAGATTGGAAGGTGGCGTCTTTGAGTAACTGGTTGGCTGCATTACTCGTTACTTGCGTTGAGGACTCCACGGCAATTCGAACGCTTCGTAGGGCTGCCAAGTAATGTTGGTTTGCAAGGGGTATTAAATCTTGGCGATTCAATTTGAATGCCATAAAGGCCAAGCCGACCGCATTAACAGAGACTTGCAGGTGCTTGGCACTTGACTCGCCCAGAAAGGATGGCAGGATGTCGAAAGACTTTGAGTAGCTGCCGACGTAGAGAGAGAGGAGTGCATGTCTCGCCGAAACAACAGGGCTCCATTGAGGCGCTGAGGGTAGCCGACTGGCTCTTTGAATTGCCAACACCTTTTGCATGGTATTCCGAGTCTCGTGACGGAACATGAGCTCATTTGGGCTACGGTAACCATGACAGGTTACTTTAGCTCTGCGACATTGCGAGCAGCCGCGTAGGGTTCAGGTCACCCTGCATAACTGGCGTCAATATCGTGTCATGAGAAACCGAGCATATGCAAGAGCCTGTTCAGCTAAGCCAGGGTCCTTACACGAGTCTTCCTCTTCCTGCAGGGGGCACAGTCCCTCGATGGCCGACCATGGAATACCATAATGCAGCCCTTAACTGAACTCTGGTCCACTGATTTCTAGCAAGGAATGCAAGGGACGATTGGTATTGAATCACGGTGTGCTGGAAGAAGAATGTCTTGCCGATCAGCTCTGTCCAACCAGTGGCTTGCATCGGGGAAACCTTCACCCGTGTCGCTTTGCAGAACGCTAACCTCTCAAAGCAAGGTCATAGTCTAGCGCCTGGGATGAGACATTAGTTACAATAGAGTTTCGGCCCAATTTCGATATAACTGGGCTAAAAAGCCTAGAACAATACAGTAAGTCTTGGCTGGGTTAGCCTATAAGGCAAGCCTCTAACCCTTTACAGTAATGTTTGCGTAGAAGAAGGCCCTTGCGCTTAGTGCTTGGTAAGTTCCAATTTTAGTAAAAGTTTTATAAGTCCCCTAGGGGGGAAGGACTATAGCGGACAGGCTTTAGTGGGAGATTTACGATTTTTAGTGTAAGCTGTTCTGCTGTTTTTCCTTACCTTAAGGGTCCCTGGGGTTTTATACCTTTTATTACTTATTTATTACTAATTATTATAATATTAATATTAAGCTTTAAACTAGGGTTTAAAATTCCTATAAGTACCTAATAATAACTTAATATCTAGTTACCTAAGTATATAGTTAAGTAAATAATATTATATATAAGTACTTATAAGTAATTTAAAACCTTTTTATATTATTTATAAAAATTCTTTTTTAAGTTTATAAGTTAGCCTTAAAAGGTATATTTATATATCTTTAAGGTTTAATATAATTTAAATATTAATTACTTTTTAAAAAATAAAGCTTTATTAAGTTAATATTATTAAGTTAATAGCTTTATTTATAGCTTAAATCTTACTATAAATAAGCTAGCTTAAAAGTCTTACTTTTTAGCTAGCTTAAATCTTTTTTTTATAACTTACTTTAAAAAGATACTATACTTTAATTAGTTAATATAGTTTAACTTTTAGGTTAACTAAAGCCTAAGTACTAATTACCTAACTATAAACTTACTAATAAGCTATTTATTTTAACTTTCTTTTAATTATAATTACTAATAACCTTATAGCTATATTATTATAATACTTTAAAGAAGCTTATAACTAGCCAATTTTAGCTTAGTATATTAAATAAAAAGCTATAATATAATTAATATAATTAAGTAAGCTTTTATAAAAAAGCTAAAAAGTAAAATTAATAGCCTTTATAAAAAAGCCTTAAAAATTAAATAAGTTAAAAGAAAAGTTACTTAAAGAGATATATTTAAGTTATAAGGACTTTATATTTATTAAAGTTATTTATAATAACTTATATAATAAGTAGTTTAAAGCTATTAAAAACTAAATAAAAAAAGTAATAAAAAAGGTTAACTTATTAAAAAGGTAAAAATAAGAAAAATAGTATACTATAAAATAAATAAAAAAGAGGTAATTATAAGGTTTTATAAAAGAAAAATATATTAAATTTTATATAAATTTAAAAGCTTAAAGTTAAAGACTTAAAGTTATAATATTAATATAATTAGTAAAAAAGGCTAATTAACTATATAAAATATAGTATATAATTATTATACTTAAAATATTAATATACTATTAAGATAAATAAAAGTTATAAAATATATATATATTAAAAACTACTTATAAGTACTTATAAATAATAATATTTTTTTAAGCTTATAAGTTAGCCTTAAAAGGTATATTTAAATATCTTTAAAGTTTAATATAATTTAAATATTAATTGCCTCTTAAAAGGTAAAGCTTTATTAAGTTAATATTATTAAGTTAGTAGCCTTATTTATAGCCTAAACCTTACTATAAATAGGCTAGCTTAAAAGCCTTACTTACTCTTTAGCTAGTTTAAATCTTCCTTTTATAATTTACTTTAAAAGACTATACTACTAATTCCTACAGTATATTACACTTTAATTATCTAATATACTTTAAGTTATTTAACCTAACTTCCCTTTTAGATATAGCTACTAATAACATTATAGCTATATTATTATACTACTTAAAAAAAGCTTATAAAGGCTTAATTCTAGCTATTTTTATTTAATAAAAGGAGGCCTTAATATAATTAAAAATAAAATAATTAATTAAGGTCTTTATAAAAATATCTATAATAAGCTATATAATAAGACCTTAAAGATTATAAATAACTAATTTTATATATATAATATTACTAATATTTAATAAATATCCTTTAGTTATAAAGTCCTTAAGTTTATATAGCCTTAATATAACCTAATTAATAAAGGCTTGCTTAAAGGTAAAATTAAAGTACTTAATAAGCTTAAAAAGAAGCTACTTAAAGAAATAAATCTTAAGCTTAAAGAAATAGAATTTATTATAGCTATTTATAGTAGCTTATATAATAAGTAGTTTAAGGCTATTAAGTAGTAAGCTAAAAGGGTATTATTAAAGCTTAATTAGCTATAGTAATAAAAATAAAAGGAATAGTATACTATAAAATTAATAAAAAAGGAGTAATTATAAAGTTTAAAGGGAAAATATATTAAGTTTTATATAGGTTTAAAAGGCTAAAGTTAAAACTATTAATATAATTAATAAAAAAGGCTAATTAACTATATAATAAAGTATATAACTATTATACTTAAAATATTAATATATTATTAATATAAACAAAAGATAAATAATATTATACTTTTTTTATATTACTTTTAAAAAATAATATTAATATAATATATTTATTATAATTATTTATAATAATTTATATAATAAGTATATTTAAATATTTTAAAGTATAATAAATAAAATATTTACTATTTATAAAAAAAGTATTATTAATCTTTAGCTAATTACTTAATATTAATAGTTTAAAAATTAAGTTTTTTAATTTAACTTTTAACTTATAATAATTATTATAACTTTATATAATAAATTCTATTTAATTTAAGCTTTTTTAAATGTGTGTGGGGATAAAAGTTAATAAAATTTAAGTTATAAAAGACTAAAGTAAGCTTAATAGTAAAGGTAATAGTAATTAGTATTAAAGGCTTAAGCTTTAGCTTAAGCCTTTAAAAGGTTAAGTAACTTAAAAACCTAGTTTAAATTTAGGCTAGATTTAAGCTAAAATTAAAGTATTTAAAAAGGAAAGTCTTTTAAAAACTTCTTTCTTTTTAAGTTTAATAATATATTTATATTAATATCTTTAAATTATAATTAAAAGGCTAGTTTATAATAATTATTAAACTTTTTTTTATTTAAAATATTAATAACTTTTTAATTATTACTTATATAAATAGACTTAAAAAAATACTATTAATATATTAAAATACTAATTAAGAAAAAAGGGCTAGTAAGCTATATAATCTATATAAAATATAAGCTAGTAAGGGCTAATAAAACCTATAGCTATATAAGTAAAAAAAGTTTTTTAAAGTATTTAGCTTTAATAAACTTAAATAAAAACTTAATTTTAAAATAACCTTAACTTCTTAAAAGTATATTTAAAAGTAACTTAATACTAAAGTAATAATACTATAACTATTAAGTACTTAAATTACCTTTTAATTAACTTTAGCTTTACTTATAGTAAAACTTAAGCTAAAGTTAATATATTGATAATAGCTACTAGTTACTCTTAAGTTTAATAGTATTAAAGTAATATAATTATTTTAAACCTTAGTAATAAAATATATTTAAGGTATTTAAATAGTAAAAAATAAAAGTTAAAAAAATATATTAAAAAGTTAAATATCTTTATAGCTAATATATAAAGTAAAGCTAATAAGGTCTTATATAATAAAAATAATATAATATAATATTTTTTTTATATATATTATAATATATAGTATTATATACTATATTAAAAAATATAATAACTTTAATATTAAGTTTTAAAGTTATATAGCTATTACCTTAAACTTTATAATTTAACTAAATAAATAGCCTTAATTTATAAGTCTAAAAAAGATATTTTTCCTAGCCTTAATAAGCTATATACCCTTTTTATTATTACTTTAAATAGGTAATTAGTACTAAGGCTTTAATAGTAAAGGCTTAAGTTTAAATAACTTAAAAACCTTTAAAATTATTATAAAATATATTACTATATAATTTCTAGTTTAAACTACTGCCTTTTTACTAATATTACTTTATTTATTTTTAAGTATAAGGTTAGTTAATTATATACTTTAGTATATATATTTAATTAATAAAGTTATTATTAACTTTAGGTTAATTTAACTTTTGCTAACTAACTTATATAAATAAAGTTAACCTAATTTCTTTATATTAGATTTTAACTTTAATAAAACCTTAAAACCTTACTATTACCTTATGTTTATTCTTTACTATTATAGCCTTAAACTATAACTAGTTTATTATATTAATATTAAGACCCTCTTTATAGTATATACCCTTTTAGCTATATTATAAAGCTACTTTTTATATATATTTAAGCCCTTAAAGGCTATAAGAAAAGCTACCTAGTTTAATTAAAGGAAATAACCTTCCCTTAGGACTCTTTTTAGGTTTAAAAGGCTTAATAGCTTATTATTAATTTAGTTTAAATTAATCTAGCTAAAAAGGCTTATATAATAAATTAATAAAATTAGCTTATAATTAAAAATAGCTATTTTAATAAGGTTAAATTAATACTTTTATAAAAAGTTCTTTTTAATAATAGCTACTATTATATAGATCTTTTTTATATCTTTTATATTAGCTACCTATAAGGCAGTTAAGATAGCTATATTAAGGTTATAGTTAGTTATATAATAAGCCTAATTATATAGCTATAGGCTTCTATATATAAGTATTATATTAATAGCTATAATTAATATTAGTAAGTATAACTAATAGTTAGGTTAAGGAATTTACTTTATAATAAATATACTAGCTATAGTATTATTTTAGTTTTATAACTAAAATAAAAAGAAGGACTTAATATAGCTACTAAGGGGTAGTATTTATACTACTTAATTAAGGCAGTAATTATACTAATAAGGTAAATATACCTTTATTGATATTAAGTTTTAAAATACTAGCTTACTATAAGGGCCTTACTATTTAAGCCTTTATATAAAAGCTAAAAGCTTAATAGTTTTATAAAGCTAATAAAAAAAAGGATTTATTATATAATTAATATTAATAATAGCTATATAGCTAATATAGTTAATAACTATATAACTAAGCCTTTAATAAATATTTATAGGCTTTTATTTAATAATATTTTAATATTCTAATTATTTTTAAGGTATTATAAAATTATAAATAAATACTTACTATATATTAATAAATTATTAATAATATAGTAAATTTATTTAGTAATCTTTAGTTACTATATATAGCTACTTAATATTATAAAGAATTTAAGCCTTATTAACTTTATTATAAATTAAATAAAAGTACTAAAATATCTTTTAAATTATATAAAATAAAGTTAATACTTATTAAAGTAATAGTAAGCCTTTATTATAAGTATTAAACTAGGTAATAATAATAAGTTATATTAATAATAGCTTATAAAGTTAAAATATATAGTTATACTACTTAAATTAGTAATATAAATATTATATTATAAAAATTAAAGGTAATTATAATATTAAAAAAAAGAAGTAAAATAAATAAATAAAATAAAAAAGTAAATTAAAAAGTAAAAGTTTTAATATTAAAAGAAAAACTATAAATATTAGTAAATTAAAGCTAGCTTTATAAGTTAGTAATAAATTAAATTAAGCCTTAAGGTAAATAGTATAAAATATATAAGTTAAGAAAAGATATAAATAATAAATAGTTAGAAAAAGATATATAAATATATATTTTTATAAATTTAAAAAGTAAAGTACTTTATATAATTAGACTTTTTTTAAAAATTAAAAAATAAAAAAGCTTTAGCTTTATTATATTTTTAACTTACTTAAAAAATACCTATAAAGATTAATATTTTTAATTAAAACTATTACCTTTTTACTAATATTATTTTATTTATTTTTAAATATAAGATTAGTTACTTATATACTTTAATATATATACTTAATTAATAAAGCTAGTTATTATTAACTTTAAGTTAATTTAACTTTTACTAACTAACTTATATAAAGTAATAAAGTTAATTTAATTTCTTTAAACCTTTATAAAACCTTATTATTACTTTATATTTATCTTTTACTTATATAGTCTTAAACTATAAGCCTAATTTATATATTTATTTTATATAAGTAAAAGGAAGTAAATTATATATTCATCTTTAATAATTATATTTACTAGTTACTTTTTATATAAGCCTAGGTTTAAAACTATTAATACTATAATAAAAGCTTTTTTATTTATATTAAAATATAAGCCTTTTTTTATAGCCTTTTTTAGGTTTTTTAATTTAACTACCTTTATAGCTAGCTAGATTAAACTTATTAAATAATTAAAGTAAGCCTAACTTATATAATAATTTATATTAATTAAAGTATAGTTAAAAGGAGCTATTTTAACTAAGTTAAATTGCCTTTTTAATAAAAGGTTCTTTATAATAACTATAACTATTATATAAAGCTTATAGTAATTATTACTATTAGCTTACTTTAGTACTAGTTTAATTATATTAATAAAACTATAATTAGTTATACAATAGCTTTAATTAGTTTATAGGCTTTAGTATATAGGTATTTTATTAATAGCTATAATTAATATTAATAACTATAACTAATAGTTAGGTTAATAAATATACTTAAGTATAATAAATATATTAAGTATAATATATAAGTATACTTTTTTATACTTTTTATATTTAACCTTTTACTTAATTTCCTTTTAATTATAACTTTTATAAAGGTTTTAAAAGTAAATTAAAAATCTTTTAAGTAAAAAGAAAAAGACTTAATATAGCTATAAAAAGACCTATAAGTAGTATTTATACTACTAAATTAAAATAGTAATTATATTATTAATATAAATAAACCTTTATTAATATTAAGTTTTAAAATACTAACTTATTATAAAGGCTTTACTATTTAAGCCTTTAAATAGAAGTTAAAAGCTTAATAGCCTTATAAGGCTAATAAAAAAAAAAACCTAATATAAGTAAAAGATTATATAAGTAAAATTAAAGTAAATTTATTAATATAATAAAAAGCCTTTTATAACCTTTTTTATTTAATTTAATTAAAAACTAATAATAGTAAAAGGCCTTAATTAAAAAGGTAAAGTAAAGCTAAGTTACCTTTACTATATATTAAATTACTTAATATAAACCTATAGTATTAATTAAAGTATTTTTTAAAATAATTTTAAAATAGCTAATAAATAGTATTATTTTTTTTAAGTTTATAAGTTAGCCTTAAAAGGTATATCTAAGTATCTCCAAAGTCTAATATAATTTAAATATTAATTGCCCCTTAGGGAGTAAAGCTTTATTATATTAATATTATTAAGTTAGTAGCCTTATTTATAGCCTAAACCTTACTATAAATAAGCTAGCTTAAATCCTTTTTTTATAATTTACTTTAAAGCAACTATTAATTCTTATAATATACTATACTTTAATTCCTATTTATATTAATAGTATACTAATATTTTAAGTATAATAGTTATATACTTTATTTTTTAGTTTAAACTACTACCTTTTTACTAATATTACTTTATTTATTTTTAAATATAAGGTTAGTTAGTTATATACTTTAATAGATATATTTAATTAATAGAGTTATTATTAACTTTAAGTTAATATAACTTTTACTAACTAACTTATATAAAAGTTAACTTAATTCCTTTAAACCTTACTATTACTTTATATTTATCCTTATTAATTTAAAAGTATTACCTTTACTATATTAATAACCCTTTTAAATATATTAAAAAGCTACTTTTTATATATAATTAAGTTATCTATTAAGGTAGCTAAAAAGGCAGCCTAGTATAACTAAAGGTAATTACCTTCCTTTAGGTCCCTTTTTAGTTTCTTAAGACTTAATAGCTATTTATTAACCTAAATTAAATTAATTATATAAATAAGGCTTTACTAGCCTATATAATAAATTAACTTAATTAAAATATAGTTAAAGATAGCTATTTTAATAAGGTTAAATAAACACCTTAATAAAAGGTTTTTCCTAATAGTAGCTACTATTATATAAATCTTTTTATATTTTTTACTATTAGCTGCCTTTTAGGCTAGTCTAATACCTAAATTAAGGTTATAGCTAGTTATATAGTAGCTTTAATTATATAGCTAAAGGCTTTTTTATATAGTAAGTATTTTATTAATAGCTAGAATTAATATTAATAACTATAACTAATAGTTAGGTTAGGAAATATACTAAAGTGTAATAGATATACTAGCTGCTGTTATAAAGGTAAATAAAAGATATTTTAGTCTTTTAAGTAAAATAAAAAAAGGGACTTAATATAGCTACTAAGGGGTAAGTAGTATTTATACTACTTAATTAAAGTAGTAATTATACTACTAAGGTAAATAAACCTTTATTAATATTAAGTTATAAGATACTGGCCTGCTATAAGGGCCTTACTATTTAAGCTTTTATATAAAAGTTAAAAGCTTAATAGCCCTATAAGGCTAATAAAAAGAAAAAAAAAAAGAAAAAAAAAGATAATAATTATAAATCTTACTTTTTTTCTTTTTTATAAAAGCTTTTTTAATTATATTAATTATATTATAATTTTTTATTTAATATATTAAGCTAAGGAAAGCTAGTTACTAGCTTTTTTAAAGTATTATAATAATATAACTATAATATTATTAATAATTATAATTAAATATTAAGTTAAATAACTTGTTATATATTAAATAATTAAAAGATAGTATATTTTTTTTTAAGTTTATAAGTTAGCCTTAAAAAGTATATTTAAGTATCTTTTAAGTTTAGTATAATTTAAATATTAATTACTTTTTAAGAAATAAAGCTTTATTAAGTTAATATTATTAAGTTAGTAGCCTTATTTATAGCCTAAACCTTACTATAAATAGGCTAGCTTAAAAGCCTTACTTTTTAGCTAGCCTAAATCTTCCTTTTATAACCCAATACTATGCTTTAATTATCTAACACGCTTAATAGTAAGTTATCTAACCTAAATACCTTCTAATTATAACTACTAATAATATTATAGCTATACTATTACAATGCCTATTATTAGAAGAAGCTTATAAAGACCTTGCCCTAGCAAGCCTTATTTAATAAAAGACCTTAATATAATTTCTATAATTAAGTAAGGTCTTTAAAGGGCTAGCCAGGGTAATTATAATAGGCTTTATAATTTAGCTAATAAGATTAGGCTAACCTAAAGAAAAACAGATAATAATAGCTATATTAGGCTTACCCTTTTTAGCTATAAAGTCCTCTGGCTTATATAGTAGTATTTTAATAACCCTTAAATTAGTAAAGACTTTCTTAATTAAGAAATATAAAGCCTTTAAACTCTTAAATAGGCTTTTAAAGAAAGGTAACTATAGTAAAGGTAAAAGGTATTTCTTAAGGCCCTTTATAAAAATATATATAATAATTAGCTTTATAAAATTAAAGTATAGTTAATAGTAATGTATTTTATATTAAAAGAGATTAGTAATATATAATATAAAATTAATAAAAAAGAGGTAATTATAGGGTTCTATAGAGGAAAAATATATTAAACTTTATATAGGTTTAAGAGCTTAAAGTTAAAGACCTAAAGTTATAACGTTAGTATAATTAGTAAAAAAGGCTACTTAACTACGTAACAGAGTATATAACTATTATACCTAGAATATTAGTATACTATTAGTATAAACAGGGGAATCTTTTACTTATATATACTTTTATTAAGTCTTTTTTTATTAAAAAACCTTTTTTTTAATAAAATTAAAAAACTTAATAAGCTAAAAGGGAAATTACTTAAAGAAATATATTTAAGTTATAAAGACTTTATACTTATTAAGGCTATTTATAATAACTTATATAATATATAATTTAAAGCTATTAAAAACTAAGTAAAAAGGGTAATAAAGAAAGTTAACTTACTAAAAAAGTAAAAACTAGCTTATTTATAATATTAAATTATAAAAGTATAAAAATAAAAAAAATAGTATACTGTAAAATTAATAAAAAAGAGGTAATTATAAAGTTTAAAGGGAAAATATATTAAGTTTTATATAAGTTTAAAAGCTTAAAGTTAAAAACTTAAAGTTATAATATTAATATAATTACTAAAAAAGGCTTGTTAAGTATATAATAAAGTATATAACTATTATACTTAAAATATTAGTATACTATTAATATAAATAGGGATTAAAGTATAGTATATTATAAGAATTAATAGTTTCTTTAAAGTAAATTATAAAAAAAGGATTTAAGCTAGCTTATTTATAGTAAGGTTTAAGCTATAAATAAGGCTATTAATTTAATAATATTAATTTAATAAAGGTTTACTTTTTAAAAGTTAATTAATCTCTAAATTATATTAAACTTTAAAGATATTTAAATATACCTTTTAAGGCTAACTTATAAACTTAAAAAAAGATATTTTTTAATTTAAACTATTACTTTTTTATTAATATTACTTTATCTATTTTAAAATATAAAGCTAGTAAGTTATATACTTTAGTATATATATTTAATTAATAAAAGTTAATTTAACTTTTCCTAACTAATTTATATAAATAAAGTTAAGCTATTTTCTTTAGTATATTTTAACTTTAATAAAGCTTTTAGTTTAACTTTACTATTACTTTATATCTATTTAACTTTATTTATAAATCTATTATTTTTTACTTTTATAGTTTTAAACTATAAGTTTAATTTATATATTAACTTTATATAAGTAAAAGAAAGTAAATTATATATTTAGCCTTAATAATTATATTTACTAATTACTTTTTATATAGGCTTAAGTTACCTATTAATATTATAAGAAAAGCTATGTTCTTTATAATAAAAGGTAAGCTTTTTATTTTATTGTATTTTATAAGGCTATTAAGCTTTTAACTTTTATATAAAGGCTTAAATAATAAGGCCTTTATAGTAAGCTAGTGTTTTAAAACTTAATATTAGTAAAAGTTTATTTACTTTAATAATATAATTACGGCCTTAATTAAATAATATAAATACTGTCTTTTAGTAGCTATATTAAGTTTCTTTTTTATTTTACCTAAAAAACTACTTTTTTATTAACCTTCATAACCTTTATAAAAGTTAAAACTAAAATAAAATATAGCTAATATATTTATTATAAAGTATATTCCTTACCTTAACTTTTCTTTTATTAATTATAGTTACTAATATTAATTTTAACTATTAATAAAATACTATAAAGAAGCTAGTTACTATATAATTAAAGCTACTATATAACTAACTATAACCTTAATTTAAGTATTAAGCTAGCTTAAAAAGTAACTAATAGTAAAAAATATAAAAAAAATTTATATAATAGTAATTATAATTAAAAAAAGCTTTTTATTAAGCTACTTATTTAACCTTATTAAAATAGCTATTTTTAATTATATTTTAATTAATTTAATTTATTATATAGGCTAGTAAAGCCTTATTTATATAATTAATTTTATTTAAGTTAATAAGAAGCTATTAAGTCTAAAGAAACTAAAAAAAAACTTAAAAAAAGGTAATTACTTTTAGTTATACTAAGCTACCTTTTTAGCTGCCTTAATAAGTAGCTTAATTATATATAAAAAGTAATATCTTAATATATTTAAAAAGGTTATTAATATAATAAAGGTAATACTTTTTAATTAATAAAGCGTATTTATAAATAGAGTTTTAAAATAAATATAAAGTAATAGTAAGGCTTAAAGGTTATACTAAAGGAATTAGGTTAACTTTATTTATATAAGTTAGTTAGTAAAAGTTAAATTAACTTAAAGTTAATAATAACTAGCTTAATTAATTAAATATATATACTAAAATATATAACTAGCTAACCTTATATTTAAGAATAAATAAAGTAATATTAATAAAAAAGTAGTAGTTTAAATTAAGGGCCTTTTTTTATAGCCTTTTTTAAATTTCTTAATTTAGCTAGCTCTCTAGCTAGTTAAATTAGATTTATTAAATAATTAAAGTAAGCTTAATTTATATAATAAATTATATTAATTAAAGTATAGTTAAAAATAACTATTTTAACTAAACTAAATAGGCTTTTAAATAAAAAGTTCTTTTTAAGAGTTATAGCTATTATATAAAGCTTATAGTAATCTTTACTATTAGCTTAACTTAATACTAATTTAATTATATTAATAAGATTATAATTAGTTATTTTCTTTTTTTTAAGTTTATAAGCTACTTAAAGGGATAGATCTTAAGCCTAAAGAAATAGAATTTATTATAGCTATTTATAGCAGCTTATATAATAAGTAGTTTAAGGCTATTAAGTAGCAGGCTAAGAGGGTATTATTAAAGCTTAATTAGCTATAGCAGTAATAGGCTATTTATAGTATTAAACTATAACAGCGTAAAGATAAGGGAAATAGTATACTGTAAAATTAATAAAAGAGGGGTAATTATAAGGTTTAGGGGGAAAATGTATTAAGTTTTATATAGGTTTAGGAGCCTAAAGTTAAAGACCTAAAGTTATAATATTAGTATAATTAGTAAAAAAAGGCTAATTAACTACATAATAAGGCATATAACTATTATACTTAAAATATTAATATACTATTAGTATAAACAGGGAATAGTTAGTTATATAATAGCCTTAATTAGTTTATAGGCCTTTATATATAGTAAGTATTTTCCAGTTTAAACTACTGCCTTTTTACTAATATTACTTTATCTATTCTTAAACGTAAGGTTAGTTAGTTATATACTTTAGTATATATATTTAATTAATAAAGCTACTTATTATTAACTTTAAGTTAATTTAACTTTTACTAACTAACTTATATAAATAGAGTTAACCTATTTTCTTTAAACCTTTAGTTCTAAAACCCTGCTATTACTTTATATTTATCTAAAAACTCTATTTATAAATATACTTTTATTTTATATAAGCAGAAGAAAGCAAGCTATATATTTAGCCTTAATAATTATATTTACTAGCTACTCTTTATATAGGCCGCAGTCTTCCTATAGTTATTTATATTAAGGGGTAAGCCTTTCCTTATAGCCTTTTTTAAGTTCTTTAGTTTAGCTAGCTTTTTAGCTAGCTAGATTAAATTTATTAAATAACTAAAGTAAGCCTAATCTATATAATAAATTATATTAATTAAGGTATAGTTAAAAATAGCTATTTTAACTAAACTAAATAGGCTTTTTAATAAGAAGTTCTTTATAATAGCTATAGCTATTATATAAAGCTTATAGTAATTATTACTATTAGCCTGCTTTAGTACTAGTTTAATTATATTAATAAGGTTATAGTTAGTTATATAATAGCCTTAATTAGTTTATAGGCTTTAGTATATAGTAAGTATTATATTAGTAGCTATAATTAATATTAGTAACTATAACTAATAGGTTAGAGAATGTACTTAAGTATAATAGATATACTAGCTATAGTATTATATTAGTCTTATAGGTAAGATAAAGGAAAGGACCTAATATAGCTACTAAGGGGTAATGGACTTACAGGCAGTATTTATACTACTTAATTAAAGTAGTAATTACGCTACTAAGGTAAATAAACCTTTATTAATATTAAGTTTTAAAATACTAGCTTACTATAAAGGCCTTACTGTTTAAGTCTTTATATAAAAGCTAAAAGCTTAATAGCCTTAATAAAAAAATAATAAGTATTATATTAATAGCTATAATTAATATTAACCTTTATTAAGACTACTATTAAAACTACTATTTATTGCCTTTATATTAGTTATTATTTTATAAGGTAAATATACTTAGTTAAATAAATTTTATTTAATTAACTATAACTTCCTTTTACTTACTAAAAGACTTTTTAACTTTTAAATAAAAACTCTTTTTTATATATAGAATTCTTTATTTTATATAATTAACTTTAATAAAATCTTTTAAGTAATTTTATTATATATAAACTTTAAACTTTACTTATAATAGTCTATAAACTTACTTATAAGTTATTATAAATAACTACTATAAGTATAATAATACTTTAAATTTAAAGACTATATTTAGTCCTTAGTATATTAAGCTATAGATCTTTTAAGCCTAAGGTACTTAATAGCTATATTTTTCTATAAAGCTACTATTTATAATAAGAACTTTAAGTTAAGTAGTAAAGAAGCTTATACTTAAAGATAACAAGTTTAAGTAACTAGTTATCTATTTAATAATTATAACTAATTACTACTACCTATTTAGCTTTTTTTTAAACTTTAAATTTAGCTTTAAGGGTTATATTCTTCCTAAGGGTTATAATATATTTACTGTAAATATATTAAGGCTAGTTAGGGTTAGCTAAAGTATACTATAGGTATTATTAATAGATACTTATTAGTTATATATTAAGTAAGTTAAATATCTTAACTATAATTAAGATTAGTATTTATTAATTTAATATTAAGGTAAAGAACTTATAGATAGTTTAGGCTTAGTTATTTATTAATAATCTTATAATTATTAATATAACTTTAAGAGATAGATAGATTAAAAAAGGTTAAAGTTATAGAGAAGTTATAAACTTTATTATTAAGCTTTTTATAGCTTTTTAGCTAGTTAAGTAATGTATTTATTATACTTAAAGTTACTTAAAATACTATAGCCTAAAGGTAACCTTATTAATTAAGTTTATTAAGACTTTAGTTTAGCTAAAGACTTTATTATTAATACTTTTATAGCTATTATTAAAATATTTAAATTTTATTTATTAGTTATTATTAAGTTAAAGCTAAATAATAATTAATATTAGAAATTATAACTAATAGTTAAGTTAAAAAATATACTTTAAAAGTATAATAAATATACTAGCTATAGTATATTATAAAGGTTAATTAAAAAGTTATATTTTAGTCTTATAAGTAAAATAAAAAAAGGGACTTAATATAACTACTAAAAGTAAATCTATAAGTAGTATATATACTACTTAATTAAGGTAGTAATTATATTACTAAGGTAAATAAACATTTATTAATATTAAGTTTTAAAATACTAACTTACTATAAAGGCCTTATTATTTTAGCCTTTATATAAAAGCTAAAAGCTTAATAGCCTTATAAGGCTAATAAAAAGAAGAAAAAAATATATTATTACTATAACCTTTATTTATATTAATAGTATATTAATATTTTAAATATAAGAGTTATATACTTTATTATATAGTTAAGTAGCCTTTTTTTACTAATTATACTAATATTATAACTTTAAGTCTTTAACTTTAAGCTTTTAAACCTATATAAAACTTAATATATTTTCTCTTTAAACTTTATAATTACTTTTTTTTAATTATAAATTTTATAGTATACTATTTTCTTTATCTTTATATATTACTAATTTCCTTTTATATAAAGTATATTACTATTAACTATACTTTAATTTTATAAAGCTAATTATTATATATATTTTTATAATACGTCTTAAAGAATATCTTTTACTTTTATTATAATTACTTTTCTTTAAAAGTCTATTTAAAAGTCTAAAGACTTTATATTCTTTAATTAAAAAAGTCTTTATTAATTTAAGGGTTATTTAAATATTACTATATAAGCTAGAAGACCTTATAGCTAAAAAAGGTAAGCTTAATATAGCTATTATTATTTTCTTTTCCTTAACTTAGCTTAATTTTATTAGCTAAATAATAAAGCGTATTAAAATTACTTTAACTAGCCTTTTAAAGACCTTACTTAATAATAAAAATTATTAAGATTTTTCATTAAATAGGGCTTACTAAGGTAAGGTTTTTATAAGCTTTTTTTAAGTATTATAATAATATAGCTATAGTATTATTAGTAATTATAATTAAAAGGTGTAAAAGTTAAGTTAAATAACTTACTATATATTAGATAATTAAAGTATATATTTAAGTCTTTTAAAGCAAGTTATAAAAAAACAATTTAAGCTACTTAAAAAGTAAGGCCTTTAAGCTAGTTTATTTATAGTAAAGTTTAGGCTATAAATAAGGCTATTAACTTAATAATATTAATATAATAAAGCTTTACTTTTTAAAAAGTAATTAATATTTAAATTATATTAAACTTTAAAAATACTTAAATATACCTTTTAAGGCTAACTTATAAACTTAAAAAAAATATATAAAAAATATTTACTAAGTAAATAAATAAAAAGTTTATAAACTAAATAATATTTTATTTAATATAATAAAATACATTACTACAATACAGTAATACCTCTTTAATCCTTAATTCTTAAATTGTCTAATAATAAAGCTTATTATCACTGGCGCAAATGGCTACGTTGGCAGCAAGATTATTTGCCAAAGCCTAAAGCTGCCTCAAGTCAGCAGTGCCGTTGCTGTCTCGCGAAAGCTTGTTTCTCCTCCAGCTAGTACCCTCCCGGCGCGCTTCGAGTCTGTTGTCGTGCCAGACTATCGAACCTATCCTAATCATGTACAAGATACATTCCGCGGGGCAGATGCATGCATCTGGTAAGTCATCTTCCACCTTGTCAAGCCTTTCGGCTTAACTTTTACAGGACCGTTAGTATAACCCCTATGGTTTATGGATCGCTGGATCCTGCGTAAGCACGCAAGATTTATATTAAGGATACACTGGCCGGCCTTCAAAGCATGGTCAAGTCAGCGACGAATAAGCCATTCCGCTTTCTGTACATGAGTGGCGCCGATGCAGAGACGGACCAGACCAAGACTCCGTCGGTTATGCCAGACTACTTTCTCATGCGGGTGTGTTTTAGTCTGAACATCTACTGGACTGCGACTAATTTATACACAGGGCGAAGTTGAGAATAAGGTCGTAGCCTTTGCAAAGGAGCATCCTGATGAGGCTGTGGCATGTGTAGCGAGACCTGGGTTTATCATCAACGATTCTACAGACCTTGAAGCTCTAAAGTCTCGCATGCAGGGGAATATCACTACGATCCGACTTGAGTCTGTTGCGGCTGCCCTTGTCCATCAGGCCGTGAACGGGTTTGACAAGGAGATTCTGTGGACTGATGACATGAGGTCATTTAATGAAACTGGTTGATTGGTACCTGTATCTAGCATTTCCAGCCAACAGATTGATAGTATTTGTGCTACAGGTTGTCTGGTTCTCTTATTATTAAACAGTTGTGGCAACAAACCTACGTTATATAGCCTGAAGGCAGCATCTCATAAATGTTACTTCGCCCTTGCCTCTCGACAGAGATGCAGACCGAGTGCTTAGCAAATATTACAGAGTGTTATCCTGTTATAATGCTCTTTCTTTTGAAGGATCTACAGAAGGTTGATTGTGGTCTGACGTCAATGGCTTCTTGACGTATGATTTACAGTACTTCAGTAATAACTAATAACTGATTTCTGGTAGGGGCATGGCAGCAAGTCTTAGAGTACTACTGGTTTGGTTATTCTTCTTTAGGGACACTACCGAATGATTCGTTTGAACGATACAGGCAACTCAGGATAGTTTATTGGCTTTAATAGCTAGCTCTCTACCATGATGGTGGCTCCTGATTCCCTTGCACTGACCATGCAATGAGAACTCTAAAGGTAGTACTGCCATGATTATCACTCAACCTGCTTAGAAATTACCGCAATAAGTTTAGAACTTAGCTATTCCAGATCCTCCTTCAAGCCTTGCAGTTACTGTTCTGGCAGTAGGCTCCCCTTTGAGCTCTAAATGAAGCAGGTCTTGTTCAGCCTAACGACTTCCAGTGCAGTTGTTCCGAATGCTATCATGTCTAGGTAATCAGGTCTTCGAACTTAGAATAACATAGAGTAATTGGGAGCGTCGACTTCAGTCAGCTCTTCGGAAAACTCATAGCGCTGTCCCTTTTGCAGCCCAGTAGGATATTCGTAGCTAAACTTGCAGGTGCTACCTATTCCAAAGCCTTCAAGACTGAGCTTAATGCATCCCGGATACCAGGCTTTTTCAGCTCCGAAGCCTCCCAGGAGACCCCAGACCTCGCCAATTGGGGCGTAGATCTCGCGGGTAACAGTATAATACGGGACAATCTCTTGGTTTTGAGACATGGTTGTGAAGTTAGAGAGAGTAGATGATTAAATTGATACAAAGATAATAGTTATAGTTTTTTCTCAGGTCATTGACTTGAATAATAGGATAATATATATATGTTTATTCCTCTACTAACAGTCATCTTGTAGAGTGCTAAATTGGGCATTATAGTTACTGCGCTAAATCCCTGTGACTACAATGACTTCCTTATGGAATCTACTAGAGCCCAACGAAACCGCTAACTACACAGATTATATTAGCATATTAAGTTTTGTCTAGATATTTTGCACTTTTGAACTTCTCCAGCTCCGAGAATGACGCCTAGATATTGGAAACGGACAAATGTTAATAGTTAAATCCGATTAAGCATACATACACCGTATAGAACTACAACAAGATGACTTATAAATGAGATTAGAATTATCTTGCTATCATCGCATCATCGATTCATCACTGTACTAGTATCACTATCACCTTATTATCATTCCCTTTCTCAATCATTCAACTTCTCACCATGCTTGTCCTCGTCACTGGTGTCACTGGCAATCTTGGCCTACACTTGATCGAGAGCCTTTCCTCTCGAGGTCACAAGGTCAGAGGCCTCGGCCGATCTCCAGATAAACTCACAGAGGAACAGCGTTCGAAGCTTGAGAGCTTTGTCAAGATCCAAAACTACTGGGATGTTGATGCTCTGGACCAAGCCTATAAGGGTGTTGATGCTATCATCTATGCCTATACAGGAACTCCTATAATGCACCTTGATAGCCAGCTCCTTCTCCTACGCGCCGCTGAGCGAGCCGGCGTGACTCGCTATCTTACTACGAGCTGGAACTGCGATTGGAGACAGCTTCAGCTTGGCATGCATCAGAGCTATGATGCTTGCATCGCCTTTCATCAACAGGCCAAGCTGACCTCAAGCATTAAGCCTATCTATCTGTTGACTGGGGGCTTGACTGAGGTCTATTTCTCAGTCCCTGGCCATGGAAACTTCTCTCCTGCTTACAACGGCCCTTGGGATCCGGAGAACAAAACTGTCGATATCTGGGGAACTGGCAATGAGAAGTGGGACTTGACCACAGAAAAGGACGCTGCCGAGTTTTCCGTCGCCGTCATTGAGCGTGATGACGCCCCTGAGGGAGGATTCTGGGAATTGCACTCCGGTGCCTACTCACCCCGCGAGCTCGCAAAGATCTATAAAGAAGTTAGAGGTGTTGAAATCGCCTTCAAAGAACGAGGTTCTCTCGATGATCTGAGGAAGCTTGCGTACAGTATGCGGGATCAAAAGCCGTATAACGACTACTATGGGTTCATTGGCCTCTTCTATCAGCTGTTCCAACTTGATGGGACTTATTCGCTTAAGAACCTTGACAACGATAAACTAAATGTCAAGACTACCTCAATGGAAGAGTTTCTCCAACAGAATCCCAATATCTAAATCACAACAATTAATCAGGATTTAGTAGGTAATGTTTTAAAAGGATATACTTTAGTTATATAGAATAACAGAATAGAGTCTTAATTAAAACATAAGATTAACTAAATAGACGTTTTTATATTATGTTGCTAATCTAGAAGAACCTTAACATAAGGCATAATAGGTATAGTTAGTAATAGAAATACCTTTAATAGTAGCATCACCCTGACTATCTTATAGATTAATTGTATCATGTCAATATTCGCTCGAGAACCAGATTACATAAATAGCACGTATTTAACAATCGAGATCCGCTAAATATAAAAGTTTAAGACTTCACAGCTTTATCTTTAAAATCTGTAACTGCCTTAAATATAGGACTCGAAATTCTCCGCAAGATCTTAATTCTTGTAAAAAGACTTTGCTTTCTGACTTTCTGTTAACAATCTTTGTAACCTGCATTCTTCGAGGGACTGGTATCAATAAGAATACCAGCTTCCTGGCCTCGTTTAAATATGGCAATTAAGAAAGCATCTTCTTCTACCTATTACGAAACCCAGGGCTAGGCTCCTTCCAAGCAGTTTGCGTCAGTGGAATCTCAAGTCTCTGACGCCGCACTTGAAGTTCTGTTCCTCAAGTTCTTCAACCTATGGGTTTGGTGCACTATCTGACCTAGCTTTTACCACCAGTCACAGGGATATGGGCATTTACTTGGGTACTGCTGCCCTGACCAGTGTCACAAAGCCATTCATTCTTCCTGCTGGCTATGTAAAAACTTCACCAAGCCAGCCAGGTCTGTCGGTTCTTGGTGCAAGAGAGTCTCTTGCGGGGAATCTTGGGAAAAGGTTAGCAGACAAGAGTCTATGATTCGTAATAGGCTCAACATCAGCTATTATATCTATCAATTCTTGTCCAGATTAAATCGATGCCTTGAGAAACCCCTGTAAGACCTTCTAAAATAAGCTAAGACACTTAGCTGCTTACAGCCAATAATTGGGTATAGAGCATTAGTCAGCCTTCCATGTTCATAAAAGCTGTTCATTATATAGCTCACTGCGAATTGACCTGATAATACTAAAGCCTGCGTAATCAAATCCTCGGGAACTTAGATGCATACTTCGTCACCATGTTTATTGACTTTCCGAACGAGATCCAATGTCAGGTCATCCGTCTGCTCGACCCCATCGGACTCATTTCATTGAGCCAATCCAGCAGACACTTCAGGCATCTCATAACCCCGCAAAAGAAACATCTAGTCGAGCGCCTTCTTCAACTCGAGATGTCAAGTGATCACGGCGGTCCAACTCTCATTTTTCGATCGAGGGACAGCAAACTGGACCCTGGTTGGCAAGATGAAGCTTGGGAATCAATGCGTTGGGCTTGCACCGATTGCCTTCGTCTTCTCCCCCATAAATGCTTTGACAACCAATCCTTACTGCGGCTGGGTTACCGGAAGCCGCTTCCAAACTCTGATGCTGCTCGCATGACTACTACCTGGGAACATCACCCTGAGTGGCGGCCTGAGCATCGAGTGATGCGGGGCTCTGAGGCACATCGTTTGGAGAAAAGCAGACGGGCGCTTTACCTTTTCGCGGTGACAAAAGGTGTCATGTGTGATGTCCACGGGGATCCGGCTGAGCACTTGGACGTTTTAAACGTGTCAGATTTGGTTGGGTTTGAAAGGCTGTTTGAGAAAGAGTTTCGCGATATGGACGATGATGAACAACTGGAGCTGTTTGATGGAATCGCGCGGTCCATTGAGAACGAGGAATGTGGCAAGAAGAGATACCTTCGGAACTGTAATGAATGTCGGTTCCGCAAGGGCCTCTTCTCTTATATTCGGTTTGCAGGCAATCGCGGCAGTCGAAACTTTCCCATCGTCCCGTGTCGGCAAGTTTCATTTGGGACAGATCTAGATCGTCATTTCCCAGGATTCTTGAGTACATTGAGAAGCGAGAATCCGTTCGACCCAAAGACCAACGGCACTGGACGTCTGTATCCGATGTACATGGCACGTTGCACCGGATGTAAGAGCTGGCAGGAGATTCGGTCTTTCCGCATAGAAGGGCTCCATAACGGTTGGAGGTACCGTCTCCACGGGGAAACCGAGTTGCTGGGCCAAGATCGGGACAGGATGTGCTGCAACAGGTGCCTCACTGGCACCAGAGGACGAGGAGAACTCGCTGAGTATTTGAAGAAATGGATTGTGGGATTGCTTGACGAGATACTCGGCAACCTTTCACCACTCCTGGGCCAACCATTCAATTCCCACCAAGACACGCCTGGTGGCCAACTTCCAGAAGCTGAAGATATGGAGTCAAGAGTACTCCTTCTTCTTGAGCAGATGCCGTTGTTTAACGCAGATAACAACTTGAACTTATCACGTGAAGCTCTTGACCTGATCAACACAGGTCGCATTAATTGGAAAGATCACTTGGATCGAGCGAAAGAGAACGATGCTGAGAAGTCGCTACCTCAGGTTCTTGGTCAATTTTACGACAAATGGGTCCGTTATTCAGATGCAATCGAAAGGGAATGTAAGTGGTTGGTAGGTTCCAAAAAGGAGATTGAAGATAACCCCGAGCTTTTGGTTGATTGGGCTCTTGAGAGAGATGGGGCTGCATTTACGTAGACTAGAATGATTCTTTCTACAAGCCATTCTCACATTCGAATATAGAATTCACTGGCAAGTTAGGTACGCAGTTTATATTAGGTTATAGCCGTATTGCACTCCACCCTTTTAGAACTATCTCTATCAGTGGGCTAGGTGTTTTTTTGCTGTCGAGACTTGTGGCTGAGAGCTTAAATCAGCAAGGAACTTAGGCTCTATCTGGGAACCTCGGGAAATGTTAATGTAAACTGGAATTTTTCATTTGCTATAGGTTAAATATGAATTACCTCTATCTATCTTACGCTCGCTACATATCTATCTTGCCACTACGGCCGTGGGAAGTCAGCAAGTTTCAGCCCTGTGATTTCCTTTTCAGCTGCCACTACCAAGGGCTCGATAAGGTCCTTCAGGCGGCAGTTGTGCCTAACGATAGTCCCAGGCTGTTCTGGGTTGTCTGCCGTTGAGGGAGGGGTCCCGGCATTAGACGCGATGCTACCAAATAAACCTTTAGTCCCAGCCTGCGAAGATACTTGAGGACTCTTGGGGTTCTGAGATGCAGTAGATGTACCAGAGGGGTCACCAGAAGAGTGAGAGGGGCGACCAAAGTTGAACGACGGCCCAGTGCTGGTGTTTTGAGCAGCACTCCTATGACCGAAAAGACCACCGGAAGGCTGAGTGAGCCCAGCGGCGCTGGCAGTTTGTTGAGGTGTTGGTGCAGAAGGGGTATTGGTTCCAGCTGGTGCAGGCTTTGGCTGACCCTGGACAAGACCAGATTGATATCCAAGAAGACCCCCAGAAACGAGGCTCGCAGATGTAGGATCAAGGTTCCATCTGCCAGAATAGTTGAGTAGAGGACCTTGGCTTTGCGGCCCAAAATAGGCCGGCGACTGCAAGTTGGCCAATGTAGCGAGAACAGCATCGAGGCATAGCTTAGGGAATGGCGATTGGGGATGGGGGTACAAGCCAGACTTCTTCACTCCTTGCAGGAGACTTCCCAGCAGCATGGCTCGACACGCTTCATTGCAGCCCACCTTGTCTGCAAGGATCTTGGTCTGAAGGCCTTCTAGCCCATCCACAAGACGCTGCAGAATGTCGATTCTCGTGCTTTCAATTTTATCTAAATCGTCAGTTGGTGTCACAACCTTGCACAACCTGACATACCAGAAACATCTGCCCGGATTGGCAGATCATACGTCGATACGACATCGATGTTGTGCCTTATAGCCATCTTGGTGTAGGTCTGGAAAAGCGACGCGTGCTCAAAGACGAACGATGCTAGAATCACCTGAGCCAATGGCTTATCCCTCAACTGTCCAGGCTGAAGCCATTCAACAGTCCATCCAAAGAGCCAGTTTGTGCTGAAAAAGGCTACAGCCTCATGACACTCTAGATCGTCGACAATCGTCGCAATGTCGGATAATAGATCCAGCTTAACACTGCGGGGTACGTTGCGTGTTTTGCCATGGATGATCTTTAAAACGAGCTCAAATGCTTCAGCGTCGAAGATGCCCTCGAATTTCCAGTGGTAAAGGCCGTCTGACTCGACTGAGGCCTCTTTGAACTGACTTGAGAAGAGTTTTGCTGCCCGACGACAGGCAAGAGTCAGATGCTTCTTGGAGCAAAGGAAACGCTTCTCGGTAGGAGAGTCTGGGGTCTCGGATTGGGTAGAGACAGGCTTGACTGGGAGAATTATAAGAGTATCGCCCTCCGGATCGATCTCAATGCGCGTGTTTGACATGTTTGTTGATGATTGAGCTGGGGTTGTATCGTGAATATTGGTTGAGGATGAGTTTCAGCTACTGGTCCCACCTCAAGTCGCCAATCTAAGGTCGACCCGCCAACAGATAAGAACAAGTGTCCACTTTAGATAAGCCAAATTAATCAGGGGTCCAATCGAATTAATATTACTTTTCATCCATCGTAAGCTACATATTCGTATACTGAACAGTCGTCGTACGTGTCTGCAGTATGCCGTCCTCACTATCATTATCCCCAGTGGGGTTGTGCTCCAACGACTCATCCGACCGTCCACTGTAGATGTTTACGTCTGTCTTACCCATGCCTTCAGGCCGCAGGCTAACTCTGTTGAAGTGAGTATCATGCTCCAGCTCCACGAGGGTATCAAACTTGCGGCGCGGCCCATTTGAACCACCAAAGGTATGGAGGCCAAAGTTGGCACTTCCACTTTGCTCTTCACTGCCTTTTCGTGTGCTCTTGTCGCCGAGAACTCGAGGGGCGACGTTCTTGAGAAAGACACGAAGTGTTGGGAGTGAACCGCACATGATGAGAAGGTTGGCTTCGATGATGCTATCTGTGTCAGATGGGTTACACAAGAGAGAGTAGATGACTTACACCCAGAGGCAACCCTCTGCCAATGACCAGCTTTGATCGGGATTTGACAAGCTGGGTAGAAGAAGAACCAGTCGGACAATGGACGTGATGAGAGTGATGGAACCGATAGCAAAGAGACCGACGAGACCAAGCTTCTGGCGAGCAGACATTTGTAGTCCGATGACTGTCGGGATAGGCAACACCAGCAACATCACGTCAGTGATGCAGCCAAAAGCAGCCTGGGTGATGTAGATGGGAGGGCGATTGATGCACGTGGCACCAACCGACATCCTCACATCCCATCCCGCAGCGATAGGCTTGCACGCAAACAGAACACTGAACCAGATACCGACGAGGCTAGCACTGCAGAGAAAGCCGGTAAAGTAGACCGAGTATTGATACCATAGAGACGGCGAGAGGCGATAGTAGAAGAAGCAGAGTGTCAGCTTGGAGAGGATTGTCGTCGGGATATAAGTCAGTGTTGTACACATGACGAGTAGATTAGCCTCGGTGTTGCTGTCGATTGGCATCTCCCATGCATGGACGCCGAGTAGTTTGCGACTATATGCATTGAGAAGACATGATTGAGCCGCAATAGAGAGGACCTGAATCGTTAGTAAACGTCATTGAAGAAGACCGGTTCTCGTACCCAAGCGAAAAGAATTAAATCTGCGACCAGTTAGTAATATCCCACACAAGGACACGGTGAACTTACAGTCGTCAATCAAGAACTTGCGCAAAATCACTGCATTCGTATACATCCGCTGTCCCAAAAACGCCGTCGCTATCGCAAACTCCATTCCGAAAATCCAATACGCATTCCTCACCATCGACGCATCAGTCAGAGGGTTCTCAAAGTCAACTCTGTACCCCCACGGAGGCGGCACCGCAACCTCGACACCATTGACGACAGGAAACGACATTGTAACAGTTGATCGAGAGTTAGATCCTCGCGTAGTGCAAACTCAGAACGACATGACGGGATGAAGTGGAAATAATGAGACGCAAAATCGTTAGGTGTCAACTTGGGCATCAAGTCGTGTAAATCTTTTAAGTCACATCGTCTACTCATATACAGCTGAACGTGATTTGATGATCACTACGCAAAGGGGCAGAATTTGCGTGAGGGAAAAGAGACGACAGAGACTTGACTGGGGTTAAACCTTAAGTATTGGGGAAACGTCAGGCGAGATTAGAGGGAAGAAATAAAACGTCAAACTTGACGGGCCGTCCGAGTGGAGAGGATTAGTTATGCCGGCCTTCCATAACAAGCCTAGACTTGTGGAAACAACACAGGTTTTAGCTGGTCTGTTCTCACGGTAATTCCGCGCTGTAACGGGCTGTGAACAAGGGACATGACTCGAGATCCAGGGATCGTCATGAATCCCCGCCTTTTACAGTTGACTACGAGCCGTCAGCCCCAACTGCCGATGCAACGCTCGGATAATATCCGCTTAGGGTTGCAGAATGACTGTGCCGCTGATTGAGGGAACAATGGCCTCCTGAAGTACTCGAGCTCACCGGGACTTTGGGTCGTTAATCCACTATCGGTGCAGACTTTGAGCTAGCTTTTAGGCATGCCATCGATTGAGCTTAAGCTTGATTTAGCACTGACATCTCGTCAATCTAGAGCCATTGGAATTAAACGTTTGGTCGTTTCGTGGGTTATGACAATTGGCCATCAGATAGCCTACACCAACAGACTCTGTCTCCTACATAGCTATTCATACTGTCTGGTAGATGCTTGCGTCTTACTCGCCTGCGACCTTGCCTGCCCGCATCCTCACCTATGGATAACCCATGTTAATCCCGGGGTCATGGCCGAAAACGATCAAGATCATCTATGCAGGATCAACCAACATGCATAATCGAGTAATGCCATGAATCCCTTACCAAATCCAACCTCCAACCCATCTGACGAACCAATCGCATCCCCATCACCCCCCAGCATTCGACTCCATCTGCGTGATTTTACCCCCAAAGAACCAGGGTCCACGAGCCCGCCAGTTCCTCAGCCGCTTCTGCACAAGACGATCTTGCCCATCAACAAAAAGTACCCAAGTTCCCGCACAGACTTGTCCTCTCAGATCTTCTCTCCCCCCCTCAAAGTGACATCCCGTTTCATCGCAATCATGAAGACGAGTGCTTCGGTCTTGGCTTGGGCATCAGCCCTCCTCGCTGCTTCACCCGCCGTAGCAATGGAGACTTGCGTAAGCCTATTTCTGTCGCATTCAGGAGAAAAAGCAATGTCACTGACCTTTCACGTTTCAGTGTGCCTCACTTGAAGCAAAGGGTCTGAAGCACGTTTACTACCCCGATAGCAACGGCTACAAGACCCGCACTGAGTCGTACTTTTCAGTGTCGTCGCAGCTGGAACCTTATTGTATCGTTCAGCCCGAGAGCGCCAAGGATGTGTCTACGATTATCAAGACCTTGACGGCCGATACAAAGTGTAATTTCGCGATTCGAAGCGGTGGACACACCGTCTGGGCAGCGAATAACAGTGAGTAGGATGCTCGCTTGATTGAGTTTGTCTAATTGCGTGCAGTTAACGATGGTGTCACTATTGACATGGGTGAGTTGTCTTTGCTATTGGTTCAACGTGAAACTAACACGCATAGGATTGATGAACAAGACTACGTATGTCAAGAATACGAAGGTCGCTCAGATCCAGGCCGGTTCCATTTGGCGAGATGTCTACGGTGCTCTTGAACCATATGGTGCTACTGCTGCGGGCGGTCGCACTTCCACTGTCGGTGTCGCTGGCTTCTTGACTGGCGGTGGCAATACCTTTTATACTGCCCGTCGGGGTTTTGGGTGCGACCAGGTTGTCAACTTTGAGGTTGTCCTCGGCGATGGGTATGTCCACGCACGCTATAGCCACGCACATGCCCTATAGTGGCATTTGCTAACGCTTCATTAGACGCATCGTCAATGCCAACAAGGACAACAACGCCGATCTATGGAAGGCCCTGAAGGGCGGCTCAGCCAATTTTGGCATCGTCACCCGCTTCGACGTGCAGGCCTTCGACGCTCCTCTCCTCTGGGGTGGCCTAGTCACCTACTCGGCCGAAGAAACAACCGATGCGCACGTCCAGGCTTACAAAGACTGGACCGATAACATCGTCAACTACCAGGATGGATCAGTCATTCCTTTCTGGAGTTATACTCCTCAGAATAAGAAGATTGGCATCACTGTCTCGTATGAGGATACCACTGGCGCTGTCGCCCCAAAGGCCCTGGACGAGTTCTGGAAGATTCCTTATGAGACCTCCAACTTGCGCAAAGATACTCATCGCAACATGACGATTGAGCTTGAGCTTGTTGCAGGATACCGGTAGGTGATAATCGCTTTGCTGTCTAATGCGATACTGACATCGTTAGCAACGTCTGGTTCGCCATCACCTTCAAGAACAAGCTCGGCTTGTACAAGAAGGCTCTGGAGATGCACAAACAGTTCGTCAGCGACTGGTTGGCTCAGTCCCCAGACGGTGACTTTATCTGCCACGCCATCTTCCAGGCCATCCCCACCATCTTCTCCAAGCACTCCCTCGAACGAGGCGGTAACGTCGTCGGACTTGACCGAGAGAAAGACAACGCTGTCATGTTCCAGGTCCAGCTGATGATCAACGGCGTCGAGCAGGAAAAGATTGCTCGTGAGCGCATGGTTCGCTTCCGCAAGACGATGAAGCAGTACAGTATCGACCAGGGTGCTGCTGTCGATTGGGAGTATCTCAACTACGCTGACTTTACCCAGGATCCTCTCTCTACTTATGGACCTAAGAATGTTGAGTATATTCGCAAGGTTGCTAAGAAGTACGATCCCAAGGGAGTGTTCCAGACCAGGCTGCCTGGTGGATTCAAGATCTCCAAGGTTGCTTAAAGCACAGTAGTAGTCTTAGATAGGAATCTGAATTGAACATTGTACGTGTCATTCGTTTCTGTTCCTTGTCAGCCGCATAATTGTTGTGCCGTCGGTATGCGCTCGCATCAGCTCCGCATCACTCTCCTTACAGGGGTCCTGGTACTAATCGTGACAGCGCAGTACAGGGTAAGACAATATTTTCACAGTTAATTGCCCACTTCGCCGAGTCAAGGACAAGAGTTGCACAAACATAGTAATGGTACAGGAGCGCAAGGAATCAGTAATAGCAGTTTAACAACGCTTTGAGTACAGTTATCGACAAACTCCCTGAGCCCATTAACAACATTCACTTTATCAGAACAGAGACCTCTATTGTTTAGAAAAGGTACATGGAAGGGGCTAGTGTATTAGATCTGGGATTCGAGGTGCTCGTGAGGTTACTGGAGCACTTGGCTGATCGGCTTGTCTATGAGCATGACTGAGAACGGTTAGACAAAAGAAAGCGTCGATGGTACACAGTATTATTACAAGAGCTCTGCTATAGATAGCCTTTACTTTTACCTTTTAATTTGCTTTTCTCAATTATGGTCTTGTAAAACTTTTTCAGTATTTTATCTGCTAGCCAATTTCTCGATATTAGTCCTCTACTGACAATTTCCGCATACTATAGTAGCTATAATGCATTAATACTAACTGTTCTACACAACGTTAGGATACAAATCCCCAAGTTAGGCTAATACTCTTATTAGAATTTTAATATTTTAGCCAGAATGAAGTAAGAGATAATCCTATAAAGGAGTTCCAATGTTATTTCCAATCTTAGCCGTCAGCTTATTTCCAGGACTGTGTATTATATCTCCCCTTGCACCTTGTCCATTCTTAGCAAGAACGAAATCAACAGATGGGGAATCGCCTTGCGGAAGTACTGAGACAGTGATAGGAACTTGGAGAGAGGTCAGCTAATTTAATACAAGCCCAGCAGTGTTTCAATGCTCACTGTAGTGCTGGTTGAGGTTCAAGACCGTCATCCAGCTGTCTCTGTCCCGGACCGTAACAGGGGGTAAATCTTCATACGGACAGTCAATGGAGTAATCGGCTTCTTCACCGGATTGGTTAATAATATTAAGGATGTATAGGTTTGACATCTTTGGGCTTAGGCGTAGTGGCGATATGTAGGTGCTGTAATACTGCAACTTTAAGATAAAAGTTCAAAGGAATATGGAAAGTGATGGTGGGGAGTCTGGATGATTTATATCCCAACCTTAGGATAGAGCTATTGAATCTAATTGCCATGTGACAATATTGTCTCCAAAGAGTGATGCAGCCGCTTTCTGATCTGGTATAGTTTAGCGCTAAAACTGGTTATAATCATTCAGACAGCAACTATTGAAAACACTAATATACTAGAGATACTGGACGCTGAGTCTAGAACACAACAAGATCGTATGTTTTGGCACCTAAGGCGTAGCTGATGTGGCTAACGTGTTTTACTGCCCCGCACTACAAGCTGCTTATCAGTCGAAGATCTGGAACTCTAGTGCTAAAAATAACTATATTTACAAAATACTACACTTATTACCTATAAATGTAAATTAATTAAGGATTAAGGATATTTTAAGCTATATTTATAAATAATTATCTAGATTAATATCTAGTAAGTAATTAACTTAGCTATTAAATATGTCTTCCACTTCTATACCCCCTACTTCTCACTGGCTTATCGCTTATCGCTTGTGAAAAATGGTTATAATTGGCTATTTTGTGTACCCTTTAACCGCATACCCCCGGTACCGAATGTACGCTGGTTACCCACTTTACTTTTCCATGTGTCGTTTCCGAAATTCATCTCCACTTCATTATTGTTCTCCAGGCTGTGTCATACCTGACTTTTATCTTGTTGTGGTTCACTATACTATCTCTCATAAAGCCTCTCTCGGGATGACTTCCAACGTAGAGAAGCTGGCCTGCGAAAGCTGTATCCGCGGCCACCGCGTCGCTAAATGCCAGCATACTGGTGAGTACCCTGTGATGGCAGGGATCACCCTCCGTGACACAAACTCATGATAACACGGGACAGACCGTCCGCTTCTCAGAGTCAGCAGAAAAGGACGTCCGGTCTCTCAGTGCAACCACTGTAGGACCCTGCGCAACTCCCGATCTGTTCACACTGAATGCAAATGCGCATCGGCATCTCACCAGGCCATGCTGAAGCAGTTTGGACAAGGTTTGCTCCCTTCTGGCCTATCTCATCAAAGTTTATGCTGACTGTGTTCCGTCTCAGAGCGATGCTGCTGCGATGAGGGCGAGACTTGCACATGTGCACATAAGACAGGTCGTAGAAATAAAAAGGGCATTCAGTCGCCGCTCTCTACAGACAAAAGCTCAACACCGTCAGCTGCCTTGTCGCCTTCTGAACCTGGGGACAGGACTATAGAGACTTCCCCGACAACAGCTCGCTCATGCTGTGCCCCGGATTCGACACCTTCTCATAATACTACCGAAGCCATCGAACCAATCTCGACTCTGAATCATGGTATACCGAGTTCATGGAACCCTTTAGTACTGGATTCTTTACCAGAAACTTTCTTACAAGGTCCACAAAGTCTAACAGAATCCTGGGGCCTAACCCCAGACTTTGGCCTGAACCCTATGGCGATACCGACTTTTGACGATTCACTATCAACAGTGGGGCCATTTGATACGGGCAGTCTTTTCAACGATATCGACATCAGCCACATACACATCCCGGATGAATGGGTCGTCACGGATTTGACGTTGAATGAGTCTCACGATCCGGAAACAAAGCTCAACCAAATTTGACCCTGGGGACTTCCAATGCTCTCCCCGGCTGAATCGGTGATGGACAAGGTATTGAGGGTACCGTATCAATGCCCTAGGGCCTGCATTAAGATTTATTGATCATAGTGAAAGCTTCCGGGCAAAAGCTTATATCGGGATAAAAAGATATCGTGTTGTCATTCAACGCCTGTGTTTGCAGCCTAAAGCTTAACTTTATAAGCGACCGTTATCCCTAGTCTCATATTATTGCTGTTGATAACACCATCAAGATCACGACGGTATCTTTATAAATAAGCATTACTCTATGATTACAATCTTTATCCTATATAAAAGAGAAGTTATTTATAAGCCGGAATGTTATTTGTCCACTAGATAGTAGAGAGTATATAATTAAAGCAGAGGCTCATAAGCAGTTAGCCGATATAACCAGAAGAGTATAGAACAATATATCGCTATATGATAAATATCCCTCCGGGGGCTCCTAGCGGAGGGCTCTCTCTCGCTCCGCTCGTGCGATGACGAGGGCATGTCGAATGGGCCCCTTATGTTCATTTTGGCGTGTGATTTACCTCTTTGAGATTCGGATATTAAATCCTTGGTTGCCCTATATGCTACTGCTGCTGATCACACCATCCGTCCGGGTTATACGTAGCCAGATTCTGAAACCCAGACTGTTCCCTCTGAAGTGCACTCAACTTCTCCTTCAAGTACTCCCTCTGGTTCTGATGAATCCTATCAAAGCTCAACAAAAACGTTACAAGGAATAAAAAGTCCTCAACTCTCGCTTCAGCATCTTGTTCTTCGCCTGGGCCAATTGGAAGGGCCAACACATCAGCCACGGTGCTCGTAATCTCAAACAGCTTCTGCAGAATCCCGGATCCATGTAATCCAATACTCTCAACCCTCTCCAATCGAAGGACCACATTGCGTAATTGGGTGGATAATCGCTGGGCGGGGAAATGCATCGAGAAGCCCTCGTGAGAGTTTTGCGGTACTGCAGACTGTAAAAGGCCTTGAGATAATGCAAGCTGCCATACCAAAATTCTCATCCATAATCGCGTGATGAACAGGTCAACATGCTGAAGTTCCGTCAAACCCCAGCCACTCGACACCAACGCGTTGTCAGTTTCCGCAGCATCAAACTCATCCTGGTCAAGCTGAGCTTGTTTATGCTCAATCCACGCAGCAGTCATTTCTGGAGCCGTAGCCTGTGGATCCTGTTGAGCTCGCCAGTGAGCCAGAAACGTATCATCCAAGACGCGGAACAACTCAATCAGCCGATTGAAGCCTTGATTGACGTGGGGAGGAAGTTCATGGTCTGTGGCCAGGACACTTGGGCTGAGATGAGGAAGAATTGCGGGATGGCCAGCTACTATGGTAAGGAAACGTTCGTGGATGGAAATCTCGCAGTACAGACGTTGTCGTGTGGCTAGTTCGTGGTCGGTCAGTGAGGCATCCTTGTATCGATCTAGGTCGAGCATTTGAATCATCGCAATGGCTTCTCGGAGAATGACAAAACTGCGGTCGAATCGCTTGAAGGCCATGAAACAGATCTCCAGGAATACGCATGTGACAATGCGTTTGACTGTCACTGGTAATCTCCCCAGAATGCCAATGCCCATCTCAGACTGTCTATGCGCTTTGAAGCTCAGGTTCATGAGCTCTGTGATTCTAACAGGTGCTTCGCCCTCTGAATCCCAAGATGTCTGCGTCAGATTGATAGTGACAGCAGCGTATGCGTAGACAAGCGCCGCATCCTCAAAGCTTTGATCCATCCTCTCAATTGCAGCCACGATTTCCGAAGGGAGAACAATCGGATTGACAGGAAAAACAACGCGCTCATATTCGAGCAACAGATTGAGAAAAAAGTCTGCGGAATACGCCGACCCAATACTCGTCGGTATCGCATTATAAGCGACAGGCGAGGGATCATCAGTCTGTGGAGAAGCCGAATTGGACCTTGCATCGTCAGGCCTCGTCCCCTCTCGAATCTGCGCTACCAATCGGCCTCGCACGGTAGGTCTTCGCTTGGAGGTTGCAGCGGAGTAGACGCATGCGAGGTTGAGGTGGCCACACTGCGAACAAGGGACTGAGCCGCTGCATTTTACTTTGCGAACGCGACATGGATCGCAGGCTTTTGAGATTCTTCCCGTCATTGTTTGTTGATTGAGGAATGAAGTGATCGAGACGAGATGCGGAGTCGAGAGGCACGAGATTTATCACGCTAAGGGAGGCTGTTGGTAGAACCCCACATCGCCACATGCAGACGAGCTGAGTCTAGAGCCAAGCCTCAACTGGAGAATTACTGGGGTAGTGTCGGTATTTACACGTCACAACAGACAGGCCGAAAGCTTGTCTTGGGCCATTGTATTGGCAGCTGGTATACTGCCCGAGATGAGTTTATAAGAATGTGATTTTGAGTCGATAGCTTTGACAGCTGATGCTCAGATCACGCGACTCACTCGTTTTACATCACATCACAGTGGGCAAGTATCTTGAACAATTCATCTCTTCTCGTACTAACAAATTACCGCTATGACAGATATGCTATAACATTACATTGACAATTCCATCTCATTCAGCCATTAAGAAGCACTGCTGTTCACCTTTTCAACATACATAGCACTAGCCTTTTCCTTGGTCTGGAACTCGGCATCAAGACGCTCAATCTCAGTAGTCTTGAACTGGCGAGCAGGAACTCCACGCTCAAAGAGAACATCGAGCTCACCATAGGTTCGGCCCTTGGGCTCAGGAAGACGGAAATAGGTCCAGACAGCACAGAGCAAGCAGGTTCCAGCCCAGAAGAAACCAGCCTTGGCACCCCAGTTCCAAGCAGAAGGGTTCAACATGCGAGGAGTGATGATGTTGGTCATGATTCCTACAATATTGTATGTGTTTCGCGCGAGGACGACGGTCTTGGTCCGGAGACGGGTGGAGGACAACTCGGCGACGAGAGAGTAGCAGACGGGTCCGACGGTCGAATCGTAGGTGAAGGTGTAGATGAGGAGAAGAGACCCGATGGTCCATTGAGCAGCGACGTTGTCACGGCCAGCAAAGGCGACACAGCCGATGGTCAAGAGGAAGACACACATGGCAAGCTGTCCATAGAGGTAGAGGGTTCGGCGACCGAACCAGCCCATGAGGAACCAGGAAAAGACAGTACCAACTGCGCCAATGGCGTACTGACCAAGAGACATGGAGAAGCTGTTCTCAACAGCCATGCCGGCCTGCTGGTAGAAGTAGGTAGAGTAACCCATAAAGGTAGCACCGCAGAGAGTCTGAATCATCCAGGTAACACAGACAATCTCAGTTCGGCGAAGACTGACACCCTTGAAGAGATCAAAGTACGAGGTACCAGACTGAGCTTCCTTTTCCATCTCGTTGGTGTGAACCATCATGGAGATGGTCTCATCCGGCTTGAAGTCGACGTTACTGTTGCGGACAGTGAGACGCTCGAGGGATCTCTTGGCCTCTTCGATGCGGCCGCGACGAACGAGCCACCAGGGAGACTCGGGAGCGAGGTAGATTCCGATAATGAGAGGAACAGGCCACATCCACTGCAGAGCAAAGGGAATCTTGTATCCAAGCTCGTCATCGCGAGTCACCATGGCGCGCAGAACACCAGAAGCGATGAACTGGCCGAGAACCCAGCAGAGGTTGACGTAGGTGGTAAGATAAGCGCGGAGATGAGTAGGGCAGACCTCAGAGGCGTAGGTAGTGGTGAGGGTCTGGAAAACACCCCAGGGAATACCGATAAAGATCTCTCCGATGAGAAGCTGAACAAGAGTCTCAGAGAAGAAGATGATAAAGATGAAGCCGATGCAGCCAATGAGAGCACCGATGAGGGTCTTGCGATAACCGAAGCGATCGGCAATGATGCCGTTGAGGAAGAGACCGATGATTTGACCACAGAGGGTTCCATTGGAGAGACCAGATTGCCAAGCAGCTGTCAACTGATAGGTACCGTCTGGTTGCTCAACACCAAACTTCTTCTGGAAGGGAGGATAGGCAAAGAGGTTGTTGAGGAGGACAACATCAAAACCCTCCATAATAATGCAGAGGGAGAGAAAGATGGACCAGAGACAAGCTTTCTTGTAGAGCTTGAACGACTGTAGTAGGCCCATGTTGTGCTCTGCCTCAGTAGCAGCAGCGGCTTCATGAGCCACGTTCGCGTCAACCGGCACCGCGACGGGGGCGATGCCATTGTCAACCTTGGTATCAGAAGACATTGTGAGAAGAGTGATCAGTCAAGAGCAGACTGTAGAAGGTAAGATGAGAGTGATGATCTGAATGTGAATCAGTGAGCGACACGCGACATCTTATAGTTGGAGTTGATCAAGGAGTTGAAGCTGTCAAGAAGCGAAAGAGACGGAGAAAAAATAAGGTCATGGTACAAAGTTTAGACATAATTGCTAGCGCAAGGAGTCAATTTTCGCGGGGTTGGCCGTGATAGGACCGGTGCTAGACCAGAGTGGTCTAGAGACTTGAGGTAAATGAAGCCATGTCAGGCCGTGCGTTCAGCCACATTTGGAGGTTCGACTCTCTGGCCTGACTCTGGGGGTCTCCTCCTTGTATCACCTCCCCCATGGGGAGACAATCATGCAAATCTGGGGTTCGCTCATCGGACCGAGCATTGACCAGTGAAACACCAAAAGTGGCGGAGATCAGCAGACGCTCGTGAACCGTTGAGAAATGAGGACCAGAGATTAGACTCTAGGGTTCTCGTCGGTCCGGTCAAGGGCCAATCAAGATTCAGCCATGTCGTCGGTCCGAGATTGGACCAATGGTGTTGGAGGCGGAGACTCCATTGACTTTGAGACGAGGATGGGTTGCATTGCAGGCGGAAATAGCTCGTCGGTCCGAGCGAATGGTGCGGGGGAGGAGACCATCGTGACCTGGGGAAGATGAATGCGGGTGAATTACCATCAGACAATATTTAAATCGACTCAGATCGTTCTCTCTTTGCATGAAACAGGCTCTGAATTAAATTATTTCTCTTTTATTGCATCTTCACAATGACTGTCAACAGACGCTCAAAGCAATGGTGGAAGCAGGCCATCATCTACCAGATCTACCCTGCATCGTTCTGCGACTCCAACGGCGATGGCATGGGTGATCTCCAGGGCATCATATCCAAGCTAGACTACATCGCCAGCCTAGGCGTTGATGTCATCTGGGTATGTCCCATGTACGACAGCCCGCAGGTCGACATGGGCTATGATATCTCCAATTATGAAGATGTCTACGCTCCATACGGTACCCTTCAAGACATGGAAGAGTTGATCCGCAAGACACACGAAAAGGGCATGAAGATTATGCTTGATCTTGTGATTAACCATACTTCTGACAAACACGCTTGGTTCGAAGAGTCAAGACGAAGCAAAGATAGCCCCAAGCGTGATTGGTATATTTGGAGACCTGCTAAGCACTCCCCAGACGGTCAACGTCTTCCCCCAAATAACTGGCGCTCCAATTTTGGTGGCGGTAGTGTTTGGGAGTGGGACGAGACAACGGGGGAGTATTACCTACACCTCTTTGCAAAAGAACAGCCCGATCTCAATTGGGAGAACCCAGAGACCCGTCGCGCCATTTATGCTTCCTCAATGGAGTTTTGGCTCGACCGAGGCGTCGATGGCTTTAGAGTCGACACCGTCAATATGTACTCCAAACTCCAAGACTTTCCCGACGCGCCAATCACCGACCCCAAAGCGAAATACCAACCTGCAGGTCTTCTCTACTGCAATGGACCCCGAATGCACGAGTTTCTCGGCGAGATGAACGAGATTCTTGAGCGATATGGAGCTATCACTGTCGGAGAGCTGCCTCATACCCCGGATCTGGAAAAGGTCCTTCGATATGTCAGCGCCAAGGAGAAGCAGCTCAACATGGTATTCCAGTTTGATGTCGTGGATATCGGATTCGGCAAGACACACAAGTACGAGACGACACCAAAGAATTATACGCTTCCTCAGCTGAAAGACGCTTTTGGTAGAACGCAGAGTTTGATTCAGGGAACTGATGCTTGGACGACTGTGTTTATGGAGAATCACGATCAAGCGCGCTCTGTATCACGCTTTACAAACGACAGTCCAGAATACCGAGTCGCAGGTGCCAAGCTTCTTGCCTTGCTGCAGTCTTGTCTGAGCGGTACGCAATATGTCTACCAAGGCCAAGAAATCGGGTCCGTCAATGCCCCGAAGGATAGCTACCCATTAGAGAACTACGTCGATATCGAGAGTTACCAGTTCGTCGATATAGTCAAGGAGCGATCAAACGATGAACAAGAGATCGACAAGGCCTTCAATGCTCTTCAGCACCTAGCTCGAGATCACGCTCGTATCCCGATTTGCTGGAGTGACGCCAAGCACGGCGGCTTCTCCGAAGCAGCAGGCCAAAACGCCAAGGAGCCCTGGATGCAATCCCATCCTCTATCACGCGAAATCAACGTCGCATCTCAGCTAGAAGATCCAAACAGCGTGCTGTCATTCTGGAAGAAAGCATTGCATTTCCGAAAGGAGTTTTCTGATCTGATGGTATATGGAGATTACAAGCTTCTTCGGAAGGAAGACCCTGATGTTTATGCTTTTGTCAAGGAGTCTCAGGTTGACAGCTCCAAGGTTGCGGTTATTTTGAACTTTACTACTGAGGAGAAGACGTTGAGTCCCCTGACGGGTGAAGAGCTTGGTGTTGTGGGGCAGGAAGTCAAGTTGGTGTCGATTATGTCGACACATCCTGGAAAGGAGCGGAATGGTATCTTGTCACCGTTTGAAGGAAAGGTTTACTTGGTAACTTAGTTACAACATAGACATAAATAATAAAGAGCTTTTGCAACATACTTCAGGGTTTGTCATCTGTTCGTTCTTATTAAATACAAGATGATCTTCAAGTAAACAGATTTTAGGTTATGTTCATAATAAGCTTGTCGTTGGGTATAAGGATTCTCATGTATACCGTTAGGCTACTATCCAACTGAACTCATCTAAGGTGTGTTCAAAACTTATACCAATAGCATCATAGTTTCCCTTGTCTACGAGTCTTAGCAATAAGGCATACTTGCATTCAAGATATTGACAGTGTGTCTTTGGCAGGTACTCAAATGTACAATGAATGCCGAGGCAGCGGTATCTCCTCTCCAGCCTCTAGAACAATACCCTAGTATTCCTATTGGACAGCCCCCCTCAGTCATCATTCGTCTTCGGGACCAACAAATCAGATGTCTTCGCTGCCATAAAGCTCTTTCCTTTAATTCCCCACTTTATTGGACATTGAATTGACAAGAAATGGTATAAGGACCAGCTAATTCGCACCGAAGTAAGCAAATAAACGAGGTTTAAGAGACCTTAAAAAGGTCAAGTTAAATTGGTTAAGTTAAGGCTAATTTATATTAGCCTCGCGATAAGGGAAATCAAGCTAAGATACGCACGGTCAGGTTAATCTAACCCGGGGATTTCCCGATAAATGCAAATGTTGTAAATTCAGAGGCCAATCCTTTCTCCGCTCCAATAGTTTTGCGGCACTATCTCGGCAAGGTAGCTCTAACTCGTCAAGTAAAAAACCCTACGTAGGAATGGGGTACACACTTATCAAGCCGAGCGATCAGATTAGTTCGTACAAGGCCAATGAGTCAGTCTGCTATGTGGAGTCGACGGATAATTACTCGTATGTACAATACAACCCCTGAATAAATGTCAGTGGATCCCTAACCCCTGATATCCCTGCATCTAATTGGCTACTGGTTTAATCTTATCGATAAGCTAACTAGCCAATCAGATCTTTAAAGTCTAATATGGTAGGTCTTCCGAATGGCTGTAAATGACCCTCACCACCCCAACTAGCTGGTCCACTGACATTTATTCAGGGGTTATATTGTATGAGGATTACCCATACGGAAGCGCTATCTCAACTAGGGGCCCGCGGAAGCTTCCGTGATCCTTGTTGGCAATGTTGTACCTTCTTGATTAGGAAAGCTGAAATGCAGCTGCAAGGTATTCAACCAACACCAAGTTGCATCACAATCTCCTGTGCAGCGGCGCAGCTTTCGCAATGCCTCTTTCTGAAGCAACTAATGACGCACACTAACGACCAACAGTTAAGAAAACCTCTCAACGCAAGACTCAGGCGTGTACGTCCTTCTTTTCTCGCCCTTTTAGTTAAAGAGGGCTGTAACATACCCATGAGCCAACAACAAAATCACATGCACCAACGGGCATCATTCCTTATACGTAATAGCTCCGGAAGGTTAGGAAACACGGCACCCGTTGATAACGTACTTGTATATAGGAGACGAACTCCTGAGATTGGTCCGCATATTGTGTCTCCAACATTTGCTGACAGACTACATTCTTTGAAACCAAGCCACTCACAAAACAGACAACAGCCTTCTTCGAACTCATTTCAGAATATGAACAAGAGTACCATGTCTTCTGAAACGGTAGATGCAACTACTGGCTACGATGACCGCCATACTCAGCAGGGAGACAGTTGTTCCACGTCTGCTGAATCTTCTGGTTCGCAAGATGCAAGTCCATCGGAAGGAACGGCTAATGCGACCCCTCGAAGTTCATCAACTACTAACGGAGATAAGCCTGGCGATTCTCGAACGGTTGTTGATGATCCGTTCGATAATGAGAAACGACAAATCCTTTTCAATGCTATCGATAGGCTTCAAGCTTGTGGCTCCCACAAGTACTTGGCCATTCCACAGGTATGTCTAGACTATCATGCCATTTTGGCGAGTTACAAACTGATAATGCCCAGCTCGTCGTCGTAGGGGAGCAATCTTCTGGGAAATCATCCCTACTCAGAACATTGACTGACATTTCATTCCCCGTCATGGCTGGGATTGGTACACGCTTTCCAATTCGTGTCGTTTCGCGCCGTAGCCCTAGTTCACAGGGCAGTAGGGAACGATTTCGTATTTCACTAGAACGCGCACCACGAGATGTGAACGGCTTGCAACGAGCTGATGCTGCTGCAGACGAGTACCGTCTAGAGGGAGATACCTTGACCATGGACGTATTCGAGGCTGCGCTTAAGGATGTGAGTGATTGCCATTGACTGGGATATATACGTTGCTGATTAAACATTTAGCTCTCTGAGAATAAAATTGGCATCAGAAAGGGCCAAGGCGTAGGGGCCAAAAACTTTGTCCCAGATATTGTTAGAGTTGAACTTGAAGGACCTAACAGATCTCCTTTTAACATCCTGGATCTCCCAGGTCTCATCTCCTCGGAGTACGGTGTCAATGAACCGGAGCCCCTTGGGACACAGGAACTGGCTAAGGAATACATCTCGCGACCGGAAAATACAATCATGTACGTTTCTGACCCTCAAATGACATTGCCAAGTTCAACTCAAAAACTCATCACAAGCTAGATGCACAATACCCGCAACTTCTGACCTGGGGAACCAACGGGCTTATCAGATTTGCAAGGAACATATATCAGACAAGAGCCGATTGGTCGGCGTTTTCACAAAGTGTGACAAAGCGGATCGCGAAGAAGCCGAGCGAGCAGTGAGTCGGTCCTCGAATTTGGGCTGTATGAATGCTAACAGTTGCCAGGTCATTTCAGCGAAAAGTGATATTGACAGCGGAGACTCGATCTTCATGGATGGCATGTTTGTCGTCTGTAATAAGACATCAGAGTCACAAATCAATGAGAATGAATTCTTCAACCGCAATCCTTGGTCTCAAATACACAGTGGACGCAGAGGAAGCGAGAAACTCAAAGATCATCTTGGAGATATTCTTACTTGTGAAATTGAAAAAGCATTTCCAGAACTTGAGAACGACATAAATGTAAGGCTAAAGGAGAAGCGTGCCAGGCTCAAAGACATGGGTGAACCTCGACTCAATGATAGCCAGCAACAGGAGTATCTCAACCGTTTCGTACGCGAGTACTTCCACAAATGCGGATTGGCTCTTAGACGCCCAGGATTACTTGAGTCAGAGACCATGGACCTGAGACAAAAACTGAATCACCTCAACAGCCAGTTTGACAATGTCATGAGATGGGTTGGTGGGTTCTGGAGGTTCGACGATGAGGGCGTGGACCCTCTGACCGTCTGCTTCGAATACGGAGTTTTCATCGATAATAAACAGGAACAGTCGAAAACGGCGCGACAAATCTTGTATCCAGCCCCCAAGCTGGAGGATTACACGGAGAAGCTGAAAGATATCCCGGCATTCGAGGAGCATGAACACGTCGAGCCTTTTGACAGATTTGCGGATACAATGAGAAGCAAACTCGGCAGGTTCGGCGCATCCCAACCGCCTGGCGTAGTCAACTCAGACATTTATCCCGTCATCTATCGAGCTCAGGTATCCAAGTGGGCCTCTATAGCACAAGAGCACTTGGATAGAGTCAAAGATGCAATGAAGTCAAGCTATGAGGAGATTCTACGTTTTGTTTGCCCGGACTCTGAAGGAACCATGATTTTGCATCATGAGCTCAAAAATCGTCTCCATTCAATGTTTTGTGAGACTTTGAGCAAAGCTCAACAAGAGCTAGACAGGTACTGCGAGCAAGAAACCCAAAAGGAGCTCCTTCAAACCACCAACAATGAGTTCAGGACTAAACTTGAAGCTTGGCGAATGTTGAGATACGCTAGAGCTTTCTACCATGGGATCGGTGGTGAAGAGCCCCAAGATCTTATCTCAGGCCAGACCTTGCATAACATGTGGACTAGTATGGATCTCTCAGACCAGAACAGAATGGTGTACGATATACACGATGTTATCAAAGTATACTACGGGGTAAGGGCCTGACTTGACCATAATTAAAGACCAGACTTGCTGATTTGATACAGATTTCCTTGGAGTCATTCATTAGCCATGTCACTCAAACCATAGTGGAGGGTTTTGTTATGGACAAAAATGGCCCTTTGAGCAAGATGACGACTGAATATGTTCTTAGCCTTCCAAAACAAGAAGTCAGCGACATGACAAAAGAGGACAAAACGGCAGGCCAGCAGAGGGTGCAACTCAACAGGGATATTAAAGGTCTTGAGAGTGATCAGGAGATTGCAAAAGAGGCAAGGATTAAAGTGGAGGCATTGAAGCGTGATTAATATTGATTCAATTTGTTGTTATTATAATCTCCATAGCTACATTACATAGCTTTTACAAAACTTCCTAAGTCAATCCAAGTTTCATAATCAACACTCACTTATGAGCCTAGACTTATAGTCTAGTATACCTGGCGACTTAGCCATGGTATAGGTATAAATAATAAAGACCGTTAGCAAGCTACTATTGCGGTTATGCCATCAATGGTTGTTTATTTATTTTCATTAAATGCAAAGTAAGCATTTAGATAGTCACACTATACTTTATTGCTCCCCGAGGCCCAAATTCACCTGAAGACCAAGGTTATCTTTGAACTTTTGTGTGGTGAATAAACTCGTGGCAGTAAATCCCCCAACCAATCTCATCAAAGGCTTGCGCCACCACTATTCATCTCCTACCCCGACCAGTCTTAGCTGGGAGCTATCCCTGTAACTCTCTCATCCATCTGCGCATCCAAAAAGCTTGGTAGTTGTTCCTCAGCAGGCGGTCTGATCCACGATGAATCTTGACGCAGCGGTATCCTCTCTCCAGCCTCCAGAACAACGTCTTGCGATTCCGCCCTATCATCGCTCGGCTTCAATATGAGCAAATCAGATTTTCCTTCAGCCTTGAATCTTTCGCCTGCGATTTCTCCTTCTACTGACCATTTCAGTTGATGCGAAACACGGATGTTGTATATCTGAAATGAGTGCGTGAACTCGGATTGCACAGATGTCCACCGTCGGGGGTAGCCTGTTTTCTGGCCAATACGCAGGTCAATCATTTCTCCGACATCTATGGGTTGAGAATCGGCTGTGAACGGGATCCGTATTGTATCGCCTCGCTGTAAGATAGCCTGGCTGAGTCCAAGGTCGACCTCTGTGCTTTCTGGTATTTGTAACCCCGCATGACAGATAATCGTCGTAATCGTGATTACACTGACGTGTGCCGACACAAGCTTGACGTCCTGTACTTCATCTCGAATAGCATCGCTCGTTTCTTCCCAGTTCGGCGACGCCAGGAGCTTGAAAGGTATCGGTGTTGGGTTATCCAGCTGAACAACCTTCGGCACTTCAACAAACAAACTAAAGGCCAATGCTGGATCCTTCGAACTATGGAGAGATTTTTTGATCTTGTCTTTCAAAGAGACCTTTACATCTTGCATTCCAGGAATAAGCCGATGGCTCGAAACTGCACGCTCGTAGTAATATCGTTTAAGCCGAAAGTCTGCAATTGGAGATTCTGGAGTGACGCATATGACTTTGAAAGGAAACGTAGCTTCCAGTACTTCTTCATGACCTTGAACAGTCATTGTGATCTTTGCCTTGATCACGTACTCAATAACCGCTGCCATATTCTTCGTCCGAAGCATGTATGATGGCGGCATATGATTCACGGGACCCAAAGGTGTAGAATCATTGACATATTTCGGAAGTTGAACAGTAAACGGCCATTTGTGTTTGTGTTTCGATGACTCGATGTGTATAGGGCCCCGGAAGATGATCTTTGGGCGATAGCAAAGGTCGAAAAGGCCTCGGTACTCTTGAGAGTTGTTGCCGATAACCCCAATTGTTCTCCCTCGTCCAAACATGCAAATGCTGACAGATGCGTCTGGGCTTATCGTTTGAAACTGTCGAAATACGTGGCCGGTGATCATATCGCCTGGAATGTACGCATCTTTATCCAGGCTGATGCCCAACAATGGGCCGGATCTGAGAGCTGTATGGATGTTCATTGTGCGATTAACGGCGTTAGAGGTCAAGGGGAGGGTCAAATCTTAACAAGAAGCTTCTAATGTATTGAAGTTAGACAAAAAATGATGATATGAGGCACCTGACGGCCCCGTGGGACACAATGCTCAGACCAAGGCTGAATTGCTAGAAGCGTCCAATAGCAAGGGACATCGGGACCCTCTTTTGGGGGCCAAATTGATAAGAGTGACTCTTGGCTTGTGCCAAGCAATCCCCCTGACGTAGAGAGTTTCAGATTTTATCCCTCCAGGCTAAAGATGGTATAGGGTGTATCAGACGAATTTATTCAAGAATAAGCAAAACTTTCCATCACTTTCTTTTATATATCTGAGTCTAGAGCTAGGGGGCTCACGAGGTCATGCTCACTAATAGAAGAGACTTTAATATTCCTTCCGCGGCGTAAATAGATTATCCCGACATGCAATTGGAAGCCCGGACTAACCGGAGTTTGGGTGATTTGCGCCATAACAACGCAACTAAGCAAAACAGAATGCGACTGTGTTACATAGCATGCCTTTCAAAACTTGTAATATTGGCAATAATTTTTATTCTAGGCTTTCAAAAAGATTAAACAAGTATTTGTAATCTTTATTGTGTTGACATTGAAGGGCCAGTATATTGCGTTTGACTTACGGTTTGTTGATAGTCGGGAATAATTAATAATCATGACAATGTCCATTAGATTTACATAATTCTGCCGGTTAAGGTCAGCCCAGAGAAGTGAGTGGGCATCATTTAGTATCAAAGCCAAAGCCTTGAATGATTATTAAATGGTAACAAATTTGTTAATATAGAGATTTGGGATGGACAGATACTTATGATTAGTCTGTTATAGCTTATGACCGGCAAGCTCTTAAATATTGCGACTAATTAGTAACACAAATTCTTAGGAACTATATGTAATGCTATGAACTCATAACTCCGCCACAAACGCATTCCTCCACACAGCTGCGGACTTTGAACAGCTATAATTCGGGTAGAGAGCCCCACAGATAGAGCACTTCATACTGTTCCAATTAGTCTATGACGGAGAATTCGGGGCTAGTGCAAGCAAGCTGGCATTGATCTCCCTACCAGCCACGTATTTATAATCAGCGCCACGCTTTAAATTATATAACGTTAACCAAACTCCGAGAGAACATTAATAAAGAAATTCCCCAGCGGATTGTTATATAAGCCTATATTTAGAGACTGGATTTTTGGCTTTCACACACTATCTCCTACTTGACTACCGACCCCAGATAATAATGTCGCTTCCAGAAACCTACCAAGCGTTTAGACGCACAACAGGCGAACTTCCGCGGACCATTGAACCGTCTACTGAAAAGGTACCGCGAGAGCTTGGACCAAATGATGTGTTGATCGAGATCCACGCCGTGTCTCTCAACTTCCGCGATGTTGCTATGCTGAACGGCCGGTATCCAGTGGAAGTAGAAGAGCGAGGCATCCCATGCTCCGATGCTGCCGCAGAGGTTGTCGCAATTGGATTGGCGGTTAAAGACTTTTCTTACGGAGATCATGTATCCGTTATATTTGACCTCAATAACATGACGGGCTATGACGATAAATCTTCTTGTGCTCTTGGAGGAGACACCGCTGGAGTTCTCCGCGAATACGCTATTTATCAGGACAAGTACCTGGTCCAGCTACCCAAGTACCTTCCATGGGAAGAAGTAAGAGATAGTAAGCCCCAGAGTCCCACCTGCTAACACCCGTTCATCAAGGCGGCTACCATCACCTGCGCTGGTGTCACGGCCTGGAACTCTCTCGACGGCCTGATGACGGGATCCAAGGCTCGCAGCGCCCTGTTGCAAGGTTTGACCCCCATCAATGACGAGTCCATAGTACTAAAAGAACAAACAGGCACTGGAGGTGTCAGCATGTTTGCTCTGATGATCTGTGTTGCGGCGGGTATCCAACCAATCATCACATCTTCGTCCGACGAGAAGCTTGAAGCTATCAAGAAACTCGGCTCCCAAGTCCGTGGTATCAACTATAAAGCCACCCAGGACCAAGTATCGGAAGTAAAACGTCTAACAGACGGCCGGGGCGTTGATTTTGTTGTCAACAACACCGGCCCGGCATCTATCCCCCAGGATATCAGCTTCTTGCGCCAACGAGGCGGCACTGTGTCCTTGGTCGGCTTTCTGGATGGCACTGGCGGTGATTGGCAACCTGCTGCTATTATGGCACTGATGGGCAAGTCTGCTCAAATCAAGTGAGTCAATAGCCTTGGAACTTGGGATCCTTAGGAACGCGTACTGACAGCTGATAATCTAGGGGTATCGCCACTGGCTCTAAGGATGACTATTTGAGCCTGAACAAGTTTCTGGAAGAGAATAAGATTTCCCTGGCTCCGCTCGTGGACCGGGTTTTCTCATTCCAAGAGTCACCAGCAGCTTTTGACTATCTCTACTCCGGCAAACACGTAGGAAAGGTCATTATCAAGCTCTAGCCCGTATTCGCTATTGGATTTCATGGACGGCCTAAGAGTACTCAACCACAGACTGTCTCACTGATGTATGAATAAGGGAATCAAAGACAGCTTGATGAGATACTGCCAGCGCCAATAACCATCCTTCCGTGATCGACTACCTATTATATGTATCCTAATATTGAAGATACCCTGACCTTCTGAAGTATCTGATGAGTCTTGATTTCCCGATTTAATTGTCTACCACAAAATGATGGATATCCCTCCGGGGGCTCCTGGCGGAGGGCCTTTTCTTGCTCGCTCGCGCGGCTGATCTCTACTCCAGGATTAATTTCTGCCTTAACATTACAACTACGGATATTAGCACCAGGTCATGCCGCTCAGCCTAAACACACCATTTCACGTATCATTCGTCGTAAAGATCTCCTGGTTTCTTATGTCTAGAATCTATAATCTTCAGTAATATACATGCATATCCCGGCAATCCCGCCGTTGACCCGAAGGAATCCAATCATGAAACCAGCGGTTAATATGCGCTGATGAAACGCGAAGAAGAATTCTAGAATAAATCGCGCATAAGGTCATGTAGAAGCTGGGATCTGCATTCGGGACGTGCATATTCCCCGACGCGAGCATTATCCAGTTCGAGTTTTCATTACCTCTTGCCAAGGAAACTGATACGAGAATAATTGGGAAAAGCGGTCTTATCACTGAGACATTTATTGAGTGCGGCCTTCTCCCATTCCTTGTTCAATGAGGAAGGTTCCCGTCGACGATCTACTGATTGATGTCAGTGCATTGGGGTGACTTACTCGTGTCTATCCGGATTGGTCTGACATGTTGATCTTTGCCGGAGAGTGGTAAGCTGAAGCGCCGCGCAAGCATGACTAACCGAAAGTATCCTTTTCCAGCGAGCATGGAATTTCTAGAAGGAATTAAAGTGAGCGGCATGACATAACTCGGCATAGTGGCGTAGATCTACCGCGCGTATGCCGACACATATTCTGCTGCATATCTTGGTAATATTCACTTACCATATGCCAAGTATGACAGTTCAAATCACGTCTGGGGAATATCCGCCTTCCCCATGGGGGCTCCTGAGAATTCTGGTTCTCATCACTAATGAAAACTCGCTGAATCTCACGACTCCAGACTCGAGGGACCTGATTTCGCAAAGCATTTGCATTCGTTGGCATTTATCTGGTGATTAGAGAGGATCAGGGACCCAAAAGGTGGGTTATTATGGAGATTTGGCTCTGGTGATGGAGTTTGCCAAGGCGAGAATGGAGATGGTTTAGTCATAGTAATGATGAGCCCATAATATGCCAAGAAAGGTCAAAGTTTGCCTCGCGTTCATGAGGTCTTTCTCAATAACAACGAGATGAATAAGAGAAAAAAAGAGTAAAAAGGTCAAGGAAATAGGACGCCTCAATGTTACAGATGCATCTCATTTGGACTCATCGCGGCGTCGTGTTAACGTTGGCGGCTAAATGAGGCTCAAATTCCTAGACGCGTCAAGACACGGCACTGACGTCAACCCCGGCGATACCGAGCGACAAGAAAAGCACAGACTCTATCTCATTCGGTCTAATTTCATCACTCGAAGCAGCCCAAGGACCCCAAGTCTTGGAGCAGTGCACTCTTTGGTCCGAATCCGACTGGCCCGGACAACTTCCTCTGTGGATATCACCTCAACGTCTCACTCAGAGTGACCGAGTCTGCCCGAAGACTTATAGACCGATGTGGAAACGTTTCATAGACCCCCATGGGGCTTCAGTGCCTGGGGCGATCTCCACCGAGGAATGGAGTCTAATGCAGCCTTGATTTCAGCGACGATACGTCGTGCGGGCCAACCACAAAATTCTGCCGTGACGTCTCAGCGTCTTTTGCCCAGCCCCTATCCTGTCAGACCATCCCTGCGCTATTTTATACATATCGTGAGCCTAGCGGTATAAAGCTAGGGCGAATTCCACTTGCATTGGCTTATTCATTCAGCTACTCTACATCATATCTTGCCAATTGTCCAAGTGACAATCTCTATTCAACGACATCAACAGCAAACATGGAGAAGGATAACGTCGCCAAAACTGCTGGACAGTTTCATGATCCTAGCTCTGATAGCGATGGCCTCAAACATGAGACCAGCTCTCAGGAGGGTCACGGCCATGACTTTCAGACTGTGCAAGAGTCTGCTGACAACACCAACATTTATTCCCAAGGCGGCAAGAACTTTCGAACACTGAAGCGATGGGATACCATCTTTATCCTGTTCGCTAACCAGATCGGTCTTGGTATCTTGTCTCTGCCCTCAACTCTCAAGACTCTCGGCCTCGTTCCAGGTATCATCGCCCTCATCGGCATCGGTGTCATTTCGTGGTATACAGCCTATGAGTTGTTGCAGTACTACAGATTACACCCTCAGGTATTAAACATCGTTGACATGACCCGCTTCGTGGGTGGAAGAACCTTGGAGAGTATTGCAGGTGCTATGATGATGATCCAGGTCATCTTTGTCGCAGCCTCTGCTATGGTCACCCTCTCAATTGCCCTCAACACAATCAGCAGCCATGCAGCCTGCACAGTTGTCTTCATCTTCATCTCTTGCGCGGCCTGCTACGCCTTTTGCATTCCTCGAACTACCAAATTTGTATCTCATCTTGGCATCCCCAATGCTCTGAGTGTTTTGGCTGCATGCATACTCGTCATGGTCGTTCTTGGTATTCAAGGTCCCAAGGGCGTTGATAACATGTCTGAGTGGAAGAGGGAGATTGTCATTGTTGGAAATCCTACTTTCCGAGACGGCCTCAATGCTTGCTTGAAGATTGTCTTTGCTTACGCGGCCAATCTGAGCTTTGTTGTGAGTATGCCCCATAGATGACCATGTCCTATACTAACAGACACAGGGCTATCTCGCGGAGATGACCAACCCTCTTGAAGACTTCAAGTTCTGTCTGACAGTCCTCGAGTGCGGTTCCATGACAATGTATGTCGTTTTCGCCGTCATCTTCTACTGTCTCGGAGCCGAATACACGACCTCTCCCATTTTGGGATCTACCTCGACGACCTTTGCAAAGGCTGCTTTCGGTATCGCCCTCCCCGCCATCTTCGCTACCGGCCTCGCTTACGGTCACATCGGATCCAAGTACATTTTCGTCAATGTGATGAGATGGACTGGGAACCTCAACGAAGTCACCTCCAACTCTGTCAAATCTTGGTCAACCTGGATCGCTTCCGTCACGGGCTTCTGGATCGTTGTCTTTATTCTATCTAACGCTATTCCTGTTTTTGATTCGATCCTTTCAATCACATCTGCGACGACAATCTCTTGGTTTACCTACGGTTTCAGTGCCGTCTTTTGGTTCCACATGAATCAGGGCCAATACTTTCGCGACTGGAAGAAGATCTCTCTGACAATCGTCAACGCCCTCCTTATCATCATGTCGCTTTTCATGAACGCAGCTGGTCTGTGGGCATCCATCACTGAACTTCTCGACATCTTCAATTCTGATGGTGGCGTTCGTGGTGTTTTCTCTTGCGGGGATAACTCTTGATGTTATTTACCTCTTGTACTATAACTTCTTCCAAGTAGCGTTTTCTCATTGACGACAATTTCATAGTTCATCCATTCCGTCTATTACTCTCCGGAGTCTAAATTGGTTGTGATGCGTAGTATGGTTTGTGGTCATTCGATCGGAGGAAATGGCAATTGCTCTGTGTATCCTGATTTGATGGTGACAGATGTGTTATTTACAGTTGAGGCTCGTGGCTGAGAGCTTAAATCAGCCGACAGAACTTAGATACCATGCGATGCCATCTTTGGTCCATGAATGGGGCAATAAATTAAGCGTAGACACAGTCCCAATTCCGCCAACTTCTAGTACCTTCTGGACCCTAAATCCGGTAACAAAGTGGCAGATAGAGAGTACCGAAAGGTGCGCCTTGGCACGAGCGAAAATAGGTACACGACAGGGTTTGGCGTGCGCCCTTAATTGACATTGAACGTCCATAGGTAAAATGCGCCTTCTGGATGACATTTGTGATACCCACTGACGAGAAATAAAGAAGAGCAAGCTTACATATAAGCCATAGAATTTCGTCAGAGAGTTCAACGTAGAAAAACCATCATCTTTTTCGTTTCTCTTCATCAAAATGACTCGCAACGCATCTTCCCCGCCTTTCACCATTCGAAGCCACCAACCCGGTGACATGGGGTACATAACCTACAAGCACGGTGCAGTCTACGCACAAGAATACGGCTTCAATTATCGATTCGAATCTCTCATTTCAAGAATAACTGCTGATTTTCTCGACAACTTCAACCCCGACTTGGAAGCCTGTTGGATTGCTGAGAAGAACGGGTCATTCCTCGGCTGTATCATGTTGGTTCAAGACAAAAAGCCAAAAACTGCAAAGCTACGACTCCTATTGGTGGATGAAAGCGCAAGAGGCCTTGGTGTTGGAACGGCGTTGATTTAGAAATGCATCGATTTCGCAAGAGAAGCTGGGTACGAACATATCGACCTTTAGACGCAGAGAATTTTGGAGGGCGCGCGACGACTATATAGAAAGGCTGGGTTCGAAATGATTGAGACGCAGACTCATAATGATTGGGGCGTGGAATTGACAGGGGAATTCTGGACGTTAACGCTCTGAGGACGATTTGTGGGGGATGGCTGGGTGGGAAAGTACTAGGCTTGAAAGGGCGATCATTTAGAACGGTGGCACGAACACGGAGTAGACGTTTTCTCAATTCATTCACTGTGCCGACGCTTTCATCGCCGTATTCCCGAACCCGAAGATCATTTGCCTCCTATAAAAGAACTGACAACTAAGTACGAATACCACCAGGAATGCTCGAATAGACAGGAATTTAAACTGAGGAGTCAGTCCACACAAAGCTGCTCTGAATGCCACCCTGAGGGCGCGCCTTCCTCAACCGCTGCTACGCAATTGGGAAGCCCACGTGGCAGACAAGCTTAAACACCGACGACCAATGATAGAGACGGCGTCGTCCAAAAAGGGAATATGCACTGAATGGGAAACTCTGGATGACAGTTTCGAACGGAGAAGAGCCGAAATCACTAACGTTGTTCGTATACCGGAAGATTCGTTAACCTCAGGCTGGCATCAATTTACAGTCCGAACACTCGTCATTTATATCGGGGAAAACCTGCTCTGAGTCGCTGCCTTTGGATTAAGTATTAGCAGTAAGTAGCCATAGAAACCTTCTCTTCTTATTTTTGTAGGCCGACTTTTCCTGAATCTTTAGGTGGCAGTGGCAGTGGCAATATGCACTGGCGGCCACTTCAGGCTTTGATTGAGTGAGAGTGGAACGTTCAGTGGCCAACCCAGCTGGTTGCACGGTAGCGCGAAGCATTCAATGGGAGACTGTTTGCGCACCAAGTGGGAAGCAAGTCAAATGAATCATCACCATGACACTTTACAAGATCCAAAGCTCTCATTCACATCACCAGTCTGTAGTACCGACAACCTTATCGCAGTGGGTAGTTAAAAGAGGCTTCAGCCCCCAGCGCACAAAGGTTAAGAACACCAATAAACACATACAGGCAAAATACTCATTGCCCTCACTGTTGCCTAAGATCTTGCTTTTGGATGAAAAGTTAGTATCCCGATGACTGACTCCAGGTAGTGGATCAAATCATGATTTTTAACCTGTACCAGTACAAAGGACGAGAGCATAAGCATGAAGAAACGTGATCCGGTTAGGATCTTGTCTACGAAAGTTCGACACGAACAACGCCTGCGATTTATTTCAGAATCAAGGGCCAATGAGTGCAATAGGGGACACAAAAGCTTAAAACTACGCCAGCCGGTAATTCTGGGGGAAGATGTAAGTAACTTTAGCTCCGCGGAATCTTCTGTAATAAATAATAAAACTTTATGACAATTAAACTTTCAAAGCTTCGTGCATCGAAATGAGTAATTAAGTATAAATATCCCCCGTCTCCTGCCTACAAACATAGCCAAACGGGAAGCTCAATCACGCAACTCCAACCCTTCAATATGCGGTTTATTTCACTCGCTGTTTTGGTCCAGAGCATCTGGCTTTGCGCAGCTAGGCCTACAAACCTTCAACCAGCTACATTGATAACAAACGTATATGAGATGTTAGACCCGAAAGATGTGGTCGGAGCATTGAAGGATTGGTTCAAGCCCAAATCCACTGTTAAAGGCAAGAACATCGACGACTTACTCTGTGGCGACGATTCAGAGAAGTGTGATCAATGTAGGGAGCCCAGATGTGCGAAGAGAAGCGTGACTAACTTTTGACAGGCGCTGGTAACTCAAAGACTTCTCTGGATAAAGGAGGCGTGTCTGACTCGGGCAAGGGTGATCAGAAGGTCAACGGTACCGCGTCAAATGATACCAACGGGGATAGCAAGTACAAATCCAAACCAGACGTCAAATTGAACGAATCAAATCCCAAATCGAACAACACCAATGAGCGTAAGGAAGTTTTGGAATGGCATGACAAAAGATGCTTCGGTCCACATCAGTTTGGCAAACACAACGATATCTACCCTATCTCGCAACAGAACTACGCCGGCTTTGCTTGTCCGGAAACGAAGTCAAAGATGATCAAGAAGGGTGACAACAGTACATTCATCTCGTACCAACGATGGATATATGGCGCGCCTTACTTATACAACGTCTACTGGAAGGATCTCTGTGAACTGGAGAACGGCAAGACTGAGCAGGATGTCACGGATCCATTGGAAGAGGGATACGAACCTGAATCGCGTATATGTCAAGAGACTCTTACCAAAGCCTACAGGGGCTGCAATAATGAGGGAACAGGCGGTTCGTTGCAGGCGGGGTGTCTAGTTTACGAGTTTCAGGCAAGGGACAAGGACCAAAAGGCTGTTCCTTTGCCTTGGATGCGCGGGGGAGGAATTCCTGATTGATGAGGGGTGCTAGAAGAACATCTTATGTCTACGATAAGCTGAGCATCCGCAATCAGCAACGCGAGGAATATTGCAACTAGATCAAAGCTTGACGCAGTTGACTGCCCTTTAATTTTTCCATCTCCTGATCATCCTGAGGCTCCGTGAAAGCACGTTAAAATGCAATCCTCAAGCGCACCCAATTAGCGGGGGATGGCTGACACGAAATCCATGCAGCATCCCACCTGTCACCTGACTTTCGCACCATTGACCTCTGCTTAGCTTCTGGTGAATGTCCATCAGTAGGCCTGTTCAACAACCATGTTTAGGACAAAACTCATCCGGCGATGTCACCGTTTTCGACACTCACCCCGGAGATTTCCCATGGTGTTTCACCCACGCCATTCAATTGCATCAACTCCGAGCTCGTCTCGCACTTTTCCCTCGAGTGGCTTCGAGCGGATTGACTCATCTTCATTGGTTGAAGAGGAGAAGCTGCCATTTTACAGGCGTCGGGACTACTGCCCGTTGCGAATTGGCCAGACAATTCAACATAATTATCGAGTAGTTGCAAAGTTGGGCTTCGGCACCACTTCAACGGTATGGTTATCTCGAGATCTTAGGTACGCACCATGTCACTTTGGTACATCATGTGCTGATATTGACGTAGGGAAGGAAAGTTCTGGGTTCTGAAGGTTCACATAAATACACTGAAACACAATCAAGAGTTGGCTGTCTATAAACACCTGTCTAGCCTCGATTTAGATCACGCAGGCCGGCAGCATGTACGAGAAGTCCGGGACACATTCAAGATCAGTGGTCCACATGGCAAGCATGAGGTTTTCGTCATGCCGCCATTGGGAATGAGTCTCAGGACTCTACAGGAATTGCAGGAAGGCAATATCTTCTAGCAGACTCTCGTTACATCTGCTCTCGACCAAACATTATTGGGGCTCAATTATCTTCATGATGCTGATGTTGTTCATACCGGTAACTTTAACCCCACCTACAAAAGGATCCAGCTAACAGTGCAGACATTCACTCGGACAACCTTCTTGTTGCATTGGAAGACGACTCGATTCTTTCTACTGTAGAAGACAATGAGCTTCATCGGCCCTCAGCACGAAAGGTTGTCGACGAAACAGTCATTCATGTCTCGCAATACATGCTCGGGGGTGCTGGCGCCCTCACAATCTGCGATCTTGGACAGGCACGCATTGGCAAGGTGCATCGCGGTAATGGAATGCCGCTGCCATATCGTGCTCCTGAGGTTATTCTCGGCATGACTTGGGGTAATTCTGTGGATGTTTGGAGCGTAGGACTCTTGGTAAGAGACTTCCATCCTTTTCTAAGCGGGACTGACCTGAATAGGCATGGGACCTTTTGCACAAGAGAGGCATCTTCCGCGTGTACGACAACTCTCAAGAGCTTAATAATGCTCATCATCTTGCGGCGATGACTGCGCTCCTTGGGCCACCGGCGGATGTCTTTCTGAGGAGGAGCGACAAGACGCGCAAGTACTGGGATAGTGAGGGTAAATGGCACGGTCCTGTTCCTCTCCCGTCTGAGGGTAAACTCGGAAGCCTGGAAACAAATTTGTCTGGAGAAGATAGAGATAATTTTCTTGACTCTGGACAGCGCTGAAGCATATTTTCACCCCTGGTTGAGAGGAGAAGGTGGTGTTGAACAATAAAAGCATAAACTATTTCCTGCTCTTACATCATGTATTTTGTATCGTCCTCCAGCTCGAACACGTCCTTTTTCGACTCAAAACTGTTGATTGATGCCACCGACTCAAGTTGATTTTCGCGTGATAACTGTATCTTCTAGCGTAGCAGTAAAGAACTAGATAGAACATTCTAACCCTTAAAATGAAAAGCTAGAAGTCAGTGCAAATTCAGTTCGGGACAATAAGAAATTGGGGTATTCCTCGCCAATCTCGCATGGGTCAGGAATCGTGTCGGTCGTGGAGAAAGTCCAGACTGTTTGAAGCCTTCGTGACTGTTGATCTAAACGGAAATAATCGAGAGATCGTATGTACATGCTTCAACGTATGCTACCTCAGTGTCGTTGCTCTAACGTCTTATGTATTGTGTGCTTAGTTGGGGTTGCCCTGCCCTGTTTAATACTGCTGGGCATGCTAATTGAAGCGATACGTAATAAGCAGTAAGTCAGAGGGAATAGTAACTGATAAAAGCGCATGTTTTTACTTCTTTGAAATATCGTGTTGTTATTAATTGTCTGTGTTCGCAGCCTAAAGTTTAACCTTATAGGCTGCCGTTATCCCTATAGTTAAACTGGTTTTTATTTTAATTCTCCCTTTCTTTTCTTAATATTTATATAAGTATTATAAGTATAATTATAAAATATTTTACTTATTTATAATATTATAAAAAATAATAAAAAATAAAAAAGTGTATTTATAATTTTACTTTAAATTTAAATACTAATAATAAAAAGTAAATAATTTAAAGTATTATTATTATACATATATATTTAAAAACTAATACAGTAAAGTAATATTTAAGATTTAGTTTCTTTAATAAAATACAATAGTTAAATAACAATATATAGGTATATATTGCCTTCTAAAAGCTAAAGTTAGGTAAGACTTTTTAATATATTAGCTTTATATATTTTGTTTAAGCATTATAAGCTTTAGGTATTTATTAATAAAAATGTAAAGTTTAATAAATATAGCCTTAAGGACTATTTTGCTAACGAAGTAAAGCATATATCTAGTAGACTAAATATTATATATATTAATCCCACCAAGAAGCCAGTATTTAAGCACAGTCGGTAAGTAGTTGGTTGTGGGTAACAGGCTGGGTGCTTGACACCACAACCTGACCAAGAGGGTCGATAATAGAGAAAGAAAAGAGGCCACCTGTTTGGGCATTGGCGTATAGAATTCTGATCGGGATCATAACACAGGCAGATGTGACAGAAAAAACTGTTGTAGATCCACTACCGCCATTACTGCCATCATTGGGGTCACCATTTATGAGCAAAGAACTAGCCTTGATATCGGCGTTGGATGCACTGTATCCAGAGACTGCCTTCTGCCCAACCCATAGTTGCACCAAGTCATTAGCACCATATACAGCGATTGTATAGCTGCCGGTGATGGTGGGGTTTAGAAAACCGAAGTGGCTTACAACGTCGTATTGGAAATCCGCTTGTCCCAGGTTAACTCCATAAATGGTAGGATCATTTGTCTGGAAAGGAAATCCAATTACACGAGTAATATTAGATCTGGTTGGCACCCGACCTTGAATGGTTAATTGAGGACTTCCATTCGAGAATGGTCCATTGGTGCCGGGGTCTTTGTTAGTTGGAACGTGACCAACAGACCAATCTGAGCCTATGTCGGACGGATAGTATTCCCACGTCATTCCTACTGAACATGAAAGTGTAGGGCAGGCCGACGGAGTTACAGTAGTAACAATGGTTACTGTACCGCCACTAGGGGCAGAGAGGGTAGCTACCCCAGTAGCAGTACCAGTTGTAGTTACGGTAGTAACCCCTCCAGGAGGGGTAACGAAGGTGACTACAGTGGTAGTCCCGCCACTAGTAGCGGGAAGAGTTGTCAGGCCTGTTGTGGATGCAGTTGACGTCTCAGTGGTCAGACCTCCAGTAGGGGAAGGGGTGACGAAGGTGACTACAGTGGTAGTCCCGCCACTGGTAGCGGGAAGAGTTGTCAGGCCTGTAGTTGATGCAGTTGAAGTCTCAGTGGTCAGACCGCCGCCAGGTGTGACGAAAGTAACTACAGTGGTTGTACCTCCAGACATAGCGGGAAGAGTTGTCAGGCCTGTAGTTGATGCAGTTGAAGTCTCAGTGGTCAGACCGCCGCCAGGTGTGACGAAAGTAACTACAGTGGTTGTACCTCCAGACGTAGCTGGAAGGGTCGTCAGTCCGGTGGTCGATGCAGTCGAAGTCTCAGTAGTTAGACCGCCGCCAGGTGTGACGAAAGTAACTACAGTAGTTATACCTCCAGACGTAGCTGGAAGGGTCGTCAGTCCGGTGGTTGATGCAGTCGAAGTCTCAGTAGTAAGGCCACCAGTAGGTGAAGGGGTGACGAAGGTGACTACAGTGGTTATACCTCCAGACGTAGCTGGAAGAGTAGTTAGACCTGTAGTTGATGCAGTCGAAGTCTCAGTGGTGAGACTACCAGTAGGCGCAGGGGTGATGAAAGTGACGACAGTAGTTGTACCGCCGCTAGTTGCCGGTAGGGTTGTAAGACCTGTTGTAGATGCAGTTGAGGTCTGAGTAATAACAGCCCCGGTTATAGGCGTAACGAAGGTAATTACTGTGGTAGTCCCACCACTGGTAGCAGGTAGGGTTGTTAGACCTGTTGTCGATGCAGTTGAAGTCTCAGTGGTCAGACCACCTGTGGGGGCAGGGGTGACAAAGGTGACGATAGTGGTAGTGCCCCCGCTAGTTGCCGGCAGGGTAGTCAGACCTGTTGTCGATGCAGTTGAGGTCTCAGTGGTCAGACCACCTGTGGGGGCAGGGGTGACAAAGGTGACGACAGTGGTAGTGCCCCCGCTAGTTGCCGGCAGGGTAGTCAGACCTGTTGTCGATGCAGTTGAGGTCTCAGTGGTCAGACCACCTGTGGGGGCAGGGGTGACAAAGGTGACGACAGTGGTAGTGCCCCCGCTAGTTGCCGGCAGGGTAGTCAGACCTGTTGTCGATGCAGTTGAGGTCTGAGTGATAACACCGCCTGTAAGGGCAGGCGTAACAAACGTGATTACAGTAGTGGTCCCACCGCTAGTGGCTGGTAGGGTCGTTAGACCAGTCGTTGATGTAGTTATTGTCTCGGTGGTTAAGCCGCCAGTTACTGGAGTAACGAAGGTGATTACAGTAGTGGTGCCTCCAGAGGTAGCAGGGAGGGTTGTCAGGCCAGTAGTTGAGGCAGTCGAGGTTTGCGTAATGATAGCGCCAGTCACAGGCGTGACGAAAGTGACTACAGTCGTTGTGCCTCCAGAGGTAGCAGGGAGGGTTGTCAGACCAGTTGCCGATGTAGTTGAGGTCTGCGTTGTTACTCCTCCACCAGGCGTTGTAAATGTAATAACGGTTGTAGTGCCGCCTGAAGTAGCAGGCAACGTGGTTAGACCAGTTGGTACACCTTCAGTCGTAATAGTAGTTAGACCTCCGGATGGAAATGGCGTCACGAAGGTAACAATAGTAGTAGTACCCCCTGATGTAGCCGGTAAGGTAGTCAGGCCAGTGGTGGATGCTGTTGAGGTCTGAGTAATAACAGCACCAGTCACAGGTGTTACGAAGGTCACAATTATAGTAGTGCCTCCCGAAGTGGCCGGAAGGGTAGTCAGACCAGTTGCAGTCCCTGTACTTGTAACCGTAGTGACCATAGGAGGTTCTGTAATGTAGGTGACAATTGTAGTAGTCCCTCCAGAAGTAGCAGGAAGGGTAGTCAGACCGGTGGTCGATCCAGTAGATGTCTGCGTAGTGAGACCTCCAGAAGCAGGCGGCGTCACGAAGGTGACAATAGTAGTTATACCACCGCTGGTTGCAGGCAAGGTGGTCAGACCTGTTACACTTCCTGTGCTTGTGACCGTAGTGGCCATAGGAGGTCCAGTCACATAGGTCACAACAGTAGTCGTGCCGCCTGAGGTAGCAGGCAGGGTAGTCAGGCCGGTAGTCGATCCAGTAGATGTCTGCGTAGTAAGACCTCCAGAAGCAGGCGGCGTCACGAAGGTAACAATAGTAGTTATACCACCGCTGGTTACGGGCAAGGTGGTCAGACCTGTTACACTTCCTGTGCTTGTGACCGTAGTGGCCATAGGAGGTCCAGTCACATAGGTCACAACAGTAGTCGTGCCGCCTGAGGTAGCAGGTAAGGTAGTTAGCCCCGTGGTTGATGCAGTAGACGTCTCAGTGATAAGGGCACCGGGTGGGGTGACTAAGGTCACAACAGTAGTAGTGCCTCCTGAGGTAGCTGGTAATGTAGTAAGACCAGTTGTAGTTCCTGTGCTTGTGATCGTGGTAAGCATAGGAGGCCCGGTTACGTAGGTTACGATAGTAGTCGTGCCACCACTAGTTGCAGGTAAGGTAGTTAGCCCCGTGGTTGATGCAGTAGACGTCTCAGTGATAAGGGCACCGGGTGGGGTGACTAAGGTCACAACGGTAGTCGTGCCACCCGAGGTAGCTGGTAATGTAGTAAGACCAGTTGTAGTTCCTGTGCTTGTGACCGTGGTGAGCATAGGTGGCCCGGTTACAGTGGTGACAACAGTGGTAGTGCCACCGCTAGTTGCAGGCAAGGTAGTCAGACCAGTTGCGGTTCCTGTGGTCGTAATCGTGGTGACCATAGGGGGCTGGGTTACAAAGGTCACAACAGTAGTTATGCCTCCTGAAGAAGCGGGAAGTGTAGTCAGACCAGTCGTTGAAGCAGTAGAAGTCTCGGTTGTAAGAACGCCACCGCCGCCAGGGGTAGTAATATAGGTAATGATAGTTGTGGTACCTCCACTTGTAGCGGGAAGCGTGGTCAGACCAGTCGTCAAGGCAGTTGAGGTCACGGTAGTAAGGCCGCCCGACCCTGCTGGCGTAGTGATGCGAACAGTGCTGAGACAGGTTGGGCAGTCTGAGGCGGGAGGAATAGTGGTTGTGCCTGGGCTAGGTCCTGGGACTGTAGTAGTGATATAGCCTGAAGCTGGTGGTGTAGTAATGCGTACAGTACTGAGACAGGTAGGACAGTCAGAAGCAGGAGGAATAGTGGTTGTGCCTGGGCTAGGTCCTGGGACTGTAGTAGTGATATAGCCTGAAGCTGGTGGTGTAGTAATGCGTACAGTACTGAGA